>CM060110.1:3985653-4563153 GCA_030522415.1 Channallabes apus
GTGGTCCACCTTGCTTCCTAAAAATAGTAATGTTTTAACTTTTATTTATTTGTCTTACAGGAGCAACATTGCAAAAGTGGCCTCATGCGGTGCCCTCCAGCATTGATGCAGCCATCAATGCCAAAATTACTGAAGTTAGAGGAAAGAAGAAAACAGAAAAACATCCAGAAACCTTAATGCTCTTTGCCGATTGATGGTGTATTCAGGGTATTTGGTTTTTCCTATTTTGAGTGTTTTGTTTTTCCTTGGCAAAGTTCTGTTTGTTCTCAAATTGGAATTGTAAATTACTGTGGTGTATAAATTGATTGCATGTCACTTTGCTTGAGTTCAAATAAAAGTGTTCCATTGCAAATTTGTAAATCATATATAATTAGTATATGCAGACATATCTTAATATTGACTTAAATTATGTATAATAATTATATGTAGATTTATAGTAATATAATTGCTGTAATATAAGGAATTAGGTGGAAACATATAAAGTTTGAAGAGCAGGCACACAATTTCCCTATTAAAACAATATGAAATCTGTATGAAACACAAACAAAATGTAAATAAATCCTATATGACTTTTATTAGATTAGCATACAATGCAGTATAAGAACTTTACATGATTTGTATATTTTTTACTAATACCATACATATTTGCATACTATTGTCATGTAAAACTCATATAAGACTTCATACAGTATTCATACATGACCCAAAAAATCCCCTACAAGTTTTATGTGTGCTTTTTAGTATGAAAGTGGCCATAATCGGTCTGATTTTGCATAGGACATGTATTGGGCTTATATGAAACATAGTACTGTATGTTATTCTGACCTGTTTAAGTAAGAAAGATATATGATTGCTTTATATGAATCATGCAGGTTTTTTTCATATGGGTTACCTGTCTTCCTAAACCAAAAACAGTCAATAAATTCCCGCTTCCCCAAAATAAGTGGCAGCCACACCCCTACTACTGGTGAGTGCACAAACACACAGTGGAATTATTTACAAAATATTGTCACGTACGTAGTGGTACGGGCTGTTGGTGTAGCCGTGGGTGTACAAAGGCGGGCTTAAACGCAGAGGTTGGTCTTTTAGAAAGTAAGTCTTTTATTAAACAAACAAAATACTTGAAAGTAAAACAAACCGAAACCCTGGCTCTGGATACATAACGTACAGAAGTTCTGTGAAGAAACATACAAACTCTACCCCTCAAACCCGGTAACGCTAGCTCGACGTAGTTACCAACTCTGCCATGCCGGCTCTAATACCAGAAACCTATAGCCTAGCTCGGTGCGATAACACAGGCTCTCGAATAACCAGGATCTAATACCTGAAACAATAACAATGAGTACAGACTCGGACATACAGGCTCGAACACCTGGAACATAAACACATGAGCTCTGTGCTACCACACCGGCTCTCGAACAGGCAGCCTGTAATACCAAACACATATAACATGGTTTCTGTATAGAACATTGAGCTAATGTTCCTTATGATAAGGTTGTCTGTCTGCTTCCACGTGTTCCATACATACTTACACTTCTTTACGACTAGACACACACACACACACACACACACACACATACACACACTTATTTACTACATCATCCTCACACATCAACACATCTACCTGAGCACATCACACACACACTTCTTTCACACACTTCTTTCACACACACACACACACACACACACACACACTCATATGCACTTCTTACACACACACACTCACTCATATGCACTTCTTACACACACACACACACACACACACACACACACACACACACACACACATATGCACTTCTTACACACACCCACACTCTCATCTAAACACCTCAAACATCTACATACCCTCTTAAGCTCATCATATCATTACGTCCACACCTAAGCTCCCCAGACACACACACGTACTGTAGAAGCATGTACGGTTTTTACACAGATTAACCAGAGGGCAGGACTTTTAAGTACACACAGACTAAACTAACTCGAATGACCAAACACACAAGAATAAGAACCACGTTCTTCATACTCACAAAAAACCCCCTAAGCAAAATCACAGATACACAAACACTTTTAAACACAAGAAAGCAAAACCTCCAGAGCCAGTACTAACAAACGTTATTTAAATCAAATAAAACAAAAGTCCACTAGACAATACTAATGCTCGACCCAGTTCCTTCTTCTTCTTCTTCTTTGGAGTTTAACGGCGGCTCGCATCCGTAAGTGTTGCACTACCGCCACCTTCTGGTTGATTCTCCTTTAGTTGTTTCTTCACTCTATTTCCAGGTTATTTTCTCCACATCTTATATTCTATCCATTAAACCCGTAGTAACTAAGAAGTTACAAATGTTGTTCTTTCCTCGCCCACTCATCCCACTTTTCAGTATATCTTTTATCTCTGTCCCAACCAGTCCACCTTTTCTTAATTCTTCCATCATTTTTCTCCTTTCTTCTTCATATCTTCTGTAATTTATAAGTACATGTTCTATGGTTTCATGTGTCTGACAAACCTCACAAAATCCGGTGGGATGCTTCCCTATAATGTATAATGTACTATTCAGGTTACTGTGTCCAATTCTTAATCTTGTCATTGCTGTTTCTTCTCTTCTTGTCCGTCCCCAGTTCCTCTCAGTTCCAGCTTTATTTTGAATGCCATATAAATGTCTCCCTTTAATTTCCCAATCCCACTGCTGTTGCCATTCTCTCACAGCTTCTTTCCACACTATACTTTTCCCCTCAGCCTTTGACATTTTTATATTTACTTCAATTTTATCTTTTTTTGTTGCATGTTTGGCTAATTTATCCACCCTCTCGTTTCCTAAAATACCTATGTGGGCTGGAGTCCGTATGAGTTGAATCTCTTTACCTTTTTCTTTTATTCCCATGTATATTGTCAATATTGTATACACCAAGTCCTGACGACTATTGGACATCCCTGATCTGAGGCTGTACAGTGTAGACAATGAGTCACTTCCAATTAAGTATTTACTTATTTTTTCCTCCTTTCCAATCCATTCTAAAGCCATCTTGATGGCATACAGTTCGACTGTATACACACTCAGTTCGTTCGATGTTCTTTTGCTTTCTTCATTTCCCTGGTTACCTATAAAAATTGCAGATCCAGTCCGTCCAGTTTCGGGTTCTTTTGATCCATCTGTGTAAATCTGAATATGGTCTCTATACTTGTGTTCCACATATGTATAAAATTCGTCTACTAGGTCTACATTACGATTTATTGATTTGATTTGATGCAATTTAAAATCAACTTCCATGGTTTCCATTTTCCACACTGGATAGTCAGGCCATATCACCGTTGGACAGAACTCTTTTTCACTCACCCCCAAATCTCTAGCTGACTTATCTCCTACCCACCCGAAACTATTCTTTTGTTCTCTTTCCTTTTCCCAACAAGTTTGTAGCACTTTCTTTGTGGGGTGACTGTCTCTATGTCCCTTCAAATTAATCCAATAGTTTACCAGCAGTTGCTTACGTCGAATGTTTAAAGGCATTTCTCCTGCTTCCACCTGAAGCGCACACACTGGTGATGTTTTTACTGCACCTAAGCATAACCTCAAAGCTCTAGTCTGTATTTTATCAAGCCTTGTAAGTACAGATTTGGCTGCTGATCCATATACCACACTCCCATAATCAATTCTTGATCTTATTAGACTTACATATATATATTTCAGTGATTGATAGTCTGCACCCCATTCCAGTCCTGTTAAACACCTCATTGTGTTTAGTACTTTTTTGCATTTATCCTCCACCTTCCTTATATGTTCTGCCCAGGTTAACCATGAGTCAAAATGTACTCCCAGAAAGCAAAATTTATTAACCTTCTCCAACCTATTTCCGTATAATTTTAAATTAATCCCCTCATGAATTTTCTTCCTAGTAAAAAACATTACTTTAGTTTTTTCAACAGAGAATTTAAAGCCCCAATTTATTCCCCACCTCTCAACCTGCTGTATACCTTCTTGCATTTTCTTAACTATATACTCCACATTTCTTCCTCTTTTCCATATTGCTCCATCATCCGCAAACAAGGATCTCCCCATGTTCACTTGTATATTTCCATATATGTCATTTATCATAATTGAGAATAACGTGGGACTTATTACACTCCCCTGGGGGATTCCATTCTCTGCCATACGTTTGCTAGACATTTCTTTTCCTATCCTAACCTGAATTGTTCTGCCTTTCAGAAAATCCCTAATCCATTTAAAAATGTTTCCTCTAATTCCCATTTTATGTACCTTAATCATCAACCCCTCTCTCCATAGCATGTCATATGCTTTTTCTACATCAAAAAATACAGCTACAACTGTCTCTTTATTTATTTGTGCTTTCCTTATCTCATCTTCCAAGCATACCACTGCATCCATAGTACCCCTCCCTCTCCTAAATCCGCTTTGATATTCAGTCATCATACCTTGTTTTTCCATAATATACATTAATCTCTCATTTATCATTCTTTCCATTAGTTTACAGATATGTGAGGTCAGGGCAATGGGTCTATAGTTTGATGGCTTACTAGACTCTTTCCCAGGTTTTCTTATTGGTATAATAATGGCTTCTTTCCAACTTTTTGGCAATTTACCTTCTTCCCACACTTTATTGTATAATATCAATAACTTCTTCCCTTCTTCACTCAGATGCTTTATCATTATATAACAAACATCATCTTTCCCTGGTGCAGTCTTCCCAGTTTGTGCCAGTGCTTTGTTTAATTCGTCCATTCTAAATGGTAAATTATGTTCACCTTCTTCACTTTCCATTACTTTCAGTGCCTCCAGATTATCAGTACTAGTTTTCTCTCTTCCCCTCTTCCCTTCTTCAGATAGATTATTTGAGCTGTGAACTTGGGCAAATGTATTTACCAACATTTCAGCCTTTTCTTTATTTGTAACTGCGACCTCATTCCCATTGTTCAACACCGGGTAGCTCCAATCTCTCCAATCTCTCCTTTCTCCACCCATCTTTTTAATCATTGTCCATACTTCTCCTATTTGGGTAGAGTCCCCAATTGAACTGCAGTAATTCCTCCAACATAATCTTTTTGCTTGTCTTACCGTTTTCCTTACTATTGCTTGTGCACATTTATACTGTATCATATGCATGAAATTATGTGATCTTTTCATTACTTTAAACGCTTTATTTCTGTTTTGAACTGCTTTCTTACATTCATCATTCCACCATGGAACTTCCTTTCTTTTTATTTTACCTTGACTTTTTGGGATAGCTTCTAGCGCTGCTGTTATTATGCTATGTCTTACTTTATTTTCAAACATTTCTATATTGTTATCTTGTTCAATCTGATTTAAATATTTGTCACTTTCTTTCTGAAATTTATCCCAGTCAGCTTTTTCAAATACCCATCTTCCTCCTCTTCCTTCAAAAACTTTTGGTATATTTATCTTGATTTTACACAAAATTGGATAGTGATCACTTCCTACTGTTCCTTCCTTATACACCTTCCAATTACACATTGCTGCCACACTGCTAGACACCAATGTAAGATCTAGAGCAGACTCCCTTCCAGTACTAACCTCTATTCTTGTTTTAGTTCCATCGTTTAAACATACTAAATTTTTTTCCTCTAATAACTCTTCTATTACTTGCCCATTTATATTCACTTTTTCACTTCCCCACAATGTATTATGTGCATTGAAGTCCCCACACCATATAACATTATTACTACCGTGTCCCTTTATTTCCTCAAGCTGATTCATTTGCAGTCTTCTACATGGATTATAAAAAGTTATGATTACACATTTCTTCCCCATACCCCATACTTCCCCTGCTACATACTCACATTCACTCCCTGTACCTACCACCCTGTGCGGCACTCCTTCTTTCACAAAAGTAACACACCCCCCCTCCACTACCATTTACCCTATCCTGTCTAATTAATACATACCCATATATGACAAAATCTAAATTTGGCTTTAGCCAGGATTCCTGAATACATATAATGTCTGGTTTTTCTTTGCATTTAGCAATAAACTGTTTGAACTCTTGCCCGTTTGATATCAGGCTCCTTGCATTCCATTGTAGGAGCAACATTAATGCAGTAATTAACCCACACATGTTACCTCTTGACTAGCCTGTACACTTAACTCATCCCTCACCTCTTCCCATTTCAAACCTGCCATATCTAGGTGATGTAGTGCTGCTTTTACTATAATCTGAATTCTTTCCGTTTTAGATCTGGTTTCAGCTGTAGCATTTATTACTCCTGCTATAAATGTCACCATTTTCTTCTTCTCTTCCCACTGATCTTGTAAGGGTCTGCCCCTAGGGGGCACTGTGTCCGTGTGTTGCGTTTTTTTGTAGTTTTGTTTAAAGACCCAGTTTCCCAGGAGGCACCTCGGTCAGGTGACTAAGCTTCACCTGTGCCGAGGTGGATCATTAGTAAACCTATAAGAAGCGATCAGCTCGGGGAAACTGGGTCGAGCATTAAGATTGTCTTGTGGGCTTTGTTTTGTGTAATTTGTGTGTTTGTTTGTGCTGGCTCTGTGAAGTTTAGTTTATGTGAGTCTGTAGGTTAGGATGTGATTATTAACCGGTTTTGTTTCTATGTCTTCATAGTCTGGATGGTGTGTATTTCAGTGCTGGACCGAAGTTCTGGACCGAGGAGAGCTCCACGAGTACAGGAGTGAGTGTGTAGCTCATAAGAGCAAGTGTGTGCGTGAGTGTGTAGCTCATAAGAGCACGTGTGTGCGTGAGTGTGTAGCTCATAAGAGCACGTGTGTGCGTGAGTGTGTAGCTCATAAGAGCAAGTGTGTGCGTGAGTAAGCTCATAAGAGCACAGGAGTGAGAGTGTAGCTCAAGAGCTTGAGTGTGTAGCTCATAAGAGCACGGGATGTGCGTGAGTGTGTAGCTCATAAGAGCACGCGAGTGAGTGTGTAGCTCATAAGAGCACGCGAGTGAGTGTGTAGCTCATAAGAGCACGCGAGTGAGTGTGTAGCTCATAAGAGCACGCGAGTGAGTGTGTAGCTCATAAGAGCACGCGAGTGAGTGTGTAGCTCATAAGAGCACGCGAGTGAGTGTGTAGCTCATAAGAGCACGCGAGTGAGTGTGTAGCTCATAAGAGCACGCGAGTGAGTGTGTAGCTCATAAGAGCACGCGAGTGAGTGTGTAGCTCATAAGAGCACGCGAGTGAGTGTGTAGCTCATAAGAGCACGCGAGTGAGTGTGTAGCTCATAAGAGCACGCGAGTGAGTGTGTAGCTCATAAGAGCACGCGAGTGAGTGTGTAGCTCATAAGAGCACGCGAGTGAGTGTGTAGCTCATAAGAGCACGCGAGTGAGTGTGTCGCTCATAAGAGCACGCGAGTGAGTGTGTCGCTCATAAGAGCACGCGAGTGAGTGTGTCGCTCATAAGAGCACGGGATGTGTGAGTGAGCTCATAAGAGCACGCGAGTGAGGCTCGGAAGAGTCACTGTGTGAGTGGGAAGCTCCCAAGAGCAAGTGTGGGAATGTGAGTCCGCTCAGAGAAAGGCGAGTGTGAGTGTGTTGCGCTCGTGGAGGTACCAGGTCTAAGGAGCTTCGGTCCCATGGTTGGGTAAGGTATCAACGTCTGTCTTACAACACTGAACCTTGGTTTATGGCAATATAACTTGCCTGTCTTGTGTATATACTGTTATGTTAGGCATTAGAGCCTACTCGCTTGTTTACCTGTCTGTTATCTGAGGCATTAGAGCCTACTTGTCTTGTCAGTATGTATGGTTATGTTTCAGATACCAGGGCCTGCTTATTCCACGAGGTAGAGTCTGTGTTCTCAAACAGAGCCACAACTATGGGTCTGAGTTCCCGAGACGTTCCTGTGTACCTTTTGTGTGTGTAGTTTTGTGTAGTAATCCTGTGTAAACTGTGTCCAGAGCCAGTCTGTTTGGTTATGTTTTGTGGTGTCTTCTCTGTTAAATAAAAGACTCTTTGTTTCGCAACCAGCCCTCTGCATCTATGCCTGCCTTCGTAAGCCCACGGCTATTCCACCTGCCATAACACCACACACATGACAGATCTTTACGTTCTTGTGGGACTTCTCTCATCTCTCTCTCCATAGTTTCCCTTTTGCGACCTTTATTTTCTTTTTCTGATCTTTCAATAGCCTCAGAGTAAGAAACGTTTTCCTTTACTCTTATTTGCTGTATTTTCACTTGCTTTTTCATCATTTCACATCCCCAAAATGCAACACTGTGACTACCTCCACAGCTACAACACTTCGGTTCCACTTCCTCTCCACATTTTCCATATTCGTGGTCTCCACTGCACCTGGCACATCTTCTTTTTCCTTTGCAGACCCTAGCTATATGCCCAAATTCTTGGCACTTATAGCATCTCATTGGCTTAGGTGTAAATTCCCTCACTCTATATCTCATAAATCCATAGTATACCTCTTTCGGCACTTCCTTTGATTCAAACTCAATCAAGACAGATTCGGTTTCTACTTTTCCTACTCCCCTTGTCAGTCTTACTGCGCTTTTAACTGACTTGTTTTGTGCCTTCATATCTTCAATTAGCCCTTTTATATATACAGTAAGAGGAATTTCGTATATCACTCCCTTACTTCCACCCATTCCTCTTTCTCCTACTCTTACTACTTTGACTATTTTAATTTTCCCCATACAACTCATCTTCATTGCCTTTTCCATCTGCTCCACACTATTACAACCTATAAGTAAATTTCCATCTCCCAAGATTCTTGCATATTTCACTTCTCCTATTTGTCCTCTTATTATTTTTGTTAATTTAAGTGGGTCCATCCTCTTAACGCCTCCCTCTCCTTCAAATCGTACCACTATATTAACCATTCTTTCTTTATGACACTCTCCTTCATCATCTCTGCCTTCACTTTCCGTTCCAGTTGTGTTAGCCTCACCTTTTTTCTTTCTCTTACGACTAGTACTTTTCCTTACTGCTTTTCCTCTCCTCACTTCTTCCCAATCACTTTCTCTCCTCTCATCAATACCATTTCCCTCTTGCTCACTATATTCCATACCATCCGTACTCTTCCCCGCCATTTTGATAAAGCTGAAATGAAGTGGCCGATGCAGAAGTTGCGGGGAGACACCGCTACCGGACCTATACAGGCCGTCGGCCGATGCCTCCTACACCACTTCCCACTCGACTCACCACAAACTTTCAAATTTCTCCACCCCAGATGTTCCACGGAAGTTCCAGAGCAACCAGCTGTTCTCCGACGAACAAAGTCCACAATTTCTTAACCTATTACAATCTCAAACACACTCCGTCTTGCACACCGCCACCTGCTCCTCCTCCTCCCACTCTCCTCGACCCAGTTCCCCAGAGCTAGCAGCTTTTTATCATGGTCCTAATGAGCCACCTCGGCACAGGTGAAACTTCGACATCACCTGGCCGAGGTGCCTTCTGGGAAACTGGGTCTTCTAACAAAACTACAAAAAAACAAAACTCAGCCACAGTGCCCTCTAGGGGCAGTCCCTTACAAATATGTACAAAGAGACAAGCAACCAAACCAAAGGGACAAAGCAACAATCAAAGTCACAAAATCTCTCTCCAACATTGTCCTAAAAGTCGCTAAATGACATCGTTGCATAATTTACATAATGTCATGACAAAAAGTGAGTAGGTAAAAAAACTGTAAATACATTTAGAACTATACAAATGAACTTTTTTCTGTCAAATACCCTGCTCAGTCGTATCTTTAACGTGTCTCAGATGAACAAGTATCTCGGAGAGTGATATCTCGTTCATATTCTACTGGACGGATCGGCGCAACGATTCTTTCTCAGTGACTCGTCTACTCCGAGTCGTTCTTTCTTTTGTCACGTGACTCCCAGAGACACTATGCAGTGCAACAGATTCAAAAGAACGAACGACTCGGACTAGAAGATATGATGGTGAGCTGCTCATTCTGTTTATTATAATATGTCCTTAGCTGCACTGTAATATTTTCAGTACTGGAACTATAGACAAAATTTCTGTATGTGGACGTGTTGGGGGTCTGTTTATTGAAAATGCAACATTTAATTTTATTTCTTATCAAAAGAACAAAATGAACTTAAACGACTCAAAGTAAGATTCGTTCATTTTGATGAACAAGACTCAAAGAACCGAGTCACTAAAATGATTCCTACTTCCCATCACTACAACACTGTTCCCGCGTCTCTCTCCAGGTTTATGAATGGTCCGCTGGTTGATGACATCGACCGTGTGGAAGGCTGTGCGACCTGAACACAACATTCACACATGCACATGTGGCAAAGCACAGCAACATAGACACAAAAAAGCACACACGGTGACCAACATGTTGTGTGTTGTAACACTCTCTCCCCCTAACTCGAGCCAACACATCCTGGTTCGTCTTTGGACAAACACTTGTCTAACTTTCATCTTTTTGTCATAATTTGCATCCTTTTGTCCATCACCAGGATATTTACACTGGTTTCTGCTACAAACCGGATTCCAAAAAAGTTGGGACACTAAACAAATTGTGAATAAAAACTGAATGCAATGATGTGGAGATGGCAAATGTCAATATTTTATTCAGAATAGAACATAAATCACGGAACAAAAGTTTAATCCGAGAAAATGTATCATTTTAAAGGAAAAATATGTTGATTCCAAATTTCACGGTGTCAACAAATCCCAAAAAAGTTGGGACAAGTAGCAATAAAAGGCTGGAAAAAGTAAATTTGAGCATAACGAAGAGCTGGAAGACCAATTAACAGTAATTAGGTTAATTGGCAACATGATTGGGTATAAAAAGAGCTTCTCAGAGTGGCAGTGTCTCTCAGAAGCCAAGATGGGTAGAGGATCACCAATTCCCACAATGTTGCGCAGAAAGATAGTGGAGCAATATCAGAAAGGTGTTACCCAGCGAAAAATTGCAAAGACTTTGCAGTTATCATCATCAACTGTGCATAATATCATCCGAAGATTCAGAGAATCTGGAACAATCTCTGTGCGTAAGGGTCAAGGGCGTAAAACCATACTGGATGCCCGTGATCTCCGGGCCCTTAAACGACACTGCACCACAAACAGGAATGCTACTGTAAAGGAAATCACAGAATGGGCTCAGGAATACTTCCAGAAACCATCGTCAGTGAACACAATCCACCGTGCCATCCGCCGTCGCCAGCTGAAACTCTACAGTGCAAAGAAGAAGCCATTTCTAAGCAAGATCCACAAGCACAGGCGTTTTCATTGGGCCAGGGATCATTTAAAATGGAGTGTGGCAAAATGGAAGACTGTTCTGTGGTCAGACGAGTCACGATTCGAAGTTCTTGTTGGAAATGTGGGACGCCATGTCATCCGTACCAAAGAGGACAAGGACAACCCAAGTTGTTATCAACGCTCAGTTCAGAAGCCTGCATCTCTGATGGTATGGGTTGCATGAGTGCGTGTGGCATGGGCAGCTTGCATGTCTGGAAAGGCACCATCAATGCAGAACAATATATTCAGGTTCTAGAACAACATATGCTCCCATCCAGACGTCATCTCTTTCAGGGAAGACCCTGCATTTTTCAACAAGATAATGCCAGACCACATTCTGCATCAATCACAACATCATGGCTGCGTAGGAGAAGGATCCGGGTACTGAAATGGCCAGTCTGCAGTCCAGATCTTTCCCCTATAGAGAGCATTTGGCGCATCATAAAGAGGAAGGTGCGACAAAGAAGGCCCAAGACG
The DNA here is from genome assembly GCA_030522415.1 of Channallabes apus. NCBI lineage: Eukaryota > Metazoa > Chordata > Actinopteri > Siluriformes > Clariidae > Channallabes > Channallabes apus. Next base: position 3,997,321 of record CM060110.1, read on the forward strand.
ATTGAACAGTTAGAGGCCTGTATTAGACAAGAATGGGAGAGCATTCCTATTTCTAAACTTGAGAAACTGGTCTCCTCGGTCCCCAGACGTCTGTTGAGTGTTGTAAGAAGAAGGGGAGATGCCACACAGTGGTGAAAATGGCCTTGTCCCAACTTTTTTGGGATTTGTTGACACCATGACATTTTGATTCACCATATTTTCCCCTTAAAGGAATGCATGCTAGGGACAATTTTGCATATACTGTCATCTTCTCATGTCCAGAGTCCTTGAAGTTTAACCACCACAGTGCCAAATACAGTTTTACTGCCACCATGTGACCTCAAATATTTTCCTAAGCAAAAAAGTACTTTTACATGAAAAAAAATATGTTCTATGTCCACATAATCATCACGCCTAAAATCGAACTTTACTTTAACAATTATGCATGTAATATCTTTTTCTTTGTTTGTTTGTTTTATTTAAACATTAAACCTCTTGGAAAATGTTCATTTAACACTTTGGGCTAAATTTCCTGAGCAAGGAGACATCTGTCACTCAAAATATACAGGAAGTACTGATGGACATTTAAATGCCATAACACTGCTACTTCTTGAATGTCTTGAGTGACAGTTGTCTCTTCCAATCAGAAATAAGAATTTAATTTGTAAACTATACTGAAATCGTCCCTAGCATGCATTCTTATAATGAAAAAAGCCTCAAATTAGTTCTTCACTCTAATCACCGTTTATCTTGCTCACTACCTAAGTTACTTGATTACTTACTGTCGGTTAGAAAATTGTAAAGTTGTGTAGTTGAATAAGCAAGTCGCTTATTTTCTGATTTGTTATTTAGTTTTTGTCTCCATTATTTAGTTTTTGTCTCCATTATTTTGTCTTTGAATTTATTTGTTCTTTTGAAATTCTTGGCCACCGTATATAAAACATGACTCAAAAGTCTTTGATTAGAAATTAATTTATTATTACAGTTTTAAATAAAAGTGTAAAGGATGCTGATTACCAGTAGATGGCGGTGTTGACCACGTCATGGTGTTGAAGCCATTTATGAGTCACATTACTGTTATGTATAGATAAATATATATAAGAAAAAAGTAAAAAAGCACTGTGATAGTAGAGATACATCAAAGGTTATCAAAATATACCTAAATAGTCTAATAGACTTGATGTGCTGCTGGTATTTATCCTGAATAAAAATATTGTCTCCTCAAATACATACTCTGTAAAGGACCACGTGGTGTTATCTTTAAATGCATTTAAACACGAGACAAAAAAAAATCCTTTACCAAAAACGTGTAAATACATAATATCATATTTATTAAATATCTGCTGAGTTGTCTAAAAACACAACACAAACTTTTTATATAAATGCACTGGCAATCAGGGGCGGACTGGGACCAAAAAGTGGACTTTCTGGCCCACAGCAGCACCACACCATGGCACTGCACATGTAGTCAGATTGTTCCACTGAGATCCAACAGATGCAATATCATGGTTTCCATATTTTTTATATATTTGCGCACTGACTGGACTGGCCCACATTGGCCAGCGGCCCACCGCGAAAACCCGGCAAGCTGGCCAGTCCACCACTGCTGGCAATAAATGTATATTTTAAAAATACTGTATATGGAAATCACTTAAAACTGAAAAAAAAAAAACAGCATAGACCATCACAGCTAGTCACCATCTTGACCAGCAATTATACCAGCATATGTTGTGTTCTGGTGCTGGTATGCTGGTCACCAGCACCAGCATCATAGGCTCAGCTGTTCCGGTGGTGGGACTACTTGCATTTTTTCTGGTAACCGTGACAATAACTTAAAATGTCTCATTTTTAATCACACACATAAGTGTAATACATCATTTGAATCAGTAAAGGGTCTTTTATTGTTAATCTACACTCACATATCAATAAAACCATGTGCTTTTGTAAAATAAAGAAAATAAACAGAGTGCGATTTCTGCTGTCTCAGCCTCCTGAAAATCTTCTTCAAACGCGTCACTAAAATGAACTGAAACTCAGTGAATACTGCACACACACATATCCATATATTCATATATCTGTTATGTTTGCATCAATATACACAACTAACATCTATTATATCACTTGCTTTGTGGGACAACCAGAGGACGTTTTCTTCTTTTACTACTTTTAGTGCCTTGTGGCCTGCCAGTGAAGTAACATCAAACTCAAATACATTAAATCTCCTCCCCACTTAGATCAGTTACTCCCATGTTCTACACACAATAAACATATTATGCAGTGCAGTGTTCGGCACATAAGGCTGGGTTTACCGTTACTTTGAAGTCACCACAGATTCTGACATTGCCTCCCTTTTTGATTACAGGCACAATCGGGGTTGCCCATTCACTGAATCGTACCGGTGAAATGATTCCTTGTTTGAGCAGGTGGTCGATTTCTTCCTCCATCTTGGGTCTGATGGAAAATAGTACCACCCATGCTTGGAAAAACTTTTGTTGTGTTCCTGGTTTCAGATTTATGGTAGCTGTATAACCATTGAATTTCCATAAATCTTCACTGAAAACTGTCGCATGCTTTTTTAGAAGACTCTCCAATGTGGTTTACTGCACTTAAAGTTTTGATCTCGCGCCAGTCCAGATGAATTCGGCGAAGCCACTCACGCCCGTACTGCGGAATCGTATTTCCTGTAACAATATACAGAGGTAAACGTGCACGTTGTTTGTTTAGCTTAATGCGCACCTTGATAAATTCTTCCGTCCGGATTACTTCGCTAGTGTACATCTTGAGAACAACATTTGTATGGCGCAGATGAATGTGATTTAATTTATCTCATACAGTTCACCTGAGATAATAGAGACTGCCGCTCCTGTGTCGACTTTCCAAAAAAGCAAGGTAACACACTTACAAACTAAGCGTGATGGCTTTTGCTATAGCAGGTATTAATAGAGGTGGGGTCTTTTCATGCATCAAAGCTGATTTGTATTTATTTATTTGTTAAAATTTATCAGGTGACTTTCAGCACATAGTAGTGATGGAATGGAGGTGCTATAGGATCTACAACTGAATGAGTTTTGGCCGACTTGACGCGCGATGCAGAGAAAGTGAAAACGCAAACGTGGTAATTGATTTTGCTATTTAAATATGACAGGCTCATGACTGTCATATTTTGCAAATACAAATGGACTTTTCTTCTTCATTTGAAATTTGGCAGTCAGTGTGCGTTTGCAAAGGCGAAAAAGCAAACGGTAATGCAACGTTTGCAACTGCAACTGAATTATGGCACACTTTGTGCGTCCACATATGGGAAACGCAACTGCAAATGTAATTTGCAATTCCTTTTGAATATTGTCCGGGATATCACTCCATACACACACACACACACACACACACACTCTTTCTCTCTGCTCTACACAGAAACTCTGCTCTGTCATGATTATTTTCAAAGGTAAAGTGCAGGTTAAATTGTTTTATTTTTACTTTACAGCAGTGATTCTGTTAGTGTGTTGCTCAATCGAGAGTCATTAGAGAGATTTTGTGTTTATTTTTTTTGATAAAACAGTGTTGCACAAAAACACCTGTGTGCACAAACAGAAACACTTATCAGTCGGGAATTATTTTTCCTTTTTTCAAGGTAAAGTGCAGGTTAATTTGTTTTATTTTTACTTTATATTTTGTGTTCATTATTTTTATGTATTTATGTATTTTTTTGGGTCTGTGGAACGAATAATTTGAGTTTCCATTATTTCCTATGGGAAAATTAAACTTGGTTTTGGAATACATGTCATCCTAATGCAATGGTTAGTCAACTAAGTTTAAATGAATGCAAATCATCTCCTACAACTGAAAAAGTATTTGCCCCTTCCTGGTTTTTTCTTTTTATTTGTGTGTGTGTTGTTATTTTCTTGCATATTTATCTTAAATGATTCAAACAATCAAACTAATTTTAATATAACCTAAAGATAACTTGAGTAAATACAAATTATTTTTAATTATAATTTATTTATTAAGGGAAAAAAGATGCCCAAACCTCCTTGGCCCAATGTGAAAAAGTAATTGTCCCCTTAACTTATTAACTGATTGTGCCACCCTTGGTGGCAACAACTGCAATCAAGTCAAGTATTTGCAATAACTGGCAATGAGTCTTTCTTGTTGCTGTTTAGTAAATCTTCTGACTAGCTAACTGCTACCCAAAAGGCAGTTTGATCTAATAAACATTTAAATGTCATCATCACTTTAGACTTTTGCAGATGACCAGTAGATGGTGTTGCTCACCAATATTCAGTGATGAGGACCAAATGATGTCAACTTAAAATTGTTCACCTGTACAGTATACAGTTACAGTATGTTTATATTAATGTGGTTATATTTTAAAATCTCAAAAACATGTAGGTCAGGGGGGAAATGTCTAGGCTCCAGAATAAAAGAAACATAATGGAGACACTTAACACTTCTGTAATTACTAGAACAATAACTTTTGGACTGATGGGCTGATAATTATTGGTGCTGCTGGCAACAATAATAATGATGATCAAACTATCTGACATGAGCTCATCTGTGCTCTCTAGGCAACTCTCATCCTCTTACTGTAAAAGGAGAGTGTATCTTAATGTGAAATCAATGTGGTTTCAAGTTTTGAACTGAAAAGTTTCCAAATGTTTACATAGTTTAATTGTGGTGATGATTAAATAATATATAAAAGCCATGTTTAGTTTGGTTTTGTGGCTTTGTGGTTGGGTCACAACAGTGGAAGATCATATCAGGCTGCAACTGACCTATTCAACACAGATGCTGAGACCTCGGTCACAGACACTATAACAAATGCCCAACCCATCCACTACTGGATAAACACACACCATGCTTGAACCCATGAACTCTTCATGCTGTTCCACAACCACATGACCAACCAACCAGGCCACTATAGAATGCATGGGCAAATCTTGCTCAGGAATGGAAGAGACATTTAATTAAGTGTTAATAAGGAAAAAGAGAAAAGGAAACGAGAAGAAAAAATGAGAGAAAGAGAACCATAGCAAATATATGCACATTTAATACATCCAATGGTTTGTATATATAAATGTAAGTATATAAATAGGTTGCCAATAGTGTGAGTAATAATTGACCTCTTGTTAGAGCAATTGCTGACTGTACAGGTGATGATAATACCACCTGTCCATTCCTTAAACCTGAAACTGAAATGTGTGTTTTTTCTCAATTTTAGGCTATGAGCTATGCATTATTCAACAATTTATCACTTATTTTAATTAAATGCTAAATCTAAGTAAGCAGGAACACTTAGATTTCTGCCTAAACTATCAGTATGGATCTATCTGTATAATACCTTTGCAATGGAGGAGCAGCATTATATAATAATCTCTTCACAACTAAACCTTGTCCTGTGCAATATGAACCAATAAACAAGCAGTTGTGTTGCTCTTTACCACTGTTTTCTTAAACTTCAGAATTTCTAACCTCAGGCTGTCCAATGTGTACTTACTGTGAGCGAAGAAAATTATAAAGGCTACGATCTTCTAATGTTGCACTAAAATGGATTAAACTACTTCTAATGGATTATTGTTAGATGGATAGATAGATACTGTAGATAGATAGATAGATAGATAGATAGATAGATAGAGAGAGAGAGAGAGAGAGAGATAGATAGATAGATAGATAGATAGATAGATAGATAGATAGATAGATAGAGAGAGAGAGAGATAGATAGATAGATAGATAGATAGATAGATAGAGAGAGAGAGAGAGAGAGAGAGAGATAGATAGATAGATAGATAGATAGATAGATAGATAGATAGAGAGAGAGAGAGAGAGAGAGAGAGAGAGAGAGAGATAGATAGATAGATAGATAGATAGATAGATAGATAGAGAGAGAGAGAGATAGATAGATAGATAGATAGATAGAGAGAGAGAGAGAGAGAGAGAGAGAGATAGATAGATAGATAGATAGATAGATAGATAGATAGAGAGAGAGATAGATAGATAGATAGATAGATAGATAGATAGATAGATAGATAGATAGATAGATAGATAGATATGGGGTTGTTACTGGGTAATACCAATAGTATAATATTAACAATGATTTGCGTTTACATAATACAATAATGGAAAACGAACTAATTGCAATATTAATGAACAAATATTACTAGTGTTATTTTTTCTTAATAATTGTAGTAGGTTAAAAAACGTAGATTCATTTTAGGATTCCTAAAACAAATAAACAAAAAAAGCCAAAAAGATTATTAGATTATTATGATACCTATTTATACCCAGCCTTGTTTGCTTATAATTTTACAATAATAAAAATTATCTGCCATAACATATGATCAGCTTGTAAGCAAAATGAGATAAATTGTGAGACAATGATCTTGGCTGTTTATGTAAAAACATGAAAGTCACAACACATTCTTATTCTAGATGCTTTGATTTGTATCATTTCACAATTGCAGGCCTTTAAGCATTAAACAACCTCCACTGGTGTGCGTTTGTTTGCGTGTGTGCGTGGGTGTTAGACTTGTCAAACTTGTTATAGATTTGTTTTCAACAATTATCTGCATTATTAACCAGTAGACATATGCAGAGATGAGTTAAGCACGCACTGAGGATCTAGTAGGCAAACTGCACATTCAGAGCTCAGATGAAAAAGAAAAAGGGAGGAGTTTGAGAACAATTCAAGGAACGTAAAAATACACAGATATGTATTTGCAATGATGATGATGATGATTAAAATTATTATTATTATTTTTATATCTTTGAAGACCATTTTTTCCTCAGACACAAATGTAATAAAAAAACAACAACATTGTTCTACTTTCATTCATTCATCTTCTATACCGCTTTATCCTGTACAGTATTTAGGGTCGCGGGGACCTGGAGTCTATCCCAGGAGACTCTGGGCTCAAGGCAGGGTACACCATGCACTTGCTAATATTCTTTTAATTCATTTGATGATTCATTTGACAAATGACATACAAAGCAGTCGGCTGCAGAGTTCTTAAATTCACCACTTTAGCATTCCACTGAAATCTGGTGTGTACATTTTATTTTATACTGTGTATGATTGTATATGAAAAAATATATAAAGAGTATAAATTATTATACACCCTTGCTTAGAGAAAGATGGTACTGTTTTGGGGTATCAGACCCTGTGAGAGGATTATGTTTCTCTCTCCTGAGAATAAAACCAAAGAGCAGGAGATATATTAATTAATACATTAATATTTAATATTAATTTTATATTTCACATTGTCAATATGAAATAGAAAGCCAAGCTGTGTTTGGCCACCTGGGTCTTTGACATCATGGGTTTGGCATTATTGAAGCACATGCATTGTAATGTCCCCTGGTTAAATACCTTCTCTGTATTTTGCTCTCTGCTGCTGCAACTGGTCTGAGATCACTTCACACCTGCTACTTGTGGACATTAATTGAACAGGTCAGTTATTACTTTACTTTATCACGAGCCATTTAGTAGTATTATTATTAGTATTATTATTATTAGTATTATTATTATTATTATTATTATTATTATTATTATTATGGCAGTTTGACCAGTGGAAATACATCTGCTTTTTAATGTACAACCAGAGTTTAAGAACTCTTGCCACAGGGTTCACAAATCAGACCACTCTTACTCTCTTAGGCCTGGTGTAAAACCTGCACCAAACCAAACATCCTCCTTTTACAAAAACAGCTGAAAGTATATACAGTACATACAAATATATTTATTATTAAATACTAATTATGCCTGTTTGTCTGTCTGTCTGTCTGTCTGTCTAATCCAGTGTATAACTTTAGTGGTCTCAAGGTATTAGCTTGAACTGGTTTCTTATTTTAACTCCTACACAGACTATTCATGCTGATAAGACTTAAAAGTAGAAAATCCTTTTTATTTTAGGTTTTTAACTCCACAATGGACTGGAATCTGGTTTTGGCTATGTTGTGTCTGGTTGGTAAGTCTTCCCATCTGCTGTTTTTTCTAATCATTATTATTAGACTTTTTGTATTAATTTGATGATTCATTTGACAAATGACATACAAAGCAGTTGGCTGTAGAGTTCTTAAATTCACCACATTAGCATTCCACTGAAATCTGGTGTGTACCCTTTATTTTATACTGTGTATGATTGTATATAAAAAATGTATAGAGAGGATAAATTATTCAAATGTGTAATTCTTATTTGACATCAAACACTTTTAGACAATTGTGGAAAATAATGTGGACGAACCACAAATCATGCTGTCAAAATCAGTACAACAACCTGGGGATATTGCTTTTATAAAACAGTTATACAAACTCCATTTATTATCAACAGATAACTTTATTCACAATAAGTTAAGATAGCGACTGACAGGTACAGTAGTATAATTAATACATAGTAGAATACCGGTTAAGTGGGGGAGTGATATATAGTTAAACATCTAAGTGGTGTTGTACATTGTACATGGAATTCCTCTTCTCCGGTCAAATTACTTAGAGAATATTAATAAACCTTTATAAAAATGTAATAAAATTTTATAAAAAATTATTTGCAGTGTTTACTTGCATCCATATTCAGATCTGAGCTATGCAAAGCACTTCACTTGTAACCACAACTGCTTGCGCACATTCTCCATACAGTATTTTAAAACTGCTTTAGACTGGTCTCATTTGCAGCATTAGTATTATCATGTGTTTGTGTTCTATATTTAATATTTTCACCTATAGAGATTTTAAATTTTTGACCTCATTGTGCTCTCCTGTACATATTCTGCACCTCTAAAATAAAACAAAATGTAGTTTTTAGAGGTGCTTGTTATTTTAATGTACTTACTTTGATCATGCAGGTCTTTTTTGGTTTTCTGTTTAACAGTCGCATGTGCTGCAGCAGACACGTCAAATAATCAGACTGCAGGCAATACCTCTTTAGCAAACACAGTCTTAACCAATACCTCATCAACCCCGAGCACAACAACAAGCACTTCTGCAGGAGTTGTAGTTTTCAATGCTGTCTTTAGTGTCACTGAAAGCTTTCCTATAGTACTGACCAATACCAGCTCTCCACAGTTTACAGCAAAAGTTAAAACTGTTTGCAGTCAGGTAAGGTTTCATTGAGAATGCGTCCATATGTAAATTAAGTAATTCTCTTAACTTTTCTAAATGTGGCTTTCTCTAGAGACTAGTGTACTGTATGTTCTAGATATGTATGATGAATCTAGGGAAGTTGGCAAACTAAATAGCACAATAATATATGCAATGGAAAATTAGCATTTATGTGCAAATAAGCAAATAAGCTAATTTATTTATTTAATTATTATTATTATTATTATTCATTTATTTATTTATTTTCAGGTTGAACCGTATTACCGGAAAAACTTCAAAACCTTCTTTAATATGAATATTATTAATTTTATGTAAGACGTTTTGTATAGAGATATTATTCTCATATTTTATTCTTAAGTTTTAGGAATGAAAAATTTCAACTTTTATCTATTACTGTGTATAGAACACGCGGAAGTGTGATAAATTCAAGCCTGATCTTTAATGCCAGTGGATCCATTCCCACTGTGGCCCAAGCAAAAATAATCCTTCTTACTGCCAGCAATGCGAAATTAAACATTATTGGAAAATCTGTGAAAATCTCCTATGTTTCAGGTGAGTGTACAGTCATAATGAAGATTTGGTTGTAATAAGGATATGATACATGTGGACATTCTAACTCAATCTGATCATTTCAACCAACAGTGACAAATGCCTCCTCAACAAACACAACTTTAACCTCAAGCCAGGCTACAAACTCCTCAGCAAACACAATCACAAATTTGACCCAAAACACAACAACCAACAACTCTTCAGCAAACACAAATTTTACTCAAAACACAACAACCAACAACTCTTCAGCAAACACAAATTTTACTCAAAACACAACAGACGACCCAACAACAAACACAAATTTGACTCAAAACACAACAACCAACAACTCTTCAGCAAACACAAATTTGACTCAAAACACAACAACTAACAACTCTTCAGCAAACACAAATTCGACTCAAAACACGACAAGCAACAACCCTTCAGCAAACACAAATTTGACTCAAAACACGACAAGCAACAACTCAACAACAAACACAAATTTTACTCAAAACACAACAACCAACAACTCTTCAGCAAACACAAATTCGACTCAAAACACGACAAGCAACAAACCTTCAGCAAACACAAATTTGACTCAAAACACGACAAGCAACAACTCAACAACAAACACAAATTTGACTCAAAACACAACAACCAACAACTCTTCAGCAAAGACAAATTTGACTGAAAACACAACAACTAACAACTCTTCAGCAAACACAAATTTGACTCAAAACACGACAAGCAACAACTCAACAACAAACACAAATTTGACTCAAAACACAACAACCAACAACTCTTCAGCAAACACAAATTCGACTCAAAACACGACAAGCAACAACCCTTCAGCAAACACAAATTTGACTCAAAACACGACAAGCAACAACTCAACAACAAACACAAATTTGACTCAAAACACAACAACCAACAACTCTTCAGCAAACACAAATTTGACTCAAAACACGACAAGCAACAAACCTTCAGCAAACACAAATTTGACTCAAAACACGACAAGCAACAACTCAACAACAAACACAAATTTGACTCAAAACACAACAACCAACAACTCTTCAGCAAAGACAAATTTGACTCAAAACACAACAACCAACAACTCTTCAGCAAACACAAATTTGACTCAAAACACAACAACCAACAACTCTTCAGCAAACACAAATTTGACTCAAAACACAACAACCAACAACTCTTCAGCAAACACAAATTTGACTCAAAACACGACAACCAACAACTCTTCAACAAACACAAATTTGACTCAAAACACGACAACCAACAACTCAACAACAAACACAAATTTGACTCAAAACACGACAACCAACAACTCTTCAGCAAACACAAATTTGACTCAAAACACGACAAGCAACAACTCAACAACAAACACAAATTTGACTCAAAACACAGCAACCAACAACTCTTCAGCAAACACAAATTCGACTCAAAACACGACAACCAACAACTCTTCAGCAAACACAAATTTGACTCAAAACACAACAAGCAACAACTCAACAACAAACACAAATTTGACTCAAAACACAACAACCAACAACTCTTCAGCAAACACAAATTTGACTCAAAACACAACAACCAACAACTCTTCAGCAAACACAAATTTGACTCAAAATACGACAACCAACAACTCTTCAGCAAACACAAATTTGACTCAAAACACAACAACCAACAACTCAACAACAAACACAAATTTGACTCAAAACACAACAACCAACAACTCTTCAGCAAACACAAATTTGACTCAAAACACAACAACTAACAACTCTTCAGCAAACATAAATTTGACTCAAAACACAACAAGCAACAACTCAACAACAAACACAAATTTGACTCAAAACACAACAAACAACAACTCTTCAGCAAACACAAATTTGACCAAAAACACAACGGACGACTCAACAACAAACACAAATTTGACTCAGACCACAACAACCAACAACTCAACAACAAACACAAATTTGACTCAAAACACAACAACCAACAACTCTTCAGCAAACACAAATTTGACCCAAAACACAACAGACGACTCAACAACAAACACAAATTTGACTCAAAACACAACAACCAACAACACTTCAGCAAACACAAATTTGACTCAAAACACAACAACTAACAACTCTTCAGCAAACACAAATTCGACTCAAAACACAACAACCAACAACTCTTCAGCAAACACAAATTCGACTCAAAACACGACAACCAACAACTCTTCAGCAAACACAAATTTGACTCAAAACACAACAAGCAACAACTCAACAACAAACACAAATTTGACTCAAAACACAACAACCAACAACTCAACAACAAACACAAATTTGACTCAAAACACAACAACCAACAACTCTTCAGCAAACACAAATTTGACCCAAAACACAACAGACGACTCAACAACAAACACAAATTTGACTCAGAACACAACAACCAACAACACTTCAGCAAACACAAATTTGACTCAAAACACAACAACTAACAACTCTTCAGCAAACACAAATTCGACTCAAAACACGACAACCAACAACTCTTCAGCAAACACAAATTTGACTCAAAACACAACAAGCAACAACTCAACAACAAACACAAATTTGACTCAAAACACAACAACCAACAACTCTTCAGCAAACACAAATTTGACTCAAAACACAACAACCAACAACTCTTCAGCAAACACAAATTTGACTCAAAATACGACAAACAACATCTCAACAACAAACACAAATTTGACTCAAAACACAACAACTAACAACACTTCAGCAAACACAAATTTGACTCAAAACACAACAACCAACAACTCAACAACAAACACAAATTTGACTCAAAACACAACAACCAACAACTCAACAACAAACACAAATTTGACCCAAAACACAACTAACAACACTGCAGCAAACACAAATTTGACTCAAAACACAACAACCAACAACACTTCAGCAAACACAAATTTTACTCAAAACACAACAAACAACAACTCTTCAGCAAACACAAATTTGATCAAAAACACAACTGACGACTCAATAACAAACACAAATTTGACTCAGACCACAGCAACCAACAACTCAACAACAAACACAAATTTTACTCAAAACACAACAACCAACAACACTTCAGCAAACACAAATTTGACCCAAAACACAACAGACGACTCAACAACAAACACAAATTCGACTCAAAACACAACAACCAACAACTCAACAACAAACCCAAATTCGACTCAAAACACAACCAGCAACTCCTCAGCGAACACAACTTCGACTCAAAACACAACAGACAACAACTCAACAACAAACACAACTTCGACTCAAAACACAACTATGAACAACGGCTCAGCAAACACAACTGTCAACTCTTCAGCAAACACTTCAGTAGTGGTCAATGTATACTTCAGAATCAACAAAAAGTATTCTACATCACTGGCCCGTACCTCATCTAAAGAGTTTCATTTAACCGCTAACTCAATCACGAGTAAGGTAAGTAATTAGAGTTTAATTCATCATGATGGCAGTTACAATTCAATTTATTTCTTTAAATAAGAGGATGTTTGCCAGTTGAACCCTTCTATAGCATTATGACACCTCAGATAAATTATTTCCCACCTATTTCTCATATATATTATGTCTGTACTTGTTTAAAAAAAATATTTCTCTTTTACAGGTTGAACCCTTTTGCAAATCAATGTTTCCAAATTTGAAGAGCGTGGTAGTTTCTAAATTCAGGTGAGAGTTAATGTGTAAAGAAATTAATTTAAACTTTAATTGTATTGATTAAAAATTAACCTTTATGTACAAATGTGTCTTTTAGGGACGATTCAAAGTATATCGGGACATATGCCAGGCTTTCGTTTAGTGCCAATTGCACCATTCCAACTAATTCGTCAATTACAAGCACTCTTTTTAATGCCACAAAAAACCAAACCAATTGGTATATTATGACCAATTCTACAAAAGTCATCTAGATTTCAGGTCAGTATACAGTTTTAAGGATGTTAAAGTTTTATTAATCAATTCATGCCTGTCGATATTCTAACAATTTAATCTCTAATACAATATAGATAATCACAACTTCAACCCTGGACACAAAAACTTCTCTATTAGACTCCAGCATCAGTGCTACCTCTGATGGAACAATGGCCAATACCAGCTCTCCATGGGATGTGCACATGTATACTGTGTAATTAATATGGAATTAATTTGCATAATATTTATCTGACAACATATGGGATGATTCATAACATTTCTAATGAAAGGCATGATAGCACATAGTCAGTAGCACAGAAAATATGATTTGTCCAGAATCTTTCATTATATAAAACTGGTGATGGTTTTTCACATGATTTGTCTGGAATTTTACAAAATAAGTATAATTTATGTTTTGCTCTAGCAGTAAAAAGCAGGAACCGGCTGTTTTCATTATCAAGTTTTATTATCAAAAATTTCTGGTGGCTTTCAGCACATGTTATTGATGGAATGGAGGATTTATGGCATCTACAAAAATCTCTTACAATATGGATTGTATTTCTATTATTTCAAGCTAGCATTTTATTTATGTTTTGATGGGTGGATGAGTATTTAGCAAAATAAGTTTCCACAATTAAGGTTAACTTTAGTACACCTTAATGTCTTTGGGAACATGATCAACTTAGTCATACAGGGGTTCAGACTGCACCTCAGAGTGAATAAGTATGTGGGTGAGATAAAGGCTGATACATACTTTATTTCACTCAAATCATCATATTCATCATAACATAACAACCCACTGCAACAAGAGAATGATTATCTAGCAGTCTGTGCCACCTTACTTTCTTCTATTTGTTTAAAAAAAAGTTAAATGAAATAAATACATACATTGACTTAAATGCAACAATTAGGTATTAATGTTTGATATTAATGTATAACCATCTTGAATATTTTTTTTATTTAAGACTGCTGGAAAAGTTTCCTTTTTAAACCTGTCCTTTGCCTTCCTTAAGTAATAAATGCAAGCAAAATGATACTTGTGTCCAGTTTCTTGGACAAACTGTGACTTATAACGTAGGTTCTCTGACCTGTTGCATCCCTAATTAAGACTCATTACAGTGCCAAACTTTTAATAAAATCTTTTCACAAGAAGAATGAAAAGTGCAGGTGTTGAAAAAGGCATTTTATTTTACTGAGATTTTGCTAAGGAAGGTGCTCTGTCAGTGTAGCCTGACACTTGAGGGGGGAACAATGTTTGCCAGCTCGCCTGCACACTTTAAACATGAAACACTCATTTGCAACTATGCAGCAACAGATGCACAGATTGGTTTCTATAAAAAAAAACTAAAAAGCATATTGTATTTTTAGAAGTTATATTTATTTAAAATATCATTTAGGGTAAAATAGTTATGATGGAAAAATATACTTGTCTTGCATTGTGGTGTGATAAAATTCTGTGCTGGTGCTTAAAAAAATTTCAGTAAGGAGCAGCATTGCCTAATCCTAACCCTTTCAGTCTGAATTTGGACACCATTACAACCATTAAAAGGTGTTGTTATATCTCTCCCTCAACTAGCTTAAAGAACTTAGTCATAAAATGTGTAGACAAATGAATTAAAATACTAGAATACAAGAAAAACATTGTTTTTATTTCCTTTGTATGTCAATCTCATACAAAAATGCATGTTTGGTAGCAGTTAACAAACTAATTTGTTTTGGAGAAAATCAAGGAATATCCTTTGGTTCCAAAAAAAAAAAAAGAAATCAAGATGCAAGTTCCAAAACAGACATTTTTTTTCAAAGGTCTATGGTGTTGGCTCCAAAGTAAGTTAATCCCTATAGACCACCATGTCCAACTTTAATAAATACATATTGCTGCAACGATGATGGGCCCAAGCACCCTGTGTCATTGCCTCCCGGGCGCACCGCACACACTGTGTGTTATTTGAGTGTGCTGTTCTGTGTTGCCAGTTGTGAAGCATGTGTGTATCAAACACGCAAGATTTTGGCATAAATAACCTCAGTCAGGTGGCGTCATCTGATGAAGTAGGATGTGTAGAAGAGTGTGTTTTTAGTAGTGCTGATGTCATAAATGTGTGTTTTACAAATGACCCAAAATATCTGACCTCATGTTGAGTTGAGCCCATGACATGCATAGTGAGTAGAAGTAGAAGTGTAACGAGTTTGAGTATGAGCTATGCAGCAAAAACTTTTGCGAAGGCCCTGAGCCTTGCTAATGGCACCAAACTGTGTGCTGATTTTCCTCTACCTATAAATGTGATTGACAAAAATATATTAATTATATATTATATTGATATATTATAAGACTTTAAAAAATAATCTTTAAAAAACAGTAGAGTCCTTCTCACACTATGATGTAATAGGGCTGATACCATACCATACCATACCACTTTATTTCTAAAGCACTTTAAAACAACAACAAAGCTGACCAAAGTACTGCACATTTAGGCCAAGCAACAGCAGGGTAAATTGATAAATAATATAATAAAATAAAGATAAAAATTTTTTTTAATGATGGTAACAAGAAAATGAAACAACTAAGAACATAGCAACACAATAACATACTTCTAATAATAATAGTCATAATAAAAAATAATGATAATAAAAGTTGCAGCAAGAAATAAAAGACAAAACATCTCAATAAAATACTTCACACTGGGTTGAAGGCCAGAGAGAAGAAATGAGTTTTTAAACGAGATTTAAAAACAGCCACTGATGGAGCTTGTCAAATGAGTAAGGGTAACTCATTCCATAGTTGAGGAGCAGCTACTGAAAAGGCTCGATCACCTCGAAATTTGCATCTGGTTTTTGGAATTTGGAGAAGCAGCTTGTCAGTAGACCTGAGGGAGCGAGCTGGAACATATGGGTGCAGCAATTCCACCAGATAGGCTGGGGCAAGACCATTTAAACACTGAAATACAAATAAAAGAATTTTAAAACGGATCCGAAAATACACTGGAAGCCAGTGAAGGGAAGCCAAGATTGGGGTAATATGCTCTCGTCTGCCTATACCGGTTAAAAAACGAGCTGTGGCATTTTGCACCAACTGTAGGCAAGTCATAGCGGTGTGGCTGATTCCGAAGAATAAAGCATTATATATTTTACAATAGTCAAGACGAGAGGTTATAAAAGCATGTACAACTGATTCCAGGTCCCGCCTTGACAATATAGGCTTAATCTTTGATACCAGCCTCAAATGGAAAAAACAGGATTTACATCAGGATTTACTTGACTATCCATTTTTAGAGTAGGATCCATTTTAATACCGAAATTTGTAATCAAGGCTTTCTCAAATGCGGCGAAGGAAGAGAGGTCAAAGCGAGGAGATTTGCGGGAGCCATTGGGTCTAAACAACATAACTTCAGTCTTTTCCTCATTGACATTCAAGAAATTAAACGCCAACCATCTTTTAACATCAGCAAGGCAGTCCAGAAGAAGCTTGATAGAACATGCACCACTGTGCTTTAATCGAAGGTAAACCTGACAGTCATCTGCATAAAAATGAAAGGAGATGTGTGTGTTCAAATACAAGGAAAATAAAAGTGGACCAAGAATGGAGCCCTGTGGTACCCCCCAAGGAAGGGCAGCAGAGTTGGAAGTGAAACCATCTATACTGACACAGAAGGTTCTATCAGAGAGGTAGGACCTAAACCACTGCAAAGATGAGCCTGTAATGCCCACCCACTGTTCCAATCTGGATAAAAGAATCTCATGGTCTATGGTGTCAAAAGCCGCTGTCAAATCCAGAAGCACAAGTAGTACAGAGTCTCCGGAGTCGGTTGCTAAGAAAATGTTACTAAAAACTCTTAAAGGAGCAAACTCAGTACTGTGGTGAGTTTTAAACCCAGACTGGAAAACTTCCAAAATTGTCTGTTCATCATGGAAGGGCTGCAATTGCAAATGGACAATTTTTTTCAGGAGTTTAGCCAAAAAAAGTAGCTTAGAGAATTTGACGAAACAGAAGGATCCAGGCCAGACTTTTTTAGCAAGGATTGCACCACAGCATGTTTAAATTTATTCGGCATCACACTAGAAATTAAACTGATATTGACAATAGCAAGAATAAAAGGACCTAAAGTGGGGAAAACGTCCTTAACAAAATTACGAGGGGTGATATCAGAAGGAGAGCCAGGTGGCTTACTACTGGAAACAAATCACACGATTTAGCAGGTTGAGAGAAAGGTACAAAATCAAATAAAACAGCCATATGGTCTGAGAACACAGCATCTCCAATTTCTACATTGAGGACAGATATGCCACGAGACAGTACAAGATCCAATGTGTGCCCACATTTCTGAGTGGGACCATTGACAGACTGAATGAAGCTAAAAGAGTCCCCTAAATCTAAGAAGTCCTTTACCAGAGGCTTGTCAAGACAGCACACATGAATATTAAAATCCCCAACAATTACCATAAACTCAGCCAAGAAATCAGCAAAGTCGCTTAAGAAGTCCTTATTGTACTTTGGCGGCCGGTAGACCACAGCACTCAGCAGTGCAGGAGAATGGGCCAGCTCAAAAAGGCTTATTTCAAAGCTGGAGAAAAAGACTGGGAGAGACAACTGTTTACAGACAAACTTCGATTTAGAAACAGTCGCTAGACCTTCCCCACGACTGGAGGACCGCGGAGAATTTAAATACCGGCAGTCACACGGCAGGAATTCAGAGATCGCGCTGGACTCACCAGGAGACAGCCAGGTTTCAGTCACACAGAGGAAATCCAATTCCTGTGAGGTAAAAAACTCCTTTAAGATAAAAGTTTTGTTCATTACGGATCTGGCGTTTACCAGACCTGATGGGAGCTGGAGCTGATACAGCAGTAACGAGGGGAGCACGCGCCAGAGGCCGCAGATTCTGGAGATTCACTCCTTGCCGGCGCAGGTAGAGTGGGCGGGGTCGCGGTGATTCACTCCACCAATCCGAGCCAGAAACAGGCACCAACCAGGAGTCAACCTCATCACAGAATCGCCAGGAAACAGAGAGGCGAGGACTCGATCCATGTTGATCCAGAAAAGCCTTTGAGGACCCAGCTAAACAAGCCTTCAATTTCACTAATCGCCTGCCGCGTTTACCTCCGGCGAGGTGAGCGTGGGGCCTGGTAGAGGAAAGCTGGTATCCCCGATAACAGTGGTGGGAGAGAATCACGTACTTTATTGTCAAATTGCCCCCTATCCACTGCAGACCAACGAAGATTCAGTAGTGATTAGCGATCATACACCAGTAGTGAGAAGATATTTTGTGAATCAAATAAAAGTAATAATAAAAACACAAATAAGACAGACGACAGACGTCAAGCCACAAACACTGGCGCCATCTTTCGCAAACTTGAACTGATGTCATAGTACTTGGGACCTAATAATAAATATAGTTGCAAGCAATGATGATCAGGTCGCCCAGGTGCACCAGAAAGACAGTGCACATGCATTTAAAGGAGAAGTACCATGAGGACAAAAGAGTACATCAGAGTACATTGCTGTGATCTCTTTCAATAGACCCAAAGTTGTCACGAGTCACGGTCTGTCGGCCGTTTTTTTTCCCACGCTGTCACTCCCCCACGCGCTCATGTTTTTGTCTAGCCGTCACGTGCGCTCTCACGCCCCCGTTTCCGCCCCGTCTGCTCAGCTGTTTCTCATTCCATGACTGATTACTCCAGCGATTTAAGCATGCGCGGCGCGCTGCTCAGATCGCTGGATTATTGTGTGTGTTATACCTCGATTCTCTCGCGTTTTCTTTTCTCTGCTTTCATGTTACGACCTCGCTTTGTTTTTTCTCGTTTTTGATTTTCTGCTTGCCGATTTGGATTGTTCGCCTGCCCTTTTGACTTCCCGGTTTTGACCTTACGCTTCCTCTTTTTGACTACGGCTCTCGTCTCGTGTTTTTGCTTTGGACGCTTCGCTGACGGACTCACGGCATTCGACCCTTGCTCACGCCCCCGACCACGCCCCCCACATCTCTATATAGTCAGTATCCGCACTTGGATTCATATCGTTCTGCCTGCATTCGTGACAGAATAATCCAGCCAGCTATGGATCCAGCGGCTTCTGACCATATGAGAGCGGCATTGGAAAGTCAAGGTGCCCTACTCGGGACTCACCAACAGGAACTGCTCAGCACCAAGCAGTCTCTCGCCGACGTCACGTCTCAGCTTCAGAGACTCCAACTCTCCCTACCGCAAGGAGCAAGCTCACATGCGCCACAGGAACCACGCCTCCCCGCTCCTCCCACCTACGAGGGAGATCCAGGCACCTGTCGCTCCTTCTTATCTCAGTGTTCCCTGATCTTCGAGCTCCAAGCCTCCGCCTTTTCCACCGAACGATCTAAGGTGGCTTACGTCATCACACTCCTGTCAGGACGCGCCCGTGAATGGAGCACCGCGCTTTGGGATGCACACGACCCCTGCTGTTCCAATTACGGAGACTTCGCCAGAGAGATGAAGAGGGTGTTTGACCGCTCATGCCATGGCAGGGAGGCGGGCCGAAAACTGCTGAATCTTCGCCAGGGCTCGCGCTCGGCTTATGAATATGCCATTGAGTTCCAGACCCTGGTCCTCCCCAGTGGTTGGAATAACCGAGCGTTATGCGACGTCTTTTTGGAGGGTCTGACAGAGAAGCTCCAAGATGAGCTAATCTCGCGAGAGCTTCCCTCGTCGCTCCAAGAGCTTGTGGACCTGGCTGGTCGAGTAGATGCCCGTCTCCGTCTTCGTAGGTCAGCCCGATTTTCTCCTCCCAGGGCACTACCGCGACCCCCACCTCCACGAGTTGAACCCCAGGAGGATCCCATGCAACTGGGCAGAACCCGCATCACCCCAGAGGAGCGTCACCGCCGGCGGGTGGAGGGGGCCTGCTTCTACTGTGGGAAATCAGGACACCTGCTGAAGAACTGGCCAGTAAAAGGGGGGCGCCCTCTAGTTCAGCTGGGAGCACTAGAGGGCGAGACTCCAAGAAGGCTCCCAGACCAACGTCATCTGCTTCCCATCTTCCTCATCCATGAGCGACAGACCCACCTAGTGCAGGCACTGGTCGACTCGGGTTCGGATCGTAACCTGCTGAATGCGGCTTCAGCCAAGACCCTGGGTATTCCTGCGCTGCCCTTGGAGAACCACCTCAAAGTCCAGGCCCTCGACGGGAGTCCACTCCCACCCATCACCCACAGAACCCCTCTCATTGGCCTAAAGGTGTCCGGCAATCACTCAGAACAAACGTCGCTGTTCATCATGGAGGGGTCACATGCCACGGTCGTCCTAGGCCTCCCCTGGTTAACCCAACACAATCCGCACATTGATTGGGTCAGGAACTCGATCGTAGCCTGGAGTCCATCATGCTCCACGTCATGTTTACGCGCCGCCACTACACCCTGCCTCGACCCAGTCCCCATAAAGGAGCCATCGGACATCACCCGTGTTCCCCCAGAATACCATGACCTCAGGACTGTGTTCAGTAAATCACGTGCAGTCTCTCTTCCCCCCCACCGACCATATGACTGCGCCATTGACCTCCTCCCAGGCACCTCCCCCCCCAAGGGCCGTCTTTACTCACTGTCGCCCAAAGAACGCCAAGCCATGGACCAGTACATCACGGAATCGCTGGCCGCAGGAATCATCCGCCCCTCATCCTCTCCGGCAGGGGCGGGATTCTTCTTCGTAGGCAAGAAAGATGGTTCCCTTCGTCCGTGCATTGATTATAGGGGCCTTAACAACATCACCATTAAGAACCGATACCCCCTTCCTCTAATGTCTACTGCCTTCGAACTCCTTCAGGGGGCCAGCACCTTCACTAAGCTAGATCTGCGCAACGCCTATCACCTTGTTCGCATTCGGGAAGGGGATGAGTGGAAAACAGCTTTTAATACGCCAACTGGACATTATGAGTATCTGGTGGTTCCCTTTGGACTTACTAATGCCCCCGGAGTGTTTCAAGCCTTAATCAATGACGTCCTCAGGGATTTCCTTAACTCATTCGTATTCGTCTATCTCGATGACATCCTGATCTTTTCTCACAACCCAGAAGAACACCAACATCATGTCAGGCAGGTACTGCAGAGACTCCTGGAGAACAACTTGTTCATCAAGGCTGAGAAGTGCGAGTTCCACACCACAGCCACCACGTTCCTCGGATTCACCATCAGCCCCAAGGGCATCGAGATGGAACCTGCTAAACTCGAAGCGGTCACTAGGTGGCCCACCCCTACTTCTCGACATGAACTCCAGAGGTTCTTAGGCTTTGCTAACTTTTATCGTCGGTTTATCCGAGGCTACAGCTCCATCGCCGCCCCTCTAACAGCGCTAACCTCTACCAAAACCCAATTCTGCTGGAACTTGGAATCCGAAAAAGCCTTCAGCGAGCTGAAGAAACGGTTCACCTCCGCCCCTATCCTCACCATCCCAGATCCGTCACGGCAGTTCATCGTAGAAGTCGACGCCTCCAGCACCAGAGTAGGAGGCATCCTCTCACAAAGATCCAACAGAGATAATAAGCTGCACCCCTGCTCCTTCTTCTCCCACCGCCTAACCCCTGCTGAGAGCAATTACGGCATCGGAGATCGTGAACTCTTAGCCATCAAGTTAGCACTGGAGGAATGGAGACACTGGCTGGAGGGAACGGAGGCCCCATTCCTGGTATGGACCGATCACAAGAACCTTGAGTATCTACGGAGCGCCAAGAGGCTCAACTCTCGTCAGGCCCGGTGGTCCCTGTTCTTTGCCAGGTTCAACTTTACCCTCTCCTACCGACCAGGGTCTAAGAACACCAAGCCGGATGCGCTTTCAAGAATATTTTCGACCACCCAAGACCCTGCTCCATGTGAGACTATTTTGCCACCCCCCTGCCTCCTCGCCGTGGCAGAGCTCGATATCGAAACCAGCGTCAAGGAAGCCCTATCCCATGGACCAAGCCCAAGCAATGTACCTCCTAACCGTCTCTTCGTTCCCCTTGCTCTGCGCTCTCAGGTCCTGGAGTGGGCCCACAGTTCCAAGCTCGCTTGCCACCCAGGCACCGCCAGAACTCTGGCACTAGCCCAGCAGCGGTTTTGGTGGTCCACCCTCAAGGATGACGTCTCCCGCTTTGTTGCAGCATGCAATGTCTGCATAAGATCCAAACATGTCAACACGGCCCCAGCTGGCCTCCTCAGACCCCTGCCCATCCCTCATCGCCCCTGGTCCAACATCGCCCTGGACTTCGTCACCGGTCTACCCCCCTCCACCGGCCACACCTGCATCATGACCGTGGTTGATCGGTTCTCTAAAGCTGCTCACTTTATCCCCCTACCAAAACTTCCGTCCGCCAAGGAGACTGCAGAGCTCATGATTAATCACGTATTTAAGCTCCACGGCCTGCCCAAGGACATTGTGTCTGATCGGGGCCCACAGTTCACTTCTCAGTTCTGGAAGGCATTTTGTAAGCTCATTGGAGCCACACCAAGCCTGTCATCAGGTTTCCACCCTCAATCCAATGGGCAGACGGAGAGGAAGAATCAAGCCCTCGAGATCGCCCTGAGGTGCATGACCTACCGGGATGTCACCTCGTGGAGCAGATTCCTGCCCTGGGTCGAATACGCCCACAACTCCCTAGTCTCTTCGTCTACTGGGCTGTCCCCCTTCCAGTGCTGCCTGGGCTACCAACCACCCTTGTTCCCCTCTCAGGAAGAGGAGGTCAGCGTCCCCTCTGCCCAAGCCTTCATTCGCCGCTGTAGGAGGACCTGGACCCAAGCCAGGAGGACGCTGCTACGACAAGGCAGAATTTACAAGGAGCAAGCAGACCGTAGACGCTCTCAGGTCCCCAAGTACAGGATAGGGCAGAGAGTCATGCTCTCCACCAGAGACCTCCCTCTTAAGACCCTGTCCCGCAAACTCTCACCCCGTTACATCGGCCCCTTCACCATAACCAGGATTGTCAACCCCTGCGCGGTCAGACTTCTACTTCCCTCTATGATGCGACGGATAAATCCCACATTCCACGTGTCCCAGCTACGTCGCCTCATCTCATGCCCATTAAGTTCGCCTGCCCTTTTGACTTCCCGGTTTTGACCTTACGCTTCCTCTTTTTGACTACGGCTCTCGTCTCGTGTTTTTGCTTTGGACGCTTCGCTGACGGACTCACGGCATTCGACCCTTGCTCACGCCCCCGACCACGCCCCCCACATCTCTATATAGTCAGTATCCGCACTTGGATTCATATCGTTCTGCCTGCGTTCGTGACACAAAGTGATCACAGCAATGTACTCTGATGTCAAAAGTGACACTGACTCCCCCATCTGTTAAGCTGACAAAATAAGCCATATTACCCCATCAAGGCTTTAATATGAATTGTATTATTTAGATCTCTAAAAGTGACAATTTTCTGCTGCCAGTTGGTGGTACTAGACTCACAGTTGTCATATCCATGATCTCAGCTTTCTTAACTTATGTAAATGGTCTTAAATTAAATTAACTAATTACCTAACTAATTAACAGTCTACAGTATTTATTTGAAGATGGTAAAGGTGTTAATGTTTTGTACATTCCTTAATTTGTCCTTTCAGTTTGTGTTTTATGTTTCATTGTTTTCAATATACTGTACATACTGTAAAACGTATGGACAACAATGTTTCCGGAAGCATTATTAAATATTCAATAAGGCACACTGTATATGGCAGTACTGTATATGGCAAATGGTCACTCAAAATCTTTGCAAAACTTAGAGTATTCATTAATTAATTTTTTTTTACAAAAGAGGAAAACTCAATCTTTT
The DNA here is from genome assembly GCA_030522415.1 of Channallabes apus. NCBI lineage: Eukaryota > Metazoa > Chordata > Actinopteri > Siluriformes > Clariidae > Channallabes > Channallabes apus. The sequence continues at coordinate 4,021,637 of CM060110.1, forward strand.
CTTTCTAAGAAGTTCGTTAATTATGTCTCTTATTTGCTTGTTGTTGAGGGCTGTGGGGTGGAATTTCCTAGCAACAGCATCGGAAAGTGCTTGAAGCAGAATTACCCCATCAGCGAAACCGGTTTGATAACTTCACACCAAGGATAGGTGAGAAGGGGGATTACAGTAACGGTTTCTGTGGGTCTTCACCCACAGGTGATGTGAGTCGCGTTGTATTCAGCGAATAGACTAAAACAAAATCATGTTTGCTTCAGCACTGGAAACAATATTGTATTAGGCCAACTTTATTTAAGATTAAAATAATAGTGGGTTAGGAACGTTATTCTTCATATAACTTAAATGGCTGAATGAAGTTAAATATACACAATAAATTAATAATTGCGTTTGCTTTACATTTGAGCACTCGTGTAAATAGCTTTTTCATTGTATATACTACCATATCGTATATCTGTGTCTAATACTGGTTTATTCATATTTTACATTACATTCAGTTTGTAATTTACTTGCGATTGTACTTTTAAAATGTAACCTATACGTATCTACAGTATAAGCATATTTAACTATTTCAGCAGTGAATTAGAAACTTGGTCAGTCTGGCTTTTAGATAAAGTCCTTCAGAGCAGGCATTGTATAAATATAATATATAACAAATAATGTAATATCTAATAAGATAATATAAAATAAATAAATATATAACATAAATGGTTAATGATAGCAATTAAATCAGACTTAATAGTTGGATTTAATACTTTTCTTTTTATTTACTGTATAGACATCTTATTATGCTTTCTCTGTTATTAATCTCTCTATTCTCTAATTATGACTTGAATAAATTGGCTCACATCGGAGCGCGCTAGCGTGTTGGAAAAGCGATATAGTATATATGTAGTCTATATATTTGTGTTTGTTATTTTCCTGAGGGGGGGGGGGGGTGTTTATGTCTATTTTATCTATAAATCGTGTGTGTGTGTGCATGGAGAGTTTGTGTGTGTGCACAGGGAGAGTTTATTAGTGTGTTTGTGATGCTACTTTACACTGATCAGCAGTTGACGCCCCGCCATACCCAGCAGATCAAAGGGGCAGTTATCGGCTATGACACGTTGAAGGAGAACTTAATAGTTCTCAAAAATAGTGTAAATGTCTGCAACAATCACTAACCATTAAAAAGTTTTTTTTGTAATTAAACATGAAAATACTAATTATATTTTCTTTATACATATTTCCATTATATATATATATATATATATATATTATAAATATTATTTACTTACTTACTTACTAACTAGCGAATGCTTTTTTAGGGCTCTAAAAACTACGGCAGTATGAATGTCAATGGAATAGAATGTGTGAGTTGACGCCCTTGCACCGGTCACACACACACACACACACACACACACACACACATACATATATATATATATATATATATATATATATATATATATATATATATATATATATATATATATATTCGTGTTTAATTAAATTCTTAAATCATCGTGTTCACCCATGCACTGAAAAAAAGAACTTGTAAGATTTACTTGAAAAAATCCTCGTAACAATTTGCACATAGATTTTAAGTAAATTTTATTGCTCCAATATTAAGTAAAACTCACCCGTAATTGTCAGGTAAAATCTACTTAATAATTAAATTAACAATAAAAGAAATCAAGTAAAAGTTACATAATTATATTTAATGCACAAGTTAGATTTATTTAAAATAACCAAGTAAAGTTGTTGTATCAGCAGGAACCTTGATTTTATGAAATTAAGTAAATCTTACCATCATTTTGTTTTGTGAGATTTTCCCTTTTTATCAATTTATATTTCTCCCTATAATAATGTAAACATTGCTAATTTATGTTTTGGAAAGAAACTTAAGTAATTATTTCATCTATATCTTTCATAAATCACAACTAAAATATAATTAAACAGTTTATTCACCAACATTACCAAATATTTGTGACATTCACAGTCTAGATACAGGTTGTCTTTTTATTAAAAGGGCATTCAGCTAAATTTTGCATCCATAGAAAGAACTGCACGGCACCAGGGCCTGAAATACTTGTTTTAAACAAAATTGTGTAAAATAATAATAATAATAATAATAAAAATAAATAAATAAATAAATAAATAAATAAAATACAGCATTTGTTTTGAAATAAAATAAAATACAGCAGAAAATACATTAAACAAACTGTAGAATAAACGTTAAAACGTAATAGCCCTCTGAAGCAGTGAAGTTGCAACATTCAAATCAGCACTCTGGACTAGTGCACTTAAAAGTATGCCATTGAAACCATAACGCATTAAAACATTTTAAGCTTAAACACAACATGTAAAGACTTGTAGTCAAGCCAAATCAAATGTTTTAAGATGATAACTTCATCTTTAAAGCTTGCACTTTTGGTGATAGCTTAATCCCATCAAGTTCTAGAAGAACTTTCTGAAAATAGCTCAAATGTGTAGCGCAGTGCTCGGAGCTATTGCCACATTCTTGCAAAACTTCCTCTCCTTCAAAGATTATGGATACACCAACCGGTTCTTCCCCTTCAACAGCACGGACGACAAGGATTTTAAGAAGGTGCATACTGGCATCACTTCGTCTGTCCCCCTGCATAAAATGTACAAGAAAATAAATAATTTATTTTGAGAAACAAAAAAAATCTGAATTGCTTCAACCTGTGCTGACTTCATTTCACAGAGAAAAAAAAAATAATAAAAATAATTGATAATAAAAAATGACCATCACTTCATACAGTATACTTTAGATTGTTAAACTTGGCTTAAATTGCTTTAGCAATAATCTTGCATCACTAAAACATTGTAAAACATGGCATGAGATGGCTTTACAGTGTCAGGAAATCCTATGATGAATGCTGAGTTTGTATTTAAAGGGTTAGTCCAAACATGAAAATTCGTTCAATAATTACTCAGATTTATATATTCATTTGGATTCATATGCTTCTGTCCAATGCAACAAACACTATATTCAAGGTATTAATAAATTGTATAATTAATAAGAAAACAATGCTTTACCAAGCAGGTTATGTTCCAGGGTAAGTTTGTTTCAGAAGGTTATTCAGCAGGCCGCGCCCCTTTGATGAGGATCCTGTGGACACGGAGGCACAAATTATACAAGGTTTTTTTCGCCGGGAGAGAGTTATAAGACCTCGTATTGATGTTTTTTCATTTCCTAATGATTATTAGAAAGAGTTTTATTGGTTTTCAATGGAATCGTTAATTTACTTATCTCTTGAAACCGCATATTGTAAATGTCACACACGGCGGGTCTGCGCTTAGAAAACATTCCTTGCATAGCACTTCGTTTTTTTTTTCAGGGCATTTTTTGTACAATGTGGGGCGTGTGATGCAGAGCATGTGGGAAAGGCAACTGTATGTCTTGCACTTAAACACTTCTTACACACATGTGTACAGCAGGTCCCTGGACATAAACCTCTGTGTGGTATTAAAGAGGAATTCCACAGAGTGGCAGGTTCTGTCCTTTGTAGTAAAATCGATGACGCATATTTAATATGTAGTCATGCTATTTAGATCTACTGTATACGTGTATTCATCCTGCACACACACACACACTTGATCCTTCCATATACTGTATGACTTTCTATTTCAGGTTTTCCAAATGTAATTGGGTGCATTGATGGCACCCACATTCCTATTAAAGCTCCTTCAATAAATGAGGGACACGATGTTAATAGGAAATCTATTCATAGTATCAATGTACAGGTAACAACTTAATTCTGTGTGCTTAATTTTTTGCCTTGTTAAAATCATTAAACTCAATACTTTTTAATATGTGAGGCAACTCACATCATTACTTATGGTGAAGCAAAATGGCCAGGATCTGTGCATGATGACAGAATTTTCCACAAGTCAAAATTATGCCAGACATTTCAGTTGGATATGTTTTGCTCTATACAATGTTTTTATTTTTTATTTTTTTTAATATATATATATTGTTGTTACGTCCCTGACGTATTATATACTATATATATATTTTTTCTGTGTTGCCTGCTCTCGTGGATGTGTTTCCCTCTCTCTGTTTTTTTTAAACAGGTTTAATTGGCCTCTACCGTGGAGAGGGGTGCTGATTGGAGGATCAGTCAGTGATGTGTGCCTTACTCCCGCCTCCTGTACCTCTATTGGACAAGCACTTCCTGAACCTGTGTGCCTTACTCCCGCCTCCTGTTCCATTGGACTAGCACGTTGTGCAGCTCTATTTAAACGCCATCCTGCCTGCTGCTCGAGAGACAACTGCTTGATTTGTTATGGTGTTTTGCTGGTATATATTTGACTTACTGTGTATCGACTTTTGCTGCCCTTTTCGACCTCGATTTTTGCTATTGCCCTTTGTATATAACTTTGTAAATATCATCGTGTATGTAGTGGTAAGTAGGGAGTCGACGCCCTTTTTGTTCTTCCCCCCCCTTTTCTCCTGGTTATGCTAGTCAGGGAGTTAGGTAAGACCCTATGTATTTTGGTATGTTTTTGTTGTTAGGTTAGGTAGACTTTTGTGATTCTAGTTAGTGGGTTTGGTTTATTATTTTGGCATTGTCAGCTCCTGAAGATATTACCACCTTTGTAAATATTTGTACATAGAATTAAACTGCAGTTGATCTCAAACCCCCCCCCCCCCATTTATTTCCCCATTTACCTTCTTTCCTTTTCCTATTTTATTTTATTGTCTGTTGCGGCCTGACCCTAGACCAGGACGTAACAATTGTACACTTGAATCATTACAGGACAGTACAATGGTTACTTGCTGGGGTACAGAGGATACCCTTGTCTGCCCTATTTAATGACAGCCTACCCTGAACCTGATCCTGGACCATAGACACGCTACAACCTGGCTCACAGCCGAACACGGGCAAAGGTGGAGATGACCATAGGGATCCTCACGGTTTCAGTGTCTGCATGGGCTCTGGGTCAGTCCAGAGAGGGCATGCAACACCATAGTGGCTTCTGTTGTGCTTCACCACATTGCCAATATACAGTAAGAGGAGAGAGCCACCTTCCTTGTATTGAAGAAGATGCCCAGAGGAACCTCTACAAATTTTTGCACACAATAGAGATGGAAGACAATATTTGTCAAAATTACTTTTATTAAATAGTTTGCACTGGTCTGCTGCACAGTTCATTTCTTTATTTCCTGAACAACAATGAAAGTAGAATGAAATAAAAGGTGTTATTTTAATGACATTGCTTTATATACACACAACACTTTTAACATGCAACAGATTAATATACGCACAAGTTCTCACCTTAAAGGGGACATACGGTGCTACATGGACTTTTTCAAGCTGTTTGGACTGCATTGTCTGTTAGGAGAGTGTGTACACAACCACTCTACAATGATAAAGAGCCGCCCAGCGATTTTCTTTTAATTTAGTAATATAAGATGCCCCTTCTGAAATCAGGCCGTTTTCAAAAGCCTGTCGGTGTGCCGTTTTTTGGTATAGTGCGGTGGTCTAGTGGTTAGAATTCGGCACTCTCACATGGGAGACCTGGGTTTGATTCCGGCTCAAGGTACATGCTTTTTTGCACTACATATTTATAAAGTTTCTCGTAGTAGACGAGGCGAGTGCGTTATGCTTCGGTAAGCTTTTCTGACACCAGGAGAGACTCAGTCAAACACACACACACACACACAATGCTTCACGTATATGATGTCCTAGGTTGAATGCATCTCCACGTGCTGGACATTAGTACCCGGTGGTCTAGTGGTTAGGATTCCGTGCTCTCATGCGGTAGCCCTGGGTTCGATTCCCGCTTAAGGCACATGCTTTTCTGCACTACATATTTATAAAGTTTTTCGTAGTAGACGAGTCGAGTGCGCTATGCTCGGTAAGCTTTTCTGACACCAGGAGAGACTCCGTCAAACACACACACACAATGCTTCGCGTGTATGATGTCCTAGGTTGAATACCCGGCATCTCCATGACTCAGTCACACACACACACACACACATTGTCTGTCAGAAAGGTCTCTGTTTATTAACAGCAAAAGATCAGTTTATATATGTTTGACCAAACGCCTGTGCTATAGACATATGTTACTACAAATGAACCATTGTAAATGTCCTGGTGAGATCCCGAAAAAACAATGCTTCGCATGTATAAGGTCGCGGGTTGAATACCCGGCATTTCCATGAGGTAGTCATTAATCCCTTGTGGTCTCGTGGTTAGGATACGGCGCTCTCAGCGCAGCGACCAGAGTTCGATTCCCGGTCTGGGAAGTCAAAAAAGTTTTACAACCAGATTCACACGTAAAATTTTATATACATATATAAATATACATATATAAATATATATATATATATATCCTCCTCTGTCTCCTTCCACCTATCTATCTTCCTCTCCTTTGATTCAAATTAAAATTTTATTTGTCACATACATAAATATGTATATATATTTCCCCTCTATATATATATATATATATATATATATATATATATATATATATATATATTTCCCCTATATTTTGTAATATTTTTATTATGCCCTCATTTGTACAGTTTATTTTACTAGTTAAATTTATTTTCTTTAGTATTTCTTTTTATTGATATTTATTCCTTACGTATAAGCTTTTATTTTCTTTTTAAGGTCACTAGCTGTCGTATAAGCATTTCACTGCATATCATACTGTGTATGACTGTGTATGTGACAAATAAAGTTTCAATTTGAATCAAAGGAGAGGAAGATAGATAGGTGGAAGGAGACAGAGGGGTAGAGAGAGAGGGAGAGAGGGGGAGAGAGAGAGACAGAGTATGGGAAGGTGAGCGTGAATGAACAGATGTAAGAGGAGACAGGAAGATAGCAGCAGGGAAGATTTAACACGTTAATATGACATCTATGAGGAAGAGAGCAAGAGAGTAGAAATAACTCCTTTATATATAAAATAATTCTAACATAATTTAAAATTATTTTTAACTGTTTTGTAAATATTTTTAACTGTTGTCAAAGCTATACCCCACTTGTATTGTGAAGACACGCCCCACAGAACTTGGGGGCGGGTTCAGTAGAGGTCATTACCATTTAAAGGAGCATGTACTGAAATAGGTTGCTGAGAACAGAGCTACTTTTTACCAGGTAAAAGTAATGTTTTTTTCACAAAACAATTGAGAATTTTTAATTAAAGTATATTACAAACTTTTCATTAGGACCCTAAAGAATCATATTAACCTATGCAAAATTGCGACTGTATGTCCGCTTTAAGGTGATGCTCCAGTAATTCAATTTCTAGTGTTGCTTTATTAATGGATAGCCTTTTCTCTTCCATTTAAGGTCCATTTAAGGGTCGCGGGGGCAGCAGCTTCAGCAGGGATGCCCAGACTTCCCTCTCCCAGGCGACTTCTTCCAGCTCTTCCGGGGGGATCCCAAGACGTTTCCAGGCCAGCCGAGAGACATAGTCCCCCCAGCAGGGCCTGGGTCTTCCCCGGGGTCTCTTTCTGGTGGGGCATGTCTGGAACACCTCACAAGGGAGGCGTCCAGGGGGCATCCTAAATAGATGCCCAATCCACCTCATCTGGCTCCTCTCGATGCGGAGGAGCAGCGGCTCTACTCTGAGCCCCTCCCGGATGACGGATCTCTAAGGGAGAGCCCAGACACCCTGCGGAGGAAACTCATTTCGGCCGCTTGTATTCACGATCTTCTTCTTTCGGTCACTACCCACAGCTCATGACCATAGGTGAGGGGAGGAAGGTAGATCGACCAGTAAATTGAGAGCTTTGCCTTTTGGCTCAGCTCCTTCTTCACCACGACGGACTGATACAGAGCCCGCATCACTGCAGATGCTGCCCCGATCCGCCTGTCGATCTCCCGCTCCATTTTACCCTCACTCATGAAGACCCCGAGATACTTAAACTCCTCCACTTGGGGCAGGATCTCACTCCCAACCCTGAGAGGGCACTCCACACTTTTCCGGCTGAGGACCATGGCCTCAGATTTGGAGGTGCTGATTCTCATCCCAGCCGCTTCACACTCGGCTGCGAACCGATCCAGTGAGAGCTGTAGGTCGCAGGATGATGAGGCCAACAGAACAACGTCATCTGCAAAAAGCGGTGACCCAATCCTGAGCCCACCAAACTGTACCCCCTCAATGCCCTGGCTGTGCCTAGAAATCCTGTCCATAAAAATTATGAACAGGATCGGTGATAAAGGGCAGCAATGTCGGAGTCCTACTCTCACCGGAAACAGGTCCGACTTACTACCGGCAATGCGGACCAAGCTCCGACACCGGTTGTACAGGGACCGGACAGCCCTTAACAGGGAATCCGATATCCCATACGCTCGGAGTACCCCCCACAGGACTCCCCGAGGGACACGGTCGAATGCCTTCTGGAAGTCCGCAAAGCACATGTAGACTGGTTGGGCAAACTCCCATGCCCCCTCCAGGACACTGCTAAGGGTGTAGAGCTGGTCCACGGTTCCGCGACCTGGACGAAAACCACACTGCTTCTCCTGAATTTGAGGTTCGACTATCCGACGGACCCTCCTTTCCAGGACCCCTGAATAGACTTTCCCGGGGAGGTTGAGGAGTGTGATCCCTCTGTAGTGTGTTCTTGAAGAGGGGGACCACCACCCCGGTTTGCCAGTCCAGAGGCACTGTCCCCGATGTCCATGCAATGTTGCAGAGACGTGTCAACCATGACAGCCCTACAACATCCAGAGCCTTGAGGAACTCCAGGCGGATCTCATCCACCCCCGGGGCCCCGCCACCACGGAGCTTTTTGATCACCTCGGTGACCTCGGCCCCAGAGATGGAAGAGTCCACCTCTATGTCCCCAGACCCTGCTTCCTCATCGGAAGGCATGTTGGTGGAATTAAGGAGGTCTTCGAAGTACTCCCCCCACGGACCCACAATGTCCCGAGTCGAGGTCAGCAGCGCACCATCCCCACTATACACTGTGTTGACCGTGCATTGCTTTCCCCTCCTGAGACGCCAGATGGTGGACCAGAATCTCTTCGAAGCCGTCTGGAAGTCATTCTCCATGGCCTCCCCAAACTCCTCCCACGCCCGTGTTTTTGCCTCAGCAACCACCGAAGCTGCATTCCGCTTGGCTTGCCGGTACCTATCAGCTGCTTCCGGAATGCCACCAGCCAAAAAGGCCCGGTAAGACTCCTTCTTCAGCTTGATGGCATCCCTCACCGCCGGTGTCCACCAACGGGTTCTTGGGTTGCCACCGCGACAGGCACCGACCACCTTACGGCCACAGCTCCGGTCGGCCGCCTCAACAATGGAGGCGCGGAACATAGTCCATTCAGACTCAATGTCCCCCACCTCCCCCAGGACGTGGCTGAAGCTTTGCCGGATGTGGGAGTTGAAGCTCGTCCTGACAGGGGACTCTGCCAGACGTTCCCAGCAGACCCTCACAATACGTTTGGGTCTACCAGGCCTGACCGGCATCCTACCCCACCAACGAAGCCAACTCACCACCAGGTGGTGATCAGTTGACAGCTCCGCCCCTCTCTTCACCCGAGTGTCCAAGACATGAGGCCGCAAGTCTGACGACACGACTACAAAGTTGATCATCGAACTGCGGCCTAGGGTGTCCTGGTGCCAGGTGCACATATGGGCACCCTTATGCCTGAACATGGTGTTCGTTATGGACAATCCGTAACAAGCACAGAAGTCCAATAACAAAACACGGCTCTGGTTCAGATCGGGGGGGCTGTTCATCCCAATCACAATACAATATTTACATTGTATCATCACATAATCTTTTATTCGTACAACTACATTTAGTCATTTCTTCATCTTTTGTAAGTTTGCCTTTATCCAAAACAAATTGCAAAACGCTACACTACGGTACGGGAGAAAACTAGAGTCACAGCTTCAACAGAGTGACTCTAGGAGCCTGTGGCAGGGACTGAGAACAATAACGGACTACAAAGCACCAACATCCGGTATGACGAACGCGGACGCGACTCTGGCAGACGAGCTGAACACATTTTACGCTCGCTTCGAGGCTGCAGCTAAAGACGCTAGCAATGCTAATGCTAACGGCGCTAATGCTAACGGCGCTAATGCTAACGGCGCTAATGCTAGCGGCGCTAATGCTAGCGGCGCTAACGGCTGCAGACAGGAAGACACAGTCAGCACCGGGAACGCGCTCATCATCTCCGAGCACGACGTGAGGAGAGCCTTCAAGAGAGTGAACACCAGGAAAGCAGCAGGACCAGACGGCATCTCAGGTCGTATTCTCAGAGCCTGCGCAGACCAGCTAGCACCTGTGTTCACTGAGATATTCAACATCTCTTTATCTCAGTCGGTGATCCCCACATGCTTCAAAGAGTCCATTATTGTTCCTGTTCCAAAGAAACCACATCCTGCTTCTCTCAATGACTATCGCCCTGTAGCTCTCACCTCAGTAGTGATGAAGTGCTTTGAACGCCTTATCAGAGACTTCATCATTTCTTCACTACCCGACACACTGGACCCACTACAGTTTGCATACCGTCAGAACCGCTCCACAGACGATGCAATCTCTCATCTCCTCCACACATCACTCACTCACCTGGACACTAGGAAAGGGAATTATGTTAAAATGCTCTTCATCGACTACAGCTCTGCCTTTAACACAATAATTCCTTCCACACTCACCACCAAGCTGGAGCACCTGGGACTGAGCTCATCTATATGTCAGTGGATCTCCAATTTTCTGACTGGCAGACCACAGGCAGTAAGGATGGGCGGACATGTCTCAGCTACACTCACTCTCAGCACTGGAGCCCCCCAGGGTTGTGTTCTGAGCCCCCTGCTGTACTCTTTGTACACCCACGACTGCGTGGCCACTACCAACTCCACCTCCATCATCAAGTTTGCTGACGACACCGTCGTGGTCGGACTGATCACCAACAATGATGAGTCGGACTACCTAGAGGAGATTGGAAATCTGGAGAACTGGTGCCAGAGGAACAATCTCCTCCTGAACGTCAGTAAGACAAAGGAGCTGATAGTGGACTTTAGTACAAAGCAGGAGAGGAACTACCAGACCCCCGTCATCAACAGGAGCCCAGTGGAGAGAGTGGACAGCTTCAGATACCTCGGTGTTCACATCACGCAGGACCTATCATGGTCCTGTCACATCAACTCCGTGGTGAAAAAAGCCCGGCAGCGTCTCTACCACCTCAGACGCTTGAGAGACTTTAGACTGCCCTCCAAGGTGCTCAGGAACTTCTACTCCTGCACCATAGAGAGCATCCTGACGGGAAACATCACGACCTGGTTCGGGAACAGCACCATGCAGGACAGACGAGCTCTACAGAGGGTGGTGCGATCAGCCGAACGCATCATCCGCACTGAGCTCCCTGACCTGCACTCCATCTACAGCAAGCGGTGCTGGACTAAGGCCAGGAAAATCATGAAGGACCTCAGTCACCCCAGTAATGGACTGTTCTCTTTGTTGCGGTCTGGGAAGAGATTCCGCTCCCTAAAGGCCAACACAGAGAGACTGAGGAGGAGCTTCTTCCCGCAGGCGATAAGGTCTCTCAATCACACCTCCACACAGGACTAATAACATCTTTTAAGCTCACAACACTGACTGGACAATCATGGACACATTCATACACACTTGCACTAAATACTCATACATCTGGACAATTGCACATGTCACCTTTCATGCATATTTGCACAACCACTGACACTTTAATACCATATTTCTATATTTTTGCAATATTTTATTATGCCCTTATGCACAGTTAAATTTACAAATTTTACTAGTTAAAATTATTTCTTTAGTATTTCCTTTTTATTGATTATTTATTTTACGTACAAGATTTTATTTTCTTATTTTTCTTTTTTTTAAGGTCACTGGCGGTCGTATAAAAACATTTCACTGCATATTATACTGTGTATGATTGTGTATGTGACTAATAAAATTTGAATTTGAATTTGAAAAAGAGTAAAGCATCAAGCATGTCAAGCAGTGCTACTAACACAAACTTTCTGACACCGTTAGAAAAATACAAGATAGATCAGTGAGGGATTAAGGAAAAAGTGAGAAGCAAGAATCATGTGTGGAAAGATTAAGCATGCAAGGTCACAGGATGACTCTACTTATTTTTCTTGTCTGCAATGCGATTTAGACAAATTAGAGCTGCTGTCAATACTGTATGAACATATGTACAGGTTCTTTACAGTTGAAATTTAACTTTTCTGAAAAAAAATATTTATTGCTAGTGCTATTTTACCATTTAATGCTTTAACACCTGACTCAGTTTGTTTAGAAATGGCATCTCACTGGCGAGCCTTTCTCTGAACACGCCGTTTTCACGAGGGGTGGGGGTACGAAACACGCATCTCGGTTTATTAATCCGCTCGCTCGGTTCGTTATTTATTTATTTATTTATTTACCACAGGACCCCTGGGGGGCTCCGTAGGTTCAAGTTTTTACACGAAAACGGTGTTTTGTGAATATCCACACTATTAAAAACTGAAATATTGCTAATTGTATGTCCTGAAATTAAGATTAACATTAATTGGGAGTCATGAAAGCGAGATTCACATCCAAAACAGAAAGGTAAACTTACCTCAAACACGACAAACTCCAGTGTAGTAACCTCCATGACGCCGTGTATTACCTCCATGATGATCCACAACCGACTGACCCACAGCATGGGTACAGCGTCTCCAAACACGCATGCGCGGTTTAATTTGGACAAATTTTCGGCTTCAGTAGACACACAATACTTCAGACTGAAATACGACTGCCCCCTACAGGTAATGAAAGGCATTTTTACAGCTTCCCTCACGCAGCCGCAGATCCCTTTTCTCGAAACGTGCGTTTTTAATGGCGACATCAGTAAGCTTTTAGCCTTGCTACCTTTCCCCCTCGTCTCCTGGACACACAGTATATCCACCTTCCTTCTCTGCATCATATCAAGCAACTCTCTTGCCCTCCCTGTCATAGTCCCAACATTCAAAGTCCCTACTTTCACTCCTGGATGCCATGAAGGCGAAATACGTGCTGGATGAGCAGGTCAGCTGTTTCCTTGGTGGAGGGAAGTTTAACCAGCGGGACAAAGTGGACAGCCTTGGAGAAGCGGTCGACAATGGTCAAAATACAATTATAGCCCTCAGAATATGGGATTCCTGTGACGAAATCTAAGGCAATGTGGGACCAGGGTCTATGGGGCACTGGAAGTGGTCTGAGGAGATCTGCTGACGGTTTATTGCTGGTCTTGTTGCGAGCACAGACATCACAGGCGGCCAAACCGGCCAAACCGGCGAGTGTCATCTCTGACAGAGGGCCACCAGAAGCGCTGTTGGATCAGGGTGAGGGTGCGAGCACCGCCAGGATGGCAGGCTACTCGTGAGCTATGCCCCCATTCCAGGACTTGGGGGCGAGCTATTGGTGGCACAAAGAGTCTACCCCGAGGTGCCTTTGGGGAACCGAGTTCCTGTTCCAATGCCTGCTTAACTTGGGCCTCGATGTCGACTGAGGTGACTCCAATAAGACATTGTGATGGCAGGATGGTGGATATTTGGGCATCGTCTGTGATCAAGACAAACTGACGGGAGAGAGCATCAGGCTTGGTGTTCTTGCTTCCAGGCCGGAAGGATAGGGCGAAGTCCATAAGACCATCTGGCTTGACGAGCGTTAAGGCGCTTGGCTGATCTGAGATATTCAAGATTCTTATGGTCCATCCAGATGAGAAACGGAATGTTGGAACCCTTGAGCCAGTGTCTCCATTCCTCTAGCGCCAGCTTTATTGCTAGTAACTCCCGATCACCAATCCTATAGTTCTTTTCTGTGACTGAAAGACGGCGAGAGAAAAAACAGCAGGGATGCAATTTGCCATCCGATTGAACTCTCTGATATAGGACAGCTCCCACCCTGGAATCTGAGGCATCTACCTCCAGTACAAACTGGAGAGCCGGGTCTGGCTGCGTGAGAATGGGTGCTGAGGTGAACAGATTCTTTAATCTGGTAAATGACTCCTCTGTCTGCGCGGACCACTGAAAAGGGGTCTTAGTGGAGGTGAGAGCTATGAGTGGGCCTGCTATGGCGCTGTAGTTTCTGATGAAACGACGGTAGAAGTTGAAGACCTGCTTGAGGTCAGCGTAGTCAGAAGGGACAGCTGAGAGGTCAGGGAACTCCTCCTTGTTAGAGGACGTGAATGGGGAAACGTGAGCTGACCTGAGGCAGGACACAAAGGACTCCATTCTTGAATGGTGTTCTTGACCCAGTCGATGCGGGGGTTGTGACGAATCAACCAGGGGCGTCCGAGAACCAATGATGACTGGGCGTTCCTCATGATCAGGAAGGAGGTCTCTTCAGTATGGTTACCAGAAATCTGTAGGGTGTTCGGGGCCGTACCCTGGGTGATTACTGGCAGATGGGTTCCATCGAGGGCCCGAATGTCTAATGGGTCTCCCAAAGGTTGTGTTGGGAGATTCAGTTCCTGAACCTTTGAGGCGGAAATTAGGTTCTGATCAGATCCAGAGTCGATTAAGGCTGAGATTGTGTGAAACCTGCCTTGCGCTATGATAATGGCTGGAAGGAGCGGACGTGGGCTAGGGAAATGGTTAGTGGCGGGCCCCTCCAAAGCCCCTAGGTTCACCGGAGGGGCTTTGCTTAAATGGACACTGGAGACGATAATGACCTATTTGGCCACAATAAAGACAGGAACCGGATTAGATTCTTCGCTGACGTTCCTCTGGAGAGATCCGGGTCCTGCCCAGTTGCATGGGTTCTGGGTCTGACATGGGGCTTGGCGACGAGACAGAGTTGGAAGGACGTAGGAGTGAAACCGAGGTTCTGGGCCCAGAGGTAGGCTGAGGGGTTCGATGACGGCGTCTCTGTGCTAGACAGGCATCCACTCGCCCTGCTAAGTCCATGAGACCATTTAAATCACTGGGGAGTTCCTGGCTGATCAGGTGGTCCTTAACCTCCTCAGATAGACCATGAAGGAAGGCATCATAAAGTGCTTGGGTGTCCCAGTTAGCAGAAGCCGCCAGCGTACGGAACTCAATGGCATAATCGTAGACTGAACGAGAACCTTGACGGAGCTCCAGAAGATGTCTGGCTGCCTCTCTGCCAGAGTGGGAGTGGTCAAACACCCTTTTCATCTCCTCCGTGAATGATTTAAAAGAGGAACAGCATGAATCATTAGCATCCCAAACCGCAGTCCCCCATTCGCGAGCTCGGTCGGTGAGGAGCATGATCACATAAGCCACTCTAGAGCGCTCAGTAGGGTAAAGGGACGTCTGGAGCTCCAACAATAGCGAGCATTGGGAATAGAAGGAGCGGCAGGTTCCAGGCTCACCGTTATATGGTTGTGGGTTTGGAAGTCGAGTTTCAAGACGTGGGTTTGGCATCGCGGTCGGAGGAGGGTTAGTTGAGAGTTGCTGAAGTTGAGTGGTGATGGAAGAGAGAGTCTGGGTCACCTCCTGGATGCATTGTTGGTAAGAGCCCAGCAGCGCCCCTGGTTGTAAGAGTGCTTGCCTTAACTGCTCTAAGTCCGCTTAGTTTGTCATGGCCGATGTATACTGTCACAGGCTGGAAGTATAGGATTGAACACAATAGCAGACTGTTCCATTTTAAGAGATGTTCTTAGAGTGCAGAAATGTTTTATGTGTGGTTGCAGTGTGAGTGGAGAAGGGAGGTGGTGCGTGTGTGTGCGTGCTTAGTGACTGAGCCTGGGGAAGCCCCTAGTGATGAGAGAGGAGGCGGGGCTATGATGCGGGGAATCTCCGGGATCCCGGAAGTAGAGCGCCGAAGTCGTCTTGGGCTTTTGCGAGCTTTTCTTGCTCTTAAAACGCTGAGCATGCAGTGGACGCAAGGCGAAAGGCAGCGGTTTGATTCCCTTGATGAAGATGGAGGCTGGCGTGCAGCGTGAGCGCTCTCCTGAGATCCGCGAACACGGGAGTGCTCGTGTCACCGGATGAAAGCCAGATTATGGAGAAAGAGAGGTGAAGGACGAGAAGAGTTGTTTTTACCAGGCGGGGTTCGGTATCCAAAGTTCCAGCAGCGGGGGCGAAAGAATCCAAATCGTAAGTCCATTATCCAAAAGTCCAAAAGGCTCACGAGGTCATACACGTAGGCACAAACACTGAAGGATATTCCAAAGGGCTAGGCACGAAACAGAATCCAGAAAACAGGCGAGGTCGAACAAAGAATTGGAGAACTAAGGAAGATTGCTTGGGAAACGGGACAAAGGGCACACAAGTAAGATACATCGGTGATAAGTGGAGCTCCCGCCGTCCTTTTAAAGCCGAGAGTAGAATGCAGGATTAGTAGCAGGTGCGCTGAGGTAATCAACTCAGGGAGTGTAGAAAACCTTGGGTGGAGTTAAGACCTGGATGTGCTGGGTTGGTTGTGCAGGCTCATGACAGTAACGGGTAAAACACTGCCAGAGCCCGGACACTGCACCTCACTTCTGCTGTTTAAACCTGCTTTGTTCTTCGTTTCCTCCTTAAAGTGTTGGAGTGAAACGAGCAGACTTGCGGTTCAGTGTTTGAGGTGGACCGTTACAAATGCGTGAATTATTTGAACATGGAAGCTTAATATCCTTGCCACAGTTGCGGCACAACCGCGGCCGGTTACACCAAGAAAACCGCAGAAAACCCGGACATGCACGCACACGCTGCTCTGTGTTAAATCTCTCCTTTTACACCAGATTTTAAGTGTCTGTATTAACCACTCTTTAGCTAAGCAGTTTGGAGAAAAATTACAATGAACACCAGGACTGGCCTGTTGCTAGCTATCGTTAGCTATGGAGCTCAGGGGGTATTCCAGAAAGCTTGGTTAACTTAAAGTGGTTACCCAATCGAAATGGTTATTACCATCGCACTCACCGCCGTGTAAAGACAACAGCGGCCAAAATAAATCAGTTGCATTTCAAAGTAATTTGTAAAATGGCCGCCAGGTGCCGCAAAGTGACATTTTCACCCGTCGCAGTAAATACAATAGTGATGGTAATTTCCACATGAGTACTTTACACAACAAACATGAAAAATATGAACCAGAGCTATTGATATGTACTTTACAATAATGAGTAAAAAAAAACATTGGTTAAATGTTGTTTAGATCAAGTTCACTAGCTGACAATTTGATTTGTACAAAGTATAAACTGTTATATAGCGTATCTCTGTGTAACATCTGGGCCACTGCAGCCTCGGAGAGTAAGATCCAGCTCCCCGGACTACTGAGTCGTCGCTTTGTCTCCCCCTGGTGTGTCTGCGTGCATCTGTCTCTCACTATTATCACGTAATGAGAATCACCTGTGTATCCTTTTGTGTCTCCCTACTTATACCAGCCGACCCCGTAGTCTCCTGTCCGTCCACTGTCGTGTTTAGGCAAGTTTTCAAATGTATGCTACCACATAAGATAAAAGGTCTGTTTACCTGTTCCTCAGGAGTGAACACTCTGAGGAGTTTAAAACCATACACAGGAATATTGCTGAGAGAGAGAGACTCCCACGTTTGGTTATTGTTACGTTTATTTTGGAGTCATCTTGAGTTTGTGTGAACTGTTAAAAAAGTTGAGTTCAAGGCCTGCACCTGCATCCGACCTTTAACTGTACATCATGACAGTCTGTATCTGTTTATTGTTATTTAAGTTCTGGGTTATTTTGAGTACTTTAAACACATTGTTGGGTTGCTCATGTTGGGTCATATGAGATGTAGTTGGTCATTTACAAATGAATACCTTGTTGGGATATTTTGAACCAACACCTGGTTTATTCATTATTCTTTAATTTCTCCAAATGGCAGCCTGCAAAATGTTCGATATTATTACTGTTATTGTGTCACAAGTGTATTTTTAAGAGTTGTTTAGGCAAGAATGCATATGTATACAGTTCAAAACCTCCATCAGTTATTAAAGATAGTGTCTATTTAGAAAAAATGCGATTATTGTATAAGTAAATAACAATAGCCCACATTTAGCATTTTTATTTAGATTATATCTGTATGAATAAATTGATATGAAGAGCCATTGATCAGTGACTTATGTAATCGACTCAGTTCAGATGTAAGTAAATGGAAAGAAAGTAAATGGCTGCGCTGTTTGGGGGGAGGGACGTGCTAATGATTTGTTCTGCTGTGTGTGTGTGTGTGTGTGTGTGTGTGTGTGTGTGTGTGTGTGTGTGAGAGAGAGAGAGAGAGAGAGAGAGAGGTGTCGAGGTCTTACATACTCATGAAAAGTTGTGGATTATTCAGTGAAATCTTTGGACTGTGGGAGGAAACTGGAGTACCCGGAGGAAACCAACAAAGAACGGGGAGAACATGCAAACTCCATGCACACAGAGACGGGAATCGAGCCTGGCTGGGGAATTGAACCCAGACCCTGGAGGTGCAAGGCGACAGAACTAACCATTTCATTCTTATAATAGCGCAAAAACACAAGCGGGGCTGAATGACCGACATCTGCTGACGCAGTAGAATGTCCTGACAATGGTTTAATTTTATGGTAATTTATTTCAGTTAATAAATCTACTATAAATTTAAAGAACACAAGGAATAAGATGACACAAAACCCTACACACGTCTTTTCTAATTACATGTGATAAAATCGAAATGCTCGCTGTGTTAACATTTATTTTGCATAAATTTGATCCTAATAAGATTTAATTAAATTTGAATTCTACATTTGTACTGTACTTTTAGTACTGTGATAATGAATTCGTTTAACTACAGGTTTCTCCCAGCCATGATCATGGGTCGGGACTGTCGGCCACCCAGTCCTGACCAGGTCCGGTTCTCACCAGGCGTGAAGCGCAAAGGGTGTGCCAAGCCGAGCACCCCCTCATAGATTGGGGTGGGACTCGCTTCGCCTCGCAGTCCGCTTCAGGGAGGCCGTGGTTCAATCTCCGGGGAGCAGCGGTCGCCAGCAAAATGTTAGGTGGTCGGTTCCATCCGCAGTGGTTCCCAAACTGGGGTTTGCGACCTCTTTTGGGGTCATGGAATAATTTTAAGGGGTCGCGAGAGAGATTCAATTTTTTTTTTTTTTGTGATTACAATACACACTTTTCAGTATTACAAGTAAATGCTATAAATAAAATTTTTTTGATTTGTAAAGATATTACTGATTGAGTGTGTGTTTAAATTGAGTGTTAAAAAAATTTGCGACTCAAAGATGTGACATCACTGTGCAGCGACTGGCTCACTAGTTATTGCTACAGCGCACAACTGCACGTGAAAACTGTAACTGCCGACATGGATAAATTTGTTATTCGCAAATCTAAAAATGTTAAGGAAATTGTTTGCCTGAGTCATCCGAACCTTGTACATCGACCAAGCAAAAGAGCAAGACCACGTCAGACCAAAGTAGGAAATGTCGGAAATATGAGAAAGAATTCATAAAGTGCAGTATCAGTATTCACTAAGTTGCGGTAGCATCTAAATACACGAGTTGTCCCATGCAGCTATTGATGTACTGCTTCAATTTGGATCTACATATTTGTGTGAGCAGTCTTTTTCCGCTGTTACATATATAAAAAATAAATGCAGCTCACATCATGATGTCGAAGATGATATGTGGGTAGCTGTATCCACCATCAGCCCACGAATTAAGCTTTTGTGCCCAAAATGATTTTGATGTATAGTAAATGTAGTCAAAATACTGTGAACAGCTTGTTATGTTTATTGCTTATTTTTGATAGTGGGGGTCGCGAGATCTTGTCGATCTTCAATTAGGGGTCACTGGCTTGAAAGTTTGAGAACCACTGATCTAACGGATGCAGCCCTGGCTCTATGATTCCAGGGCATCTGTATCCTGAATTACACAGACGACTGGCCGATTCTGGCTCGAGATGTCATTTTAGCTCACTTCAATACTTAGGACTGTGCTTCAACGCTACAGAAAGCGTTCTCTTTCTTGTTCAAGTACGACATATTATGGGTGTCATATGAGATTCGGCTGCAATGCGGGCACAGTTTACAGCTTAATACCCTACAGGAGATAAAGCTAGGCCAGAAAGTAACTTTTACTACTTTCAGAGAGTGTTAGGTCTCATGGCACGGTGATACCCTTGGACCATCTGCACATGAGATCGCTTCAGTTGTGGCTAAAAGCCAGGGGATTTCATCCAAGGGCCAATCCCCAGAGGCAATAAGCTGTGACAAACGGGGTTTGGAAACCCCACCCCGAAGTAGTCAGTCCTCTAGAAGAACTTATGCCCTCAAATGGAATGTATTAAAACTTGCGCACAGCAATTTGATGTATAGAAAAGATGTAGACCCAGTCCACTGTCAAATTGTGTGTGATGCGGCAGGTTGGTCCTCTCCACACACATTTGTCAGATTTTAAAGTTGGATGTCCATGCAATGCTAACATCCCAAAATTATGTCTGAGACCCGTCGCCGGGTCCAAGATGGCGCCGGTGAGGTCGGCTATAAACCGGCAAAATCAGCACCATTGAGTACATTAAGTATGATAGAGACACCCTTGTTTCTATTGGTATACAATGTACTCACAATTCAATGTTTTTAACTCCGGATCCGAGCTGGCTGAGTGAGATCCTGAGGAAGAACAATGGACGCGACGCGAAGCAGCGGCCCCGAGGGAAACGAGCCAGCGTCAGGAACAGGCTGAGAGCCCGTGCACACTGCACACCTCTGCCCAGCATCCTGCTCGCCAACATCCATTCATTCATTCATTTTCTATACCGCTTAATCCTGTGTTCAGGGTCGCGGGGGACCTGGAGCCTGTCCCAGGAGACTTCGGGCAGTAGGCAGGGTACACCCTGGACAGGGTGCCAATCCATCGCAGGGCACACACACATACACACACACCCAATCACACACTACAGGCAATTTGGGAACGCCAATTAGCCTAACCTGCATATCTTTGGGGAGAACGGGGAGAACATGCAAACTCCATGCACACAGAGACGGGAATCGAGCCTGGTCGGGGAATAGAACCCAGACCCTTGAGGTGCAAGGCGACAGTGCAAACCACTACCCCACCGCGCCGCCCGCCAACATCCAGTCACTGGAAAGCAAACTCGATGACCTCAGGGCCAGGGTAAAGTTCCAGAGAGACATTTGAGACTGCAACCTTCTCTGCTTCACCGAGACATGGCTGAACCCAGCGGTACCGGACCACGCCATCCAGCCAGCCGAGTTCTTCTCGGTTCACGGCATGGACAGGACGAGGGACTCGGGGAAGTCAAGGGGAGGCGGCATGTGTTTAATGGTGAACAATAGCTGGTGCAACAGCGCGAGCATTGTTCCTCTTACACGCTCCTACACACCAAACCTGGAACTACTGTTCATCATGTGTCGTCCTTTTTATCTACCCCGGGAGTTCACTTCGGTCATAATAAGCGCCGTTTATATTCCACCACAAGTGGACACAGACACTGTCTTATGCGAGCTGCATGAGGCGCTCACACAGCACCAGACACAACACCGGGACGCTGTGCTTATTGTGGCGGGGGACTTTAATAGTGCCAACCTCAAACGCGCAGCGCCGAACTTCAGCTGCCTGTTACACGACAGTCAAGGACGGTTACAAGGCGCAGTCTTGTCCACCGGTTGGTAAATCCAACCACGTCTTCGTCATGTCAAAATACAAACAAAGGATGAAACAGGAATTTCCGGTTCAGAGGGAGGTCGCGCACTGGACGGACCAATCGGTGGCCGCGTTACAGGACGAACTCGATGACGCAGACTGGGACATGTTCAGAAACAGCTCCGATGTCATCAGCATGTTTATGGAAGCGGTTGTGGGATTCATTGGGAAGCTAGCGGATGATACCGTGGAGAAAAAGACTATCAGAACATTTCCCAACCAGAAGCCGTGGGTGGATAAAACCATCCGCGACGCTCTGAGATCTCGTACCGCTGCCTACAACACGGGACTTGCATCGGGGGACATGGAACCGTACAAGGCTGCGTCACACAACGTCCGGAAGACGGTGAAAGAGGCGAAGCAGCGCTATGGGAGAAAACTAGAGTCACAACTTCAACAGAGTGATACAAAAACAGCCTTTTTTCATCTTCGAAATATTGCTAAACTTACGAACATCTTATCTAGGTGTCTTATCTATTACTAGGTGGTTGTCCTGCATCCTCAATAAACAAGCTTCAGTTAATCCAAAATGCAGCTGCCAGGGTTCTCACTAGATCCAGAAAATATGATCATATAACCCCAATATTATCATCCCTGCACTGTCTACCTGTTCAGTTTAGAATAAATTACAAAATAGTATTAGTTACATACAAGGCCTTAAATGGTTTAGCTCCCACATACCTAACCAGTCTTCTGATGCACTACAATCCACCACGCGCCTTAAGATCACAAAGCTCCGGACTTCTGGTAGTTCCCAGAATTTCTAAATCTACAAATTTCTCCCCATCTGATCTGTATTTCTCTATCCATCCCGAGGCATCGGGAGATTTTGCCAGCTTCAGTAGACAAAGTCCGACCCTGCGAGGTTCCTGAGGCATCCAGAGAAGGACCAGCTCCAGCTGGATTCAGCTTTATGATGGTTGGAGCTACACATGCTGCTCCTGTGCTTCCAGTGATCCAGACCTCATCTGCCCTCTGCACCTACTGACTCGTCCCTATGCTGAACTGGTTTTCATGTCAATTTAAATAATTTCTGTCATATTGAATTTTCACCTGCACAACACACAAGATGTTATATCATTTCTATCTGTTATCGCCCAAATGAGGATGGGTTCCCTGTTGAGTCTGGTTCCTCTCAAGGTTTCTTCCTAATGCCATCTCAGGGAGTTTTTCCTTGCCACCGTCGCCGTCACCCTTGGCTTGCTCATCAGAGAAATTTCATTCATTCGTCTCATTATTATTATCTGCACATTTTTCTCACACATCCACACTTCCAATTATTTTCTTTTCTATAATTATTATTATTATTTTTTTTTTTTTTTTTTTTATTATTATTATTATTTTATTTTATTTTATTTTTTTAAATTTCTTTAATTTTTGTGAAGCTGCTTTGAGACAATGACCATTGTTAAAAGCGCTATATAAATAAAATTTGAATTGAAATTGAATTGACTCTGGAAGTCTTTGGCAGGGACTGAGAACAATAACGGATTATAAAGCGCCAACATCCGGTATGATGAACGCGGACGCAACTCTGGCAGACGAGCTGAACACTTTCTATGCTCGCTTCGAGGCTGCAGCTAAAGACGCTAGCGATGCTAATGCTAGTGGCGCTAGTGATGCTAATGCTAGTGGCGCTAACGGCTGCAGACAGGAAGACACTGCCAGCACCGGAAATGCACTCATCATCACCGAGCACGACGTGAGGAGAGCCTTCAAGAGAGTGAATACCAGGAAAGCAGCAGGACCAGACAGCATCTCAGGCCGTATTCTCAGATCCTGCGCAGACCAGCTAGCACCTGTGTTCACTGTGATATTCAACATCTCTTTATCTCAATCGGTGATCCCTACATGCTTCAAAGAGTCCATCATTGTTCCTGTCCCGAAGAAACCTCATCCTGCTTTCCTCAATGACTATCGCCCTGTAGCCCTCACCTCAGTAGTGATGAAGTGCTTTGAGCGCCTGGTCAGAGACTTCATCATTTCTTCACTACCCGACACACTGGACCCTCTGCAGTTTGCATACTGTCAGGACCGCTCCACGGACGATGCAATCTCTCATCTACTCCATACATCGCTCACTCACCTGGACACTAGGAAGGGGAATTATGTTAAAATGCTCTTCATCGACTACAGCTCTGCATTTAATATCATAATTCTCTCCACACTCACCACCAAGCTGGAGCACCTGGGACTCAGCTCATCTATGTGTCAGTGGATCTCCAATTTTCTGACTGGCAGACCACAGGCAGTAAGGATGGGCGGACATGTCTCAGCTACACTCACTCTCAGCACTGGAGCCCCCCAGGGTTGTGTTCTGAGCCCCCTGCTGTACTCTCTGTACACCCAAGACTGTGTGGCCACTACCAACTCCACCACCATCATCAAGTTTGCTGACGACACTGTCGTGGTCGGACTGATCACCAACAATGATGAGTTGGCCTACCTAGAGGAGATTGGAAATCTCGAGAACTGGTGCCAGAGGAACAATCTCCTCCTGAACGTCAGCAAGACAAAGGAGCTGATTGTGGACTTTAGTACAAAGCAGGAGAGGAACTACCAGACCCCCGTCATCTACAAGAGCCCAATGGAGAGGGTGGACAGCTTCAGATACCTCGGTGTTCACATCACGCAGGACCTGTCATGGTCCTGTCACATCAACACCGTGGTGAAAAAGGCCCGACAGCGTCTCTACCACCTCAGACGCTTGAGAGACTTCAGATTGCCCTCTAAGGTGCTCAGGAATTTCTACTCCTGTACCATAGAGAGCATCCTGATGGGTAATATCACGACCTGGTTTGGAAACAGCACCATGCAGGACAGACAAGCTCTACAGAGGGTGGTGCGATCAGCTGAGCGCATCATCCGCACCGAGCTTCCTGACCTGCACTCGATCTACAGCAAGCGGTGCTGGACCAAAGCCAGGAAGATGGTGAAGGAACTCAGCCATCCCAAGAATGGACTGTTTTCTCTGTTGCAGTCTGGGAAGCGATTCCGTTCCCTGAAGGCCAATACAGAGAGACTGAGGAGGAGCTTCTTCCCGCAGGTAATAAGGCCTCTCAATCACACCAGCACACAGGATTAATAACATCTTTTTAAACTTCCATCATTGACGAGACATTCATACTGTACATTCATACACACTTGCACTACATATTTATATATCTGGACCATTGTACAAGACACTTTAATAAGACACTTTTTATGCATATTTGCACAACCACTGCCACTTTCAAATATTTCTATATTTTAATATCTATATTTCTATATTTTGTAATATATTTTATCGTGCCCTTATTTGTACAGTTTATTTTAATAGTAAATTTTTTTTTCTTTAGTATTTCTTTTTATTCATATTTATTCCTTACACATTTTTTACACGTTTTTATTTCCTTACACGTTTTTATTTTTTATTTTACATTTTTAAGGTCAATGGCGGTCGTACAAGCATTTCACTGCATTTCGTACTGTGTATGACTGTGTGTGTGACAAATAAAATTTGAATTTGATTTGACCAGTCGGTATGGAACAAAAATCCTGCCAAAAGTATTTGAAATAAAAAGCCTGTTGAATTCCACAAATCGAAAAAAAAAAACAGCACTGCAATTAACAGTGCTTGCAATTTAATGCATTGTATTTTCATCCTTGCATTTTTATGCGCTGCATTTTAACATGGTTAAAATTCACTTAAGAAAATTCAGTGGTTCAAATACGACAGAAGAAATTCGCTTCCAAAAATTCAGTGGTCAAATACGACACATCAAATACGACTACACATCCGGGAACTGCAGGAAAATCAGTAGATTACCGATCCAAGAAACCATCTGCTGTTAGACGTATTCACCAGCAGGTGGTGCTTTGAATATGAACGTCCTCATCAACAGGCCTTTGCACTGAAACAATAAACACTGCCTTGTGCAAAGTGAAAGTGAGTTGCGCGTGCGGCTTTTTGATCAACGCTGAACCCATACATGAAAAGAACATAGTAATAACAATAATAATAATCAAAAGAATAATAATCACTGTGATTTTAGCTGTATATGTCCAGCATTTAATTATTATTTAATTATTAATAATTAAAGCTGCTCACATCGCGCGCGCTTTCACTTTTTAAAAAAAAATGCAGTGTTTAATCATCAAGTATATGTCGCCTATGATTGATAAATATTATGAATGAAGCAAAGCTGCTCGTGTCGGCTCATATCCGGAGCATTTTGATCAAAGGGGAGATGAAAAGTGAAAGTGTGTACCAACAACACAGCACAATGCATGTGTGTGAATGGCTGTAATGTGGATGTGAATAAATCTTTTATTGAATGTAAAATGTTCGCGTGAACCCGCGGCGCGCGTGTGCGCTCTTTCACTTTCCTGAGTTTTTATCTAACGTCAGATGAATGCGCGCGCCGATATGAGAGATAAGAGATTTATCTTTCCCAGAAATACAACAAACACAAATTTATGCATGTTAAATAAGCGCAGTCTTTATATAGCTTCTGTTTGTATCGGTTTATTGTTATTATAAAAGAAATTACATTTAAAGACATCGAAATTTTTACATAGAAATGTTACTGTACTGCGGTATGGAGAGCCACCACGAGATGTTTTAATGGTTATAAGAGCCCTGACGCATGGCTTTAGAGGGGAACAACGAAATAGGATGCTGTGAGAGCAAGGGCGTAGATTTGCTCTGGACATTGGTGGGGACCTATGACTCCATCCCCTCATCCCCTGCCCCACCCACCAACTCCCCCACCCCAACTGCATGTTTTTTTTATATGCTGCAAAATGCAAAATCACTTTACATTAATACTAGTCATGCTTTGATAGATATTAATCCACTCGAAATGCAATTCATTAAGTTAAATTAAGGAATAGTGTAATGTTAGTGGTTCCTGGTTAATAACATTTTATGACACTTCTGTTCACACAACCAAATGTTCTAAGTGCAATATCTGATTATAATACACGTGCAATACTTCTTTTCACTTACACTACAGTTCTAGTGCAATATGTAACTAAATTATGTGCCAGAGCTAATTCTATTCTATTGTATTCTATTTTACTTCTATTTATTGTTATTTTTCCTTAAATTTTTTAATTATTATTTCCTTAATTTAATTTTCCTGTCTAATATATATTTTTTCATAATCTAACTTTTCCTTGCTTCCCGGTAAATTAATCTGAGCAACTGCATAAGAGCAATTTCCCTCTGGGATTAATAAAGTTCTTGAATCTTAAAGGAATGTTTAATAACTGACAAAAAGATAATAAAGACTATTCTTTATTGAGCCATAGTGCAAATGAAACATCTCAAACATCAGTATATATAAAAGTAGATTACATCTAAACATGAACTACTAGGTAGAGTACCACACAACAGCTCAATGCCTATTGCTCCTATATGAAGGAGACAAAAACATGCCTTCGCCTCTCGTTAACAGAAATAAACTGCTGGCATATTTGTTTGACATCAATATTGTCCAGACTGTTCTGGTGGACATGGCATACAGCAGCATTGTTCAATCTCATTTGTGTCATTGTTGATGCAGTCAGTGAATGCATTTTAAAAACTATTTGTGTGAAGCTGATTGTCTATTGGTGAACTGTAACTAAATTCTAGCCATAGCAATATTAGTACTGTATGTAGTATATCAATTTCTTTCACAAGACTCATTTCTGACAAACAGTCGTCATTAGATTAGGAGAACTGACAGGGATCATATTTATACTTTTACATTTAGCTGTTTAATCTGCTGTTAGTTTTAACTCCGTATTCACAGACTATAACCTGCCCTGCTGTAACGAATGTCCGTCAAAGGGGTAAAAAAAAAATAAAAAAAAAACACTAGCATTAACGTTAACTGTTGTCGTTACTTTGATGGATTCACTAGCGAACTTGAAGTGACATACATGTATGTCACCCAACACAGCCAATGATAGCAGGGAAAGGAACAGCCAATCAAAATGTTCATGTGTTTTGGGGGCGGAGAGAACGTGATTTATCCCTTTCTGCGTGTCTAGGTTAATGCTGACAGAACGATTTTTTTATTTTTTTTTTAAGTGGATTAAATTATTGGTGGGGACATTTCAATGATCGCAGGGTATTGGTGGGGACACATCCCCTCCGTCCACCCTAAATCTACGCCCCTGTGTGAGAGTGCTTGTGATACGCACGGGAAGAACTTCCCGTTGGGAGATGGCTGGGATTATTAATTAAGGAAACTTAAAAGGAAACAAATGAAAACTACTGTAATAACACAAAATGAACAGAGCTCCGCCGTCTACGTAAGAACGGACGGGGCTCTGGAAAACAAAACAAATTCTTATATCCTCTCGGGGAGTTTGCCCTTACCGAGGATTTATTGAGAGAGGGGTTTGTGTTTTTATGTACACTTTATACTTCACCTGAGAGCGCGCGCGCTGCACGCTGCGTGACGCGCTCTCTATCTCTCACTCGCTCGCCGGCGTCTTAAGCAGGCAGAGGCTGGGGCTTTGCCTCTGTCTTTTCTTTTCTTTTTCTTCTCTCTTTCTTTCTTTCTTTCTTTCTTTCTTTCTTTCTTGGCTTTGCCCTGGCCCTGATACCTTACCGGTGCTACCTACAGTGGTGTGAAAAACTATTTGCCCCCCTCCTGATTTCTTATTCTTTTGCATGTTTGTCACACAAAATGTTTCTGATCATCAAACACATTTAACTATTAGTCAAAGATAACACAATTAAACACAAAATGCAGTTTTTAAATGAGGGGTTTTATTATTTAGGGAGAAAAAAAATCCAAACCTACATGGCCCTGTGTGAAAAAGTAATTGCCCCCTGAACCTAATAACTGGTTGGGCCACCCTTAGCAGCAATAACTGCAATCAAGCGTTTGCGATAACTTGCAACGAGTCTTTTACAGCGCTCTGGAGGAATTTTGGCCCACTCATCTTTGCAGAATTGTTGTAATTCAGCTTTATTTGAGGGTTTTCTAGCATGAACCGCCTTTTTAAGGTCATGCCACAACATCTCAATAGGATTCAGGTCAGGACTTTGACTAGGCCACTCCAAAGTCTTCATTTTGTTTTACTTCAGCCATTCAGAGGTGGATTTGCTGGTGTGTTTTGGGTCATTGTCCTGCTGCAGCACCCAAGATCGCTTCAGCTTGAGTTGACGAACAGATGGCCGGACATTCTCCTTCAGGATTTTTTGGTTAGACAGTAGAATTCATGGTTCCATCTATCACAGCAAGCCTTCCAGGTCCTGAAGCAGCAAAACAACCCCAGACCATCACACTACCACCACCATATTTTACTGTTGGTATGATGTTCTTTTTCTGAAATGCTGTGTTACTTTTACACCAGATGTAACGGGACACGCACCTTCCAAAAAGTTCAACTTTTGTCTCGTCGGTCCACAAGGTATTTTCCCAAAAGTCTTGGCAATCATTGAGATGTTTTTTAGCAAAATTGAGACGAGCCTTAATGTTCTTTTTGCTTAAAAGTGGTTTGCGCCTTGGAAATCTGCCATGAAGGCCGTTTTTGCCCAGTCTCTTTCTTATGGTGGAGTCGTGAACACTGACCTTAATTGAGGCAAGTGAGGCCTGCAGTTCTTTAGATGTTGTCCTGGGGTCTTTTGTGGCCTCTCAGATGAGTTGTCGTTGCGCTCTTGGGGTAATTTTGGTCGGCCGGCCACTCCTGGGAAGGTTCACCACTGTTCCATGTTTTTGCCATTTGTGGATAATGGCTCTCACTGTGGTTCGCTGGAGTCCCAAAGCTTTAGAAATGGCTTTATAACCTTTACCAGACTGATAGATCTCAATTACTTTTGTTCTCATTTGTTCCTGAATTTCTTTGGATCTTGGCATGATGTCTAGCTTTTGAGATGCTTTTGGTCTACTTCTCTGTGTCAGGTAGCTCCTATTTAAGTGATTTCTTGATTGAAACAGGTGTGGCAGTAATCAGGCCTGGGGGTGACTACAGAAATTGAACTCAGGTGTGATAAACCACAGTTACGTTATTTTTTAACAAGGGGGGCAATCACTTTTTCACACAGGGCCATGTAGATTTGGAGTTTTTATTCTCCCTTAATAACGTAAATTTTCATTTAAAAACTGCATTTTGTGTTCAATTATGTTATCTTTGACTAATAGTTAACGGTTTTTGATGAGCAGAAACATTTAAGTGTGACAAACATGCAAAAGAATAAGAAATCAGGAAGGGGGCAAATAGTTTTTCACACCACTGTAAATGATCGCACGAAGTGCAGAGGTATCAGGACCCTTATATAGACACGCCGCCAGGTGTAGCTCGTTTAGGCCGATTGCCTGACGGCAGCGTTGCCTGGCAACCGTGTGTCTATAGATGCCTTTGCCTGTTTAGGATGCCCAGAACAGTGCAAAGCATCTTTGCGCAGCTCTGCCCCTCGTGAGACCCGCATCGTTACAAGAAATAACTGGTAAAATAGACCTTCAGAATAGAACATTAAAATAACTAAAATATACACTTCTATCTTTGGTATAATATGGTTATAATATAGTATATCGTGGCTGTGTGACGCATCCAGACTCTTTGGTGGAAGTTGTTGATGTTTATTTTATTTATTTATTTTTGCCTTTGATGTTAACTACACAAAGCAGTGTCTTCCCACCTGGGAGTTTCTCCAGCATACTGTACTGTATATCAGATTGATGGACATGAGTTCCCATCGGTTAAATTTTTGGTGACAACATTTTTTTCAGCACACATTTAATCAATAATATTTTTTTAAAGTTTGATCCGGCATCATAATTCTCCTCTTTAATTTCCTATATAGTCTAATCAGTGCTCAACCGCACCCATAAAGTTTTCGAGAGCGCAGAGGAATTTAGTTGTACTAAATAATATTTATGCAGTATAATCAGGGCCTCTTATTTCTATTTACTTTAGGTTATTGTTCTTGCAGTGTTACTGTGTGTGCTTTGCAATGTCAGACAAATGCAAATAATACACCCTTCCCAGATGTGAATCAGCTGTTCTCCCCTTTACACTCGGAGAAACTAAAATGCACTAAAATTCAGCACACTGGTGTGGATCTTGGATCTTGCTTCAGACCTCCTCTTAAATTTGTGTAAATTTAAAATTTTCTGGATTCTACATTCTAAAATTGACATTGTTACTGTTTTTAATCCCTGGAATGCAATTTTTCTTATCATAACATGCATTGTATTGTTATTAATCACTCTACACTGTTTTAATTTTAGATTTGATTTAAAAATAAATAAATATACCAAATAAAATTATTCCATTTGTATTTACCCTTGTAAAATGATGTGTTGTGTATTGAGCAATTAAAAACAATACAAGGCATGTTATGATAAGGAAACTTTCTATCTCTAATCTATTCTATTCCATTCCAGTGATTTAAAAACGGTAAAAATATTAATTTTGGAATCCATAGACACTTAGTGGTCCGAGCACAACGTAATAATCTTTGTATGATAAAATGACTTGTGGCATGAATCTACACGAAGTGCTTCAGTTTCAAATAATCATTCAACGCTGAACTTAAACAGCAAAAGAACATGATAATAATAATCAAAAGAATAATATTGTTCTTTTTGCTGTTTATGTCCACCATTTAATAATTAATTAATTAATTATCAATAATTAAAGCTGCTCACATCGCGCTCATAAAAAAACCTACATGTATAGCTTTTCTAATTACACATGATAAAATCTAAAGGCTCACTGTGTTAACATTTACTTTGCTTAAATTCGATCCTAATAAGATTTAATTTAATTAAAATTCTACATTTGTACTGTAATTTTAATACTGTGATTATGAATTTGTTTAACTACTAAGATAAGAACTAAGATCAAAAGGCTGATAAACGCGTGCGCAGATATGAGCAGATTTATCAATAAAACTAGACATGAAATGCAACAAACACAAAAATAATATTAGTACTGACGTAGTACACAAGAAAATGCTGGGTTTCTGTAAACACATCGTTGGGTTGTTTATGCAGGGTCAAAAAAAATTTGTGGTATTTAATAGCATTCACTGGTTTTAATAATATACTCAGCACAAAAAGAAACGTCCTCTGACTTTCAACTGTTTTTACTTTCAGTAAACTTAATGTGTAAATATTTGTATGAACACTAAAAGAGTCAACACCATAAGACATAAACTAAAAATGTTTCCCAATGTGTCCCTGAATGAATGGAGGCTCAAAATCAGTCAGTACCAGTCAGTATCTGGTGTCGCCACCAGCAGCTTGAAGTACTGCAGTGCATCTCCTCCTCATGGACTGGACCAGATTTGTCAGTTCTTGCTGTGAGATGGAGGGATTGTGTGTTCCTGGTGTGACTCGGGCAGTTGTTGTGGCCATCCTGTACCTGTCACGCAGGTGTGATATTCGGATGTACCCATCCTGTGCAGGTGTTGTTACATGTGGTCTTCCACTGCGAGGATGATCAGCTGTCCTTCCTGTCTCCCTGTAGCACTGTCTTAGGCGTCTCACGGTGTGGACATGGCGATTTATCGCCCTAGCCACATCAGCAGTCCTCATGTCCCCCTGCAGCATGCCTAATGCACGTTCACGCAGATGAGCAGCGACACTGGGTGTCTTTCTTTGGGGGTTTATTACAGGCGGTAAACAAGTCTCTTTAGTGTCCTGTGTTTTTACAACTGTGACCTTAAATGCCTACTTTCTGTAAGCTGTTAAGGTCTTAACGACCATTCCACAGGTGCATGTTAATTAATTGATTATGGTTAATTGAACATGCATGGAAAACATTGTTTAAACCCTTTACAATGAAGATTTGTAAAGTTATTTGGGTTATTTTTGAAATACACAGTCCTGAAAAATGGGCGTTTCTTTTTTTGCTGAGTATATATAGTAGTTATTCAGTTACCGATTCTTCTACTGACTTTATTTGACATACTGACTTTATTTAATTTATTTTCAAATAAATAGAGCTACTGCATTATATTAGACATCCTTAGTTTACATTTTCTCCTAATTACATGTCCACAAATACTTTGACAACACACACTTATCAATTTATCAACATAAACTTATCAACAAGTATCAAGAATGTGCATTTCATATGATTGTTCATATGAATGTCAAAAATGAGACACACACACAAACTCTCACCGTGCATACACATGAGAAGCGCGTGTGGACACACACAATCTCTCCATGCGAAAACAACGCGAGTAGCCTATATACAGTACATGTATTTAACTTTCAATTGATTCTGGTACTACTGCAGTACTACTGCTTTTATGTATTACTTTTATCTACTTCATGCTCTGGGATTCCCACAGCAGCATACTATGGAAACTTGCTGGAATGAAAAATAGATGAAGACGTTCACATTCTAAGCACCACCTGCTAGTGAAGACGTCTAACAGCAGAAGGCTTCTTGGATCGGTAATCTACTGCTTTTCCTGCAGTTCCCGGATGTGCAGTCGTATTTGATGTGTCGTATTTGAACCACTGAATTTTTGGAAGCGAATTTTAACCATGTTAAAATGCAGCGCATAAAAATGCAAGCATGAAAGTACAATGTATTAAAATGCAAGCACTGTTAATTGCAGTGCTGTTTTTTTTTTTTCAATTTTTCAGGTTAAAGCATGTCTGTGGTCCAGGATCAGGTTCAGGTATCATTAAATAGGGCAGAAAACAAGGGTATCCTCTGTCCCCCAGCAAGTAAACATTGTACTGTCTTGTAAAGATTCCAGTGTACAATACAAATATAGTGAAAAGAAAAAAAAAACATTGTATAAAACAAAACATACCCTGCTGAAATGTCTGGCATAATGATGACTCGCTGAAAATTCTGTCATCATGCACAGATCCTGGCCCAATTTGAATCATCATTAGTAATGATGTGAGTTGCCTCACATATTACCTACTGTATAGTTAGTGAAAAAAAGTAATGTTTAATGATTTTAACAAGGCAAAAAATTAAGGACGCAAAATTAAGTTGTAACCTGTACATTGATACTATGAATAGATTTCCTATTAACATCGTCTCCCTCATTTATTGAAGGAGCTTTAATAGGAATGTAGGTGCCATCAATGCACCCAATTACATTTGGAAACCCTGAAATAGAAAGTCATATATGGAAGTATCAAGTGTGTGTGTGTGTGTGTGTGTGTGTGTGTGTGTGTGTGTGTGTGTGTGTGTGTGTGTGTGTGTGTGTGTGTGTGGGTGGGTGTGTGTGTGTGTGTGTGTGTGTGTGTGTGTGCAGGCTGAATACATGTATACAGTAGATATAAATAGTATGACTACATATTAAATATGCGTCATCGATTTTACTACAAAGGACAAACCTGCCACTCTGTGGAAATCCTCTTTAATAACACACAGAGGTTTATATCCAGGGACCTGCTGTACACATGTGTCAAAGAAGTGTTTAAGTGACAGACATACAGTTGCCTTTCCCACTTGCTCTGCATCGCCCACATTGTACAAAAAAATGCCCTGATGCAAGAAAAAATTAAAAGTGCTATGCACAGTATATTTCCTGTTCTATGCCCAGACCCATGGTTTGTGACATTTACAATATGCGGTTTCAAGAGATGTGTTACAGTAAGTAAATTAACGATTACCTTGAAAGTTGATAACGCTTTTTATAATAATCATTAGGAAATAAAAAAGGCATCAATACGCGGTCTTATAACTGTCTCCCATATAATCATATAATTTGTGCCTCCACGTCCATAAGATCATCATCAAAAGGGCCGCTATGCTTAATAACCTTCTGAAACAAACTTACCCTGGAACATAACATGCTACCGAGCAGGTTATGGAACCGAAAATTGAGATTATCCACTAACTTACTCTTAAACTTACCCCGGTATGTCACATAACCTGCTTTCGGGAACACCTGTGACAGGATTCAGAACAGTAACTTACAGTACACCCTATAAAGTTGTGGATTCATGCAGACAGAGTCATTATTTCAGTAACTTGTGTTAGCTGTTTACTCACCAGGATTTGAAAGGAGTGTTCCAGGTGCTTCATGTCCATTCTCACATCCTCACAGCCTTCTTGTCTCTGATGTTACACCAGACTTCCCATGAGCACTTGCACAGGGCACTTGACTCAATTATTTATGTTTTTGTTGTTAAAGAATATTGAGTTGGAATGAGTGATGATTGTAGTTCTTGAAACTAATCAGGGCCCGGTTTCTCGATAACGCACACTCTTAGCACGCTAAGAAGACTCTTAAGATATATCTTAAGTAAAGTGATTACTTTTCTAAGTGTGTTTCCCGAACTGTCCCTTAGGAGTCTTCTTAAGTTGCTGCCTCTTACATCCGACGTTACAAGGCGCTGTCTACACTGAAGGTACTGAAGTACAGTAGCTGACATCGGTGGCTCAGGAATCGATTTTTCACTCCTTTTGCATGACAGCATTAAGAAAGACAGCACTTTCTATGCAAATTAAACATTGCACAAAATTCTTCAATTAACGTTTATTTCAACATGGGTTAACTTATCAATAGCATGCGATAACAGACAAATATAGAAATTAAATTACCACAATGTCGCTAATATTTTCATGTAACCTGCAGTGGCAGTGAAACGAACCATGTATACAATCATAGTTCATGGACAAACAGCTGATAACACTCTTCACCAGCTTCAGAAACAATGTGAAATGTGTCAGTTGTTGGGGTTGTATAGCGCACTTATGGAATGAATACAATGAGATGACAGAGTGGAGGTTTAATACCCCTATCTCACCTACGCGGTTTCGCGCGGTGGCCGTAAGTGCGGTTCATCATGATTCAGAGTGAGTTTTGGTGCCGTGATTACGTTTCCATCTTACCACACGAAAAAAATTAAACATGTTTAACATGCGGAAGCTCGCGTACCTTGCAGATCGTCACGGAATGTCGGAAGGGCACTCGAGGGGGCTCACAGTGCCTAATACCCCTATCTCAGCTGTGCGGCTTGACTCACAATGAGATGCGATGTTAGGCCGGCGGAAAAATTAAACATGTTTAATTTTTCACACGGAACGATGGAAACGTAATCACAGCGCAAAACTCACACTGAATCATGATGAACCCTACTTATGGCCACCAGGTTAAACCGCATAGGTGAGATAGGGGTATAACACCGCATCTCACAGTGAGTCAAACCGCGTAGGTGATATAGTGGTATAAAGCATTAGAATCACTGCAGCGTTTGAAACTCCCAAGATTATTTTCTCATTTAACTAAATCAAATTTCATCATAAAATAAAACGTGTCAAAAGAAAAGTCCATCCAGTCATGAATGATAGCTAATGATCCATGGAACATATTTTAAACAAAAAGCAATGAGCAGCTGGACATCGGGACGTAGAGCGTAAGTATGTTGTGTTGGTCTGGCAAGTGCAGGTCTGAGCAGATCAAGAAGTTCCATAATCTGTTGCCTTGTAAGACGAAGTTTTTTTTTTTTTTTTTTTTAAGACAAAGTATGAAAAGGGCTGAAGTATTGTCTAAAGGAAAAATTTACATGACCCACACGGCTCCAAAATCACATTTCAAATATCACATAAACAGCCTTTTTCCATCTTAGAAATATTGCCAAACTTAGGAGCATCTTATCCTTATCTGATGCAGAAAAGCTAGTTCATGCATTCATGACCTCCAGACTGGACTATTGTAATGCATTACTAGGTGGTTGTCCTGCATCCTCAATAAACAAGCTTCAGTTAGTCCAAAATGCAGCTGTGAGGGTTGCCCACTAGAGGGCAGTGTTTTTAGTTTTTAGTTTTTGTTTCTAGACCCAGTTTCGCAGAAGCCTCCTCAGTCAGGTGATGTGGATGCTCACCTGAACTGAGGAGGCTCATTAGCATTGTTATAAATACCTGTTTGTTCTGGGAAACTGGGTTGAGCATTAAAGTGATATAATTTCTGTTATGTGGGTTTTGTTTTGTTCTGTTTTAGTTTGGTTTGATTACAGTTGGCCTTTGGTTTCAGGAGCACTAAGTTAAGTTTGTTTATATTGAAATGTCTTTGTCTTTGGGTCTCCTAGCAGGATTAGCCTCTAGGAGAATTAGCCCTTTGTGTTTACCCTTTTGTGTAAGTAACCCCCATTGCCTGTTTAGTTATTAGTCTGTTTCAATACTAATGAGGGTGATACTAACATGTGTAGATCTTAGTCTGTCTAGTCTCCTTGTCTGCTTAGCTCTTAGTCTGTTTAGGTACCAACATCTTTAGCCACTAACCTTTAGAGTTCTTGGTCTGTTTCATACCTAGTCTGCTGTGCACCTTGTCTGTTCATTCCCTTGTGTCTCAGGCTACTGGCCTGTTTTGCCATTAGTCTGATTAGCTATGAGCTAGCTTAGCAGCTAATGTGCGGCACAGCCAGTAGACCTAGCCAAGCCTGTCTTGTGGTTGTTTATCCCTTGCATGTATAGTCCCTTGTGTTTCGTCCTCTAGGCTGTTTAGTATGTCTTGTCTCGTCCAGTTTGTATCCCCATGTCTGTACTGTAGTAGATCGTGTACTCCCGAGTCTGTGTTTGTATTTTGAGTTCTCGTTTTATAGCATGCTCCATGTTTTTAGCCAACTTCCTTAAGTTCATGTTTTGTTCATGTTTGGATTATTTATTAAAGACTCTTTTCTGTTTCACTGCACCCCCTCTGCATCTATGCCTCAACACCAAGCCCACAGTCCAACATCATAACAGAACGTGACCGCAGCTGCCAGGGTTCTCACTAGATCCAGAAAATATGATCATATAACCCCAATATTATCATCCCTGCACTGGCTACCTGTTCAGTTTAGAATTAATTACAAAATAGTATTACTTACATACAAGGCCTTAAATGGTTTAGCTCCCACATACCTAACCAGTCTTCTGATACGCAACAATCCACCACGCGCCTTAAGAGCACAAAACTCCGGACGTCTGGTAGTTCCCAGAATTTCTACAAATTGGGGGCGGGGGTCGTTTTCATATTTAGCTCCAAAGCTTTGGAATAGCCTTCCAGACAGTGTTCGGGGAGCAGACACGGTTTCCCATTTCAAAAGTAGACTCAAGACACATCTTTTTAATCTTGCATACACATAACTCATCCCATAACCTATACTGAATGGCAACTACGCTAATTCTCCCCATCTGTTCTGTATTTCTCTACCCATCCCGAGGCATCGGGAGATTGTGCCAGCTTCAGTAGACAAAGGCCGACCCTGCGAGGTTCCTGAGGCATCCAGAGAAGGACCAGCTCCAGCTGGATTCAGCTTCATGATGGTTGGAGCTACACATGCTGCTCCTGTGCTTCCAGTGATCCAGACCTCATCTGCCCTCTGCACCTACTGACTCGTCCCTATGCTGAACTGGTCATCATGTCAATTTAAAGAATTTCTGTCATATTGAACTTTCACCTGCACAACACACAAGATGTTATATCATTTCTATCTGTCATCGCCCAGATGAGGATGGGTTCCCTGTTGAGTCTGGTTCCTCTCAAGGTTTCTTCCTAATGCCTTCTCAGGGAGTTTTTCCTTGCCACCGTCGCCGTCACCATTGGCTTGTTCATCAGAGACATTTCATTCATCAATCATTCATCTCATTATTATCTAGACACATTTTTCTCACACATACACACTTCCAATTATTTTGTTTTCTAAAAATTTTTAAATTTTTTTTAAATTTTCTTTAATTTTTGTGAAGCTGCTTTGAGACAATGACCATTGTTAAAAGCGCTATATAAATAAAATTGAAAAATTGAATTTAATATAGGTTAAGTAAAAGTCACTCTTGTTCACTGTAAAAGTCACTATTGGTTCTGATATAAAATGAAATAAAATTCATAAACCGGCATACAGTATACGACTTTGATAACGTGCCATAATGTGATTGCATACACCGTTGATTTATAAAGTCTGCTGCTCAGTAGTGGCGACTAGCGTCTTGAGCTGAAACTACGCTAAGAGTGAGTTAAGGTTGGTCCAGATTATAATTTAAATTTAGGAAATTAATAGTTGTATGTTTTTAGGCATTTATTTTGATTTGTCTAACTCAAACAATCATGTATGCAATTTTTAGAGATTTTATTAAGGTAATATAACCTTTTTATTACCGTGAAATTTACAATGCCACAGAATATTTTATTTTGAGTGTAGTCTGTCTTTAAAATTTTCAAAAACACAGTGTTACTTTTCAACAAATACCACAGTCAACAATACAATAAAAACTCGTTCCAGTTGGAGTTTTTACAACTTATTAGTTTGACTTTATCTGTAACAACATTCATAATCTTTTTACAACTCAAGTTTTTGCTGTTTTTGTTAATAAACATGCAGATAGATAGATACTGTAGATAGATAGATAGATACTGTAGATAGACCTAATACTAATAGAATAATATTAACAATGAATTGTGTTTACATAATACAATAATGGAAAACAAACTAATTGCAATTTGCCATTAATAAACAAATATTACTAGTGCTGTTTTTTTCTTAATAATTGTAGCAGGTAAAAAAAAAAACATAGATTCATTTTAGGATTCCTAAAACAAAAAAGTAAAAAAAAAAAAAAAGTCAGACAGATTATTAGATTATTATGATGCCTATTCATACTCATCTAGCCTTGTTTGCTTATAATTTTACAATAATAAAAATTATCTGCCCTAACATATGATCAGCTTGTAAGCAAAATGAGTTAAACTGTGAGATAATGATTTTGGCAGTCTATTTAAAAAAATGAAAGTCACAACCGATACTTATTCTAGGCGCTTTGAACTATCCCACTATCTAACCAGAATTACGTAATATTTGCCTATCTGGATCATTTCACAATTGAAGCAAATGTTTTGGACAATTGTATAACATAACAAGCCACA
The DNA here is from genome assembly GCA_030522415.1 of Channallabes apus. Lineage (NCBI taxonomy): Eukaryota > Metazoa > Chordata > Actinopteri > Siluriformes > Clariidae > Channallabes > Channallabes apus. The sequence goes on from CM060110.1 coordinate 4,060,996, forward strand.
AAACATGTGGCCTTTAAGCATTAAACAACCTCCACTGGTGTGCGTGTGTGTGTGTGTGTGTGTAACTCAGTGATACTTGGCAGAAGATATAAGGCAATTAGACTTGTCAAACTTGTTATAGATTTGTTTTCAACAATTATCTGCATTATTAACCAGTAGACATATGCAGAGATGAGTTAAGCACGCACTGAGGATCTAGTAGGCAAACTGCACATTCAGAGCTCAGATGAAAAAGAAAAAGGGAGGAGTTTGAGAACAATTCAAGAGGAACATAACAATACACAAATATTTATTTGCAATGATGATGATGATGATGATTAAAATTATTATTATTATAATGACTTTCAAGACCATTTTTTCTCAGACCCCAATTTAATAAACATTGTTCTATTTTCATGCACTTGCTAATATTCTTTTGCTCTTTAGATCATTGCTTAGAGAAAGATGGTACTGTTTTGGGGTATCAGAAGCTGTGAGAGGATTACGTTTCTCTCCCTTCCGAGAATAAAATCAAAGAGCAGGAGGCATTATTTAATATTAATTTTATATTTCAAGTTGTCAATATGAAATAGAAAGCCAAGCTGTGATTGGCCACCTGGGTCTTTGATATCATGGGTTTGGCACTAATGTAGAACATCCATTGTAATGTCCCCTGGTTAAATAGTCTACAGTACTTACCTTCTCTGTATTTTGCTCTCTGCTGCTGCAACTGGGCTGAGATCACTTCACATCTGCTACTTGTGGACATTAATTGGACAGGTGAGTTATTACTTTACTTTATCACGAGCCATTTAGTATTATTATTATTATTATTATTATTATAATAATTAATAATAATAATAATAATATTATGGCAGTTTGTACAGTGGAAATACATCTGCTTTTTTAATGTACAATCAGGGTTTAAGATAAACCTAATAAATATAAAAAATAACTCTTTGAATTAACTTAATTAAATCATGGAAAGAATTTCCACGTGATTTAATGGCTTTCTTTCAGCATTAAGCAATTTTGTAAAGTAAATTTCAATTTCAAGCCCTGGTCAACAGAATTCTGTGAAGGAAGGAAGCAGAAGACAAACGGGATAAAACTGAGTTTTTTATTTTATATTTAATAAAAACCCTGTTTTACACCAGCAGTAACTTACAAATGAGGTCTCAATTTGAAAAGATGTACAAAACATAAAACACCACAAATAAGTATTAATCATATAAAAAAAATTAAACACCAACAGAAACGGTTTGCACTTTATAACTGTACGTTATGACTTTTAAATATGACCGTTAGATCCGGTTGGTCAGGAAACTCCTGAAGTCAGATGTAGACACGACACTTTCAGTCACAAAATGACCTCTGTGTCTTAAAATAACAACTAACTGGTGTTTTTCTTGTTGTTACGTAATTACCTAATTCCATATGTGTTATTTTATAGTTTCGAAATCCACAGTATTGTTGTAGAATGTAGAAAATAAATCACTAAACAAAAACAAAGAGATTTGCAAGTGATGTAAAACTTTTGAACGGTAGTGTATATACAAAAATCTAACAACATATATATTTATTATTAAATATTAATTATGCCTGTCTGTCTGTCTGTCTGTCTAATCCAGTGTATAACTTTAGTGGTCTCAAGGTATTAGCTTGAACTGGTTTCTTATTTTAACTCCTACACAGACTATTCATGCTGATAAGACTTAAAAGTAGAAAATCCTTTTTATTTTAGGTTTTAAACTCCACAATGGACAGGAATCTGGTTTTGGCTATGTTGTGTCTGATTGGTAAGTCTTCCCATCTGCTGTTTTTGTATTATTATTATTATTATTATTAGATTTTTTGTATTAATTTGATGATTCATTTGACAAATGACATGAAATGTTTGATGTTGCAGAGTTCTTAAATTCACCACATTAGCATTCCACTGAAATCTGGGGTCTGCCCTTTATTTTATACTGTGTATAATTGTATGTATGAAAAAAATTATAAAGAGTATAAATTATACAAATATGTAATTCTTATTTTACTTCAAACACTCTTAGGCAATCATGGAAAATAATGTGGGCGAACCACAAATCATGCTGTCAAAATCAGACTCGAGGTCATGCTGTTGTGCTGGATATCAGCATGGCTGTGATGCGTTTGTAAGCAAGAGTGTGCAGCCAACACACTTAAGATATCACATCCGTGCTGATTTTCAGTACAATAGCACAACCTGGAGATATTGCTTTTATAGAACAGTTCTACAAACTCATACATTTATTCTCAACAAATAACTTTATTCACAAGGTAGTGTTAAGCTGGTGACTGACAGGTCGTATAATTAATACATAGTAGAACACCGGTTAAGTGGGGGAGTGATATACTGTATAGTTAAACATCTAAGTGGTGTTGTACATTGTACATGGAATTCCTCTTCTCCGGTCAAATTACTTAGAAAATACTGGTTTATTAATAAACCTTTATAAAAATATAATAAAGTTTTATAAAAATTATTTGCAGTGTTTACTTGCATCCATATTCAGATCTGAGCTATGCAAAGCACTTCACTTGTAACCACAACTGCTTGGGCACATTCTCCATACAGTATTTTAAAACTGCTTTAGACTGGTCTCATTTGCAGCATTAGTATTATCATGTGTTTGTGTTCTATATTTAATATTTTCACCTATAGAGATTTTTAATTTTTGACCTCATTGTGCTCTCCTGTACATATTCTGCACCACTAAAATAAAACAAAATGTAGTTTTAAAAGTTGCTTGTTATTTCAATGTGATTACTTTGAACATGCAATTAATTGTTTTGTTTTCTGTTTAACAGCCGCATGTGCTGCAGCAGACACATCAAATAATCAGACTGCAGGCAATACCACTTTAGCAACAAACACAAATTCGACTCAAAACACAACAACCAACAACTCGACAACAAACCCAAATTCGACTCAAAACACAACAACCAACAACTCAACAACAAACCCAAATTCAACTCAAAACACAACAGACGACTCAACAACAAACCCAAATTCGACTCAAAACACAACAACCAACAACTCGACAACAAACCCAAATTCGACTCAAAACACAACAACCAGCAACTCCTCAGCAAACACAACTTCGACTCAAAACACAACAGACAACAACTCAACAACAAACACAAATTCGACTCAAAACACAACAACGAACAATTGCTCAGCAAACACAACTGTCAACTCTTCAGCAAACACTTCAGTACTGGTCAATGTATACTTCAAAATCAGCAGAAAGTATTCTACATCACTGGCCCGTACCTCATCTAAAGAGTTTCATTCAACCGCTAACTTAATCACCAGTAAGGTAAGTAATTAGAGTTTAATTCATCATGATGGCAGTTACAATTCAATTTATTTCTTTAAATAAGAGGATGTTTGCCAGTTGAACCCTTCTATAGCATTATGACACCTCAGATAAATTATTTCCCACTTATTTCTCATATACTTTAGGTCTGTCCTTGTTTAAAAAAAAATTGTTCTCTTTTACAGGTTGAACCCTTTTGCAAATCAATGTTTCCAAATTTGAAGAGCGTGGTAGTTTATAAATTCAGGTGAGAGTTAATGTGTAAAAAATTTAATTTAAAATTTAATTGTATTGATTAAAAATGAACCTGTATGTACAAATGTGTCTTTTAGGGATGATTCAAAGTATATCGGGACATATGCCAGGCTTTCGTTTAGTGCCAATTGCACCATTCCAACTAATTCGTCAATTATAAGCACTGTTTTTAATGCCACAAAAAACCAAACCAATTGGTATATTATGACCAATTCTACAAAAGTCATCTAGATTTCAGGTCAGTATACATTTTTAAGGATGTTAAAGTTTTATTAATCAATTCATGCCTGTCGATATTCTAACAATTTAATCTCTAATACAATATAGATAATCACAACTTCAACCCTGGACACAAAAACTTCTCTATTAGACTCCAGCATCAGTGCTACCTCTGATGGAACAATGGCCAATACTGTACCAGCTCTCCATGGGATGTGCACATGTATACTGTGTAATTAATATGGAATACATTTGCATAATATTTATCTGACAACACATGGGATGATTCATAACATTTCTAATGAAAGGCATGGTAGCACATAGTCGGTAGCACAGAAAATATGATTTGTCCAGAATCTTACATTATATAAAACTGGTGATGGTTTTTCACATGATTTGTCTGAAACTTTACATTATAAGTAGCATTTATGTTTTGCTCTAGCAGTAAAAAGCAGAAACAGGGTGTTTTCATTATCAAGTTTCATTATGCAATTTTTGAGGTGGCTTTCAGCACATATTATTGATGGAATGGAGGAGCTATAGCATCTACAAAAATATCATCATTCAACTTACAATATGGATTGTATTTCTATTATGTCATGCTAGCTTTTCATTTGTGCTTTGGTGGGTGTCTGAGTATTTAGCAAAATAAGTTTCCACAATTAAGGCTAACTTTAGTACAAGGGAACATGATCAACTTAGTCATACAGGGCTGCACCTCAGTGGTAATAAGTATGTGCGTGAGATAAAGGCTGATACATACTCAAATCATCATCATAATTTTTTAACACCCCACTGCAACAAGAGAATGATTATCTAGCAGTCTGTGCCACCTTACCTTCTTCTATTTGTTTAATAAAAAGTTAAATGAAATAAATAAATACATACATACATAAATCATGCCTATTGCTCCCATTAAATGCAACAATTTGGTACTGAATGTTTGATATTAATGTATAACCATCTTGAATATTGTTTTTATTTACAGTAAGACTGTGGGAAGAGGTTCCTTTTCTTAACCTGTCCTGTACCTTCCTTAAGTAATAAATGCAAGCAAAATGATACTTGCGTCCAGTTTTTTTTTTCTGTTCCAAAGGAAATCATATAATCGGTGACTTAAAAACCCACACCGTAGGTTCTCTGACATGTTGCATCCCTAATTCAGACTCATTACAGTGCCAAACTTTTAATGAAGTCATTTCACAAGAGGAATTAGCATAAGAGCAGGTGTTGAATATGGCACTTTATTTTACTGAGATTTTGCTAAGGAAGGTGCTCTCTCAGTGTAGCCTGACACTTGAGGGGGGAACAATGTTTGCCAGCTCGCCTGCACACTTTAAACATGAAACACTCACAAATCACAATTGCAACTATGCAACAACAGATGCACAGATTGGTTTCTATAAAAACTAAAAAAGCATATTGTATTTCAAGAAATTCTATTTATTAAAAAAATATAGGGTAAAACAGTTAGGATGGATAAAATACAATTGTCTTGCATTGTGGTGTGATAAAATTCTATGCTGGTGCTCAAAAAGAATTAAATAAGGAGTAGCAGTGCAACTGGGGAAAAATTACCACTTAATGAACTTTTTTTTTTTTTTACTTTTTTTGTCTTGTATTGCTGTTAATATAGTTAAATAATTTAAGAAAATAATAATAATAATAATAATAATAATAATAATAATAATAATAATAATATACTATTGTAAAGTAGCTATAGAAAGAAACTAATTACTGTAATTGTCAAAAATAAAGATAGGCCTACAAGCTTAATGTTTCCCTTCAGTTATTACATTCGGTCTGAATTTGGACACCATTAATACCATTAAAAGGTGTTGTTATATATCTCCCTCAACTAGCTAACCTAAAAGGACTTAAATTCATAAAATGTGGTCAAGAATGAATGAAAGTACTAATAAGAAAAACATTGATTTTGATTAACTGTATACCAATTCAATCTTATATCAATCTTATACCAAAATTATTTTTTTTTACGTCCTTCAGGTAGCAGTTAGCTAATTTGTTTCTGAGATAATGAAGGGACAGTCTCTGGTTACAAATAAAATTAGGCCAAGGTGCAAGTTCCAAAACAGGCATTTCTTCAAATATCCACTTGGTATTGGCTCCAAAGTAAGTTAATTCCTATTGACCACCATGTCCAACTTTAATAAATAAATATACAGTTCCGATCAAAAGTTTCAGACCACTTGAAAAATATTATTTTGCATAGTTGGATCTTAACAAGGTTCCAAGTGAGCTTCAATATGCAACAAGAAGAAATGGGAGTGAGACAAAACATTTTTTGAGCATTCAATTAATTGAAAATAATGATTAAACTGAAACAGGTTGTTTTACAGCTGAATCAATTCAATTCTATTTTATTTACAGTATATAGTGCTTTTAACAATGGTCATTGTCTCAAAGCAGCTTCACAAAAATGAAACAAATAAAAAAAAATAAAAAAATTGCGTGTATGTGTGAAAAAAAATGTGTCTAGAAAATGGTAAGAGCCATATCGTACTTGTAATGAATTTGCTGTTGTGTTTACTTGTTTTATTTCATGTTATTTTACCTTATTCTATTCATTAGTAAAGCATTAAGCATTACGTTTATTACATAAGCCATAAGCTTTAAATTTGTTAGTTAAGCATCCATTTTGACAATCATAAGTTGGTCTCGTAAGTCAAAACTAGTGAAATATTATGTCCGCATCTACATAAATAATGAGATGAATGAATGAATGATGCATGAAATGTCTCTGATGAGCAAGCCAAGGGTGACGTCGACAGTGGCAAGGAAAAACTCCCTGAGATGGCAATAGGAAGAAACCTTGAGAGGAACCAGACTCAATCAGGGAACCCATCCTCATCTGGGTGATAACAGATAGAAATTATATAACATCATGTATCTTGTGCAGCTGAAAGTGCAATATAACAGAAGTTCTTTAAATTAACATAAAGTCCAGTTCACAGTAGGTACAGAGGGAAGATGAGGTCTGGATCACTGGAAGCACAGGAGCAGCATGTGTAGCTCCAACCATCATAAAGCAGAATCTAGCTGGTGCTGGTCCTTCTTTCCATTTCTCAGGAATCTCGCAGGGTCGGCCTTTGTCTACTGAAGCTGGCACAATCTCCCGATGCCTCGGGATGGGTAGAGAAATACAGAACAGATGGGGAGAATTAGCGTAGTTGCCATTCGGTATAGGTGTACTGGAGTATGAGATTATGGGATGAGTTATGTGTATGCCAGATTAAAAAGATGCGTCTTGAGTCTACTTTTGAACTGGGAAACCGTGTCTGCTCCCCGAACACTGTCTGGAAGGCTATTCCAAAGCTTTGGAGCTAAATATGAAAATTCCCTAGCCCCTTTTGTAGATTTTGAAATTCTGGGAACTACCAGAAGTCCGGAGCTTTGTGATCTTAAGGCGCGTGGTGGATTGTAGCGTATCAGAAGATTACCTAAGATGGTTAGGTATGTGGGAGCTAAACCATTTAAGGCCTTATATGTAAGTAAATCTATTTTGTAATTAATTCTAAACTGAACAGGTAGCCAGTGCAGGGATGATAATGTTGGGGTTATATGATCATATTTTCTGGATCTAGTGAGAACCCTGGCAGCTGCATTTTTGTACTAACTGAAGCTTATTTATTGAGGATGCAGGACAACCATGTAGTAATGCATTACAATAGTCCAGTCTGGAGGTCATGAATGCATGAACTAGCTTTTCTGCATCAGATAAGGATAAGATGCTCCTAAGCTTGGCAATATTTCTAAGATGGAAAAAGGCTGTTTTTGCGATATTTGAAATGTGATTTTCAAAGAACAAGTTACTGTCTAATATTACGCCCAGGTCTTTTACTGTTGAGCTGGTAGTAACAGTACATCCTTCTAAATGCAGGCTGAATTGTGAGAGCTGTTGTGTGCTGGTTTTTGGGTCAATAAGTAATATCTCTGTCTTAACTGAATTTAGTAAAAGAGAGTTATTGGTCATCCAATCTTTTATGTCCTGGACACACTCAGTTAATCTAGACAACTTAGGTATTTCGTCTGGTTTAGTTGAGATATACAATTGGGTATCATCAGTATAACAATGGAAACTAATCCCATGTCTTCAAATGATGTTACCCAAGGGAAGCATGTATATTGAGAACAGGAGACCCTTGTGGGACTCCATATTTCACTGGCATTACACCAGACGGTTCTCCATTCAGATCTACAAAATGGTATCGATCAGACAGGTATGATCTAAACCATTTTAATGCATGTCCCTGAATACCTATGTGATTTTGTAAGCGATCTATGAGAATATTATGATCTATAGTGTCGAATGCAGCACTAAGATCAAGTAAGACTAGTATTGAGATGCAGCCTTATTAATAATAATAATACATTTAATTTATAATGCACTTTATATTTGAAACCAATCTCAAAGAGCTACAAAATTTATTCGACCCGAAAGCTCTGATAAAAAGATACGTTTTAAGACCAGATTTAAAAGCATCAACAGTCTGTGGCATCCTCAGATACTCAGGGAGAGCATTCCATGGTCTAGGTGCAGCTGAGCAAAAAGCTCGATCTCCCATGGTATGAAGTTTAGTCTTAGGACTTTTCAAAAGTTGTACTGATGCAGAGTGGAGGTTGCGTGTGGACGTATGTGAGGAAATAAGTTATTTGAGGTAGGGAGGGGCATCCCCATAAATACACTGGTGGGTAAGAAGGGCAACCTTGTAATCAATTCTAAATGAAACAGGGAGCCAGTGAAGACATTTAAGAATGGGCGTAATATGGTCATATTTAAGCCCTCTCATCAGGATCCTAGCAGCACTGTTTTGAATATACCTGTACTCCAGCTTTTGAAGGGTTTTTCCAGTAGTCCCAATGAGAAGTGCATTGCAGAAGTCCAGCCTGGAGGAGACAAACGCATGGACTTACTTTTCTGCATGAGCAAACGTGAGTGCTGGAACCCAGTTTTGCTGTATTCCTGAGGTGGAAATAAGATGTTTTAACATGAGCCTCATACGTCAAATGAGAGTCCATTTTAACCCAAAGGTTTATAATGGATGTGGACAATGGAATATCCTGACCAGAAAAGGTAATACTGGTGATTTTAGATGTCCTAACTTGGTGTGGTGTGCCTACTAAAATAGCTTCAAAAGAGCTGAGTATCATCAGCATAGCAATGAAATAACATACCATGCTTGCTGATGATACAGCCCAGGGGAAGCATATACAATATAAACAAAATGGGACCGAGCACAGAGCCCTGAGGAACACCACAGGTGACATTGTGTATAGCGGATTTAGCCTCTCCCAGGGCAACATGCTCCGTTCTTTCAGTAAGATAAGATGAGAACCAGTTGTAAACTTGTAAAGTCAGAGAGTCCAACAGTGTGACGTAATCTGTGAAGCAGAATGTTGTGATCAACAGTATCAAAGGCCGAAGACAGGTCCAACAGGATGAGAAGCGATGGAAAACCAGTATCAGCCGACATCAGCAGGTCACTCGTGACTCTAACCAGAGCTGTATCCATGCTGTGGCAGGGGCGGATACCAGACTGGAATTTCTCAAACTAATTATTTTGTTTTAGAAGAGACTGAAGCTGTGCAGCAATTACTTTTCAAAGGAATGGGAGGTGAGAAATGGGCCTGTAGTTTGCAAGTACTTCTGGATCTAAGGTGTATTTTTTAAAAAGTGGTCTGATGATAGCAGATTCCAATGTAGCGGGAACATATCCAGTCTGGAGAGAGTGATTTATTATTCTGGTAATCAGGGGACTTATAGTGTTGTATTTAACCAAAACTGTAGGAAAAGGGTACAGAGCTCAATTTGATGGTTTCACTTTTCTGACAATCACCTCAACCTCTTGCTGCGTAACTTTAGAGAAACAGCTGAAAGGTTGCAAATTATCTGGCTGTGGGTCATCCATCAGGAGAGGTAGTGCAGAGGAACTCGATAGGGACTCGATGGTATCCACTTTGTTCCTGAAGAAAGTAATGATGTTATTGCATTTCTCCTCTGTAGCTTCCAGATGAGATTGAAATTGTGGTTTCAATAGGCGATTAATAGTAGAGAAAAGTTGCTTTGAATTTTCAGATCTATTGTTAATGATATTCGAATAAAACTGTGATCTTGTAGCTCTCAATGCTCTTGCATATGCTTTCTGATGTTCTCTGTAAACGTGCTTATGAACAGTGAGTCCTGAGGCCTGTAGACGTCGCTCAAGAACATGGCCAGCTGTCGAAGCGAAGCGGCCAAATTAGGGAAGGCGATGTCCGATGAAGTACAGTAATATGCTCTGGTCCCATCCAAATGAGACGTGGTGACATAGCTTACAGCAGGTTATGGTCACTGAACCGCTGGATGTCCAGGTGGTGCTCCAAAAATAATGTGGGCTTTATAGATAATTGGAAGACCTTTGAGGGCAAAGCTGGCCTGTTAGGGCGGGACGGTGTCCATCCCACTCGGGAAGGTGCTGCTCTCATTTCCTGTAGTATAGCTCATAGTCTCAGTAGAGGTCGAGTTAATCGGTGACAATCCAGAGCCCAGGCCAGGGAGCAGACAGACAGGCTAAACCAACCGTCTGCTAGCTGCATAGAGTCTTCACTCAGGGTTCACCTTATTGAGACTGTGTCTGTTCCCCAATCTAAGCAAAAATGTAGAAAGACTCAGAAAGTCTGTTTCAATAATCTAATTAACATAAAGTCCACAAACTCCAATCATACTGAATGCGCAGGCGGCACCTCTGATCTGAAGCTAGGATTGTTAAATATTAGATCTCTCGCATCAAAAGCGGTTATTGTTAATGAAATTATCACAGATCAGGCGTTTGATATACTCTGTTTAACTGAAACATGGGTTAAACAGGACGAGTATGTAGCTCTAAATGAAGCTAGTCCTCCTGGATACAGCTACATACACCAGCCTCGGTTAACTGGTAGAGGAGGAGGCATCGCAGTTATTCATAATGATAATCTGTCTATCGTACAAAAACACGGACACAAATTTAACTCATTTGAAATTCTTTATAGTAACATAAGTGTACTTAAGTATATTAAGTCAGCTCAGTTGATTCCACTAATTATAATTTACAGACCTCCAGGGCCGTATTCTGAATTTCTTAGTGAATTTGCAGATTTCATCTCAAATCTAGTCATTTCTGTAGACAAAGTGTTAATTGCTGGAGATTTTAACATTCATTTTGAGAATCCAGAAAACCCTCTGAGAACAGCATTTATGTCCATACTGGACTCCGTAGGCGTAAATCAGTGTGTAGTAGGACCCACTCATAAAGCAGGTCACACTTTAGACTTAATAATATTTTTCAGATTAAGTATAAGAAATGTATTCACAATTGCACTGTCTGAAATTATCTCAGATCACTATCTTGTCTCCATTCAAGTGTGTCACAGTGATAATGTACGCACAGCACCGCGCTACCGTATTAAACGTGCATACACATCAACTACCACACAGAGTTTTATCAGTAATCTCCCAGAGTTACCAACTTCGATTAGGTCAACGTCTGACCCCACAGAACTCGATCAGGCGACTGAATATTTAGAGTCGACATTTCGTTGTACCTTAGATAATGTAGCTCCAGCTAAAAGAAAAATTATTAGAGATAAGAAACTCGCTCCCTGGTATATTGATCACACGCACACATTAAAACAGGCCGCTCGGAAATTAGAGTGTAAATGGCGTCAAACTAAATTGTTAGTATTTCAAATACCATGGAAAGAGAGCATCCTGAACTATAGGAAAGCTCTTAGTGTAGCTAGATCAACGTATCTCTCCACTCTTATAGAAGAAAATAAAAATAATCCTAGATTTTTATTTAATACCGTAGCCAAATTAACCAGAAATAAGACCACTACAGAAATCTCCACAACAACATCATGCAATAGTGAGGACTTCATGTACTTTTTTAATAATAAAATTGTAAATATCAGGCATAAAATTGAGGCTTTGAAACCGAACAATGTAATTGATACAGATGTTAACCTAGCCATGTCAGATTCAAACCTAGAATACTTTACTCCTCTTGAAGAGAATGAACTAATTTCACTCATCTCTTCTGCAAATTCATCAACCTGTATATTAGATCCTATACCGACACCTTTTCTTAAACAGATCTTTATATTTTATATTTCTTGAACATATTTCTTGAACATTTCTTGAGAATAATTAATTCCTCACTCAGCATTGGTTATGTTCCAAAATCTTTTAAATTAGCAGTTATCAAACCAATAATTAAGAAACCTGACCTCGACCCCTGTCAGCTGTCCAATTACAGGCCAATATCAAACCTCCCCTTTATCTCTAAGATTCTGGAAAAGATAGTAGTGGAGCAGCTATGCTCATATCTACATAGAAATGGCATACATGAACTGTATCAGTCAGGATTTAGGCCTCATCACAGCACAGAAACAGCACTTGTTAAAGTAGTAAATGACCTCCTATTGGCCTCTGATCAGGGTGGTGTAACTATGCTTGTATTACCCGACCTCAGTGCAGCTTTTGACACCATTGATCATGCTATTCTTCTTCACAGATTAGAAAATGTAGTAGGAATTAAGGGTACAGCCCTCTCCTGGCTCAGATCCTATTTGACCGATCGTTATCAGTATGTAGACTTAAATGGTGATTATTCTGCATGTTCTCTAGTGGAGTTTGGCGTTCCGCAGGGTTCAGTTTTAGGCCCACTGCTTTTCTCCCTTTACATGCTTCGTCTGGGCAACATAATCCATAAGCATGGTATTAGTTTTCATTGTTATGCTGACGACACACAGCTATACGTCTCAACAAAACCTGATGAGAAAAACCAGCTTACTAAAGTTGAGCAATGTATGCAGGACATAAGAAATTGGATGCTAATTAACTTCCTTCTGCTTAATCCGGATAAGACAGAAGTTCTAGTCATAGGACCGCATACAGCTAGAAGTAAAATCTTAGATCACAGCGTAACTTTAGATGGCCTTTCTGTTCCATCAAGTGCAACAGTAAAAGACCTCGGCATGATTATAGATTCCAGCCTTGCATTTGAAGCTCATGTAGATAATATCACCAGGATAGCATTCTTTCACCTCAGAAATATAAGATAAGAAATATATTGTCTCTAAACGATGCAGAAAAACTACAGTAGTTCATGCTTTTATCACCTCCAGGTTGGACTATTGTAATGCCTTACTGTCTGGTTGTTCTGTTAGGTGCATAAACAACCTTCAGCTAGTCCAGAATGCAGCAGCAAGAGTCCTCACTAGAACCAGAAGATATGAGCACATCACCCCTATCCTATCTTCACTACATTGGCTCCCTGTGAAATTTCGCATTGATTTTAAAATACTACTCTTGACATATAAAGCATTAAATGGTCTCGCGCCACAGTATCTGAGTGAACTGCTAGTGTCTTACGATCCACCATGCCTACTTCGGTCAAAGGATGCAGGCTGCTTCTCAGTACCGCATATTATGAAAACTACAGCTGGGGGCAGAGCATTTTCTTACAAAGCCCCAAAATTATGGAATAGTCTTCCAAATAGTGTTCGGGACTCAGACACAGTCTCAGTGTTTAAGTCTAGGCTAAAAACCTATTTATTTAGCCAAGCATTTTTATAAATAGATTTGCCATAGGTAAAGGAGCAGATCTGGGGGACTCATGGACATAGAGTATTATGGTGAACTGGTATGTTTAGATGCTGTCTTCCTCACTCTCATTTGATCACTCAGGTTTGTTGATGGTGAGGTGATTGTTTGCTTTACATCTCAGGGAGCCCTCATGTTTGTGTTTCCTTCTGGCTCTCCCTTTTAGTTATGCTGTCACAGTTAGTCCTGCCGGAGTCCCTGCTTGCACTCTACAGTAAATATACATTCACATTACACATTGTGACTGTGACCATACCTAATTGCCATCTCTCCTCCTCTTCTCTTTCTCCCCCTCTTTCTCTTTCCTCTCTCCCCCTGTCTCCCCCTTTCACTCTTTCTCTCTCTCTCTCTCTCTGTCGAGCTACACATGTCATTCCTCCCTCTGCCGTCCAGACCTGTCTGATCCACCCTGGTGCCCCGTTTCTGGTTGGAGGTCTCGTCGCATGGATGCCCCGTGTGTCTCTTTGGGATGCTTCTGGTGTCTGGGGATGATTCTATCTACTTAGAAGATGGTTCTGGCCTCGACTGGTGTTAGCAGCTGTTCCTCTGAGGACTTGACAATTAGATAGTTCAGGACTGGAACTTTCTACAAGTCTATCTGAGTCTCCAATAACTACTGGACTCCATTTTAACATCAATTAACATCAACTATTATAGCTGAACCTAACACTTAACACTGTATAAATGTAAATAATTTCCTCCTATCTGTTTCACCCTGTTGAGTCTGGTTCCTCTCAAGGTTTCTTCCTATTACCATCTCAGGGAGTTTTTCCTTGCCACTGTCGCCCTCAGGCTTGCTCACCAGGGACTATCTGAACATTTTTGATTCATACACATTCACATTCCATACAAACTTAAATAATTCTTTTGATTGTGTAAAACTGTTTTGAGACAATGTCAATTGTTAAAATCACTATACAACACTATACTATAAAACTGAATTGAATTGAATTGAGCTGTCTTCATCTTTCGCAGCTCACATGTACAGTATACCAAGGGGCTGAATGTGATAAGCAGACAGTTCTATATCTGACACGGGCATGGAAATCAAGGAGACTGCTGAGGGATTGTTTGCAGAAGACAACTGACTCAGTGACTGAGGAACATTCAACAGAGGAGAGATGCTGAAGATCTCTGCTCAGAGTATCTGGGCTGATCTTATTAAAATTTCTGTAACATATTTATCATTTTGCTTTAGTGGGGGAACAAGGGAGTGACAGCTCCATTGAAATGACCTTGTGGTCAGACACCCCCAGATCATACACAAAAAGGTTGCTAATGGGTACAGAGTTTGTAATAACCAGATCCAAGATATGCCCTCTGAAATGTGTGGGAACATCAACATGCTGTTGAAGATTGAGGCAGTCCAGTAGTTGTAAAAACTCAACTGCCAAATGGCAGGAGGGAGTGTCTACATGAACACCGAGTATAATAATGTTGGCAGAAGTGGTACAGATGGATGTAAGAAAATCATGTATCTCAGAGATAAACATTGAGTTTGGTTTAGGGGGTCGATAAATAAGCAGCATCGTCATGGAGAGAGGGGCTTTACACTTACCTTGTAAATGCAAGGCATTCAAATGAAGACAGTGTAGGCACAGTGAAGGGAGACAGATCCAGTTGCTGTCGATATATACAGTAATACAGCTAAGCCACCACCGCATCCAGTACTGCGGGCTTTTTCCAGGTAGCTATAACCAGGGGAGCAAGCTTCATTTAGTGCTAAAAAAAACCTCTGGCTGATGCCATGTTTCCGTTATGCACATAAAATCCAAGCCTTTGTCCATAATATGATCTTGTATAAGGACTGATTTATTTGTGAGAGATTGCGAATTAAAAAGTTATATTTTGAGCATTTTTTGTGTAGTAAATTTCTGTAATGGCCGTAATACAGTGAGATCCCCTCCTCGTTTTCTGTCCTGCTTGGTGAGTGGCATCTTCAGAAAATTTCCGAAGCTGTCTGACAGAAATCTCATGGTGTTTCCCATGCTACAAACACCTGGAGTAACATCGCTCTGATGACGTGTTTGGTGAGCAACAGCAGTCCATACAGATGGAATGGAGGAAGCAGAACAGCAAGGCTAATCTTAAACAAACTTTCGGCAAGAACTTCTATGGACATAGCGCAGTCAGCGCAGAAGTCCGAGTTCTTTTATGGCTGCAATGCACGTTGGAATGGAATACTTGTTATGACTTAACAACTGCGGGATGGTGTATTTTAGCTTCATCCTGGTCGCCGCAAAACAAGCTAGCCACGCGCCAAACACCAAAAATAACTGCAGAGGCAGCAAAACCAGGCTCAAAAACTCCAGTGTATCGAGACCACAGAGCGGACATCTAAGGAAGCACACAATGTCTTAGCAGCGCTGAAAAAACGCCAAAAAACCAAAGGTTAAAACTAAACTAAAGTTTAAAAAACAGCCTTCGGGTTACTAAAATAGTCTAACTATATTAGTCTGACTATAATAGTCTACTAAAAATAAAAACAGCAGCAGCAGGAGAAGCAGCAAACAGCGAGCGCCAGCATCCTCTCCCAACGAGCGCACTGTTCTTTTAACTCTTAATCTATTTAAGCCAGCCTTGGTCCGAAGCTAAAAAGAAGTAATTTGCAATCTTAACTAGTGCAGTTTCTGTACTATGATGGGGCCTAAAATCTGACTGAAATTCAGGAATATACTGAAATATTTGAGCTGATACTACCTTTTCTAATGGGTTTGAAATCGGTCTGTAATTTGTTATTTCATTCGGGTCTAAACTAGATTTTTTAAGAAGAGGCTTAATAACTGCCAACTTGAAAGGTTTAGGGACGTGACCTAGATGTAATGAAGAATTAATAATGTTTAGAAGTGGCTCTCCAACCGTAAGCATCACTTCTTTTAAAAATCTGGTTGGGATTGGGTCTAACAAGCACGTTGTTGATTTAGCCGAGGTGATAAGTTTATACAGCTCTTCCTGTCCTATACCTGTAAAGCACTGAAAATCTAAATGTGAAGCTTTAGACTGAACTGGATCATGAGAAATTATTAGACGTTTAACCTCCGTTATTTTCTTCCTGATACTATCGATTTTTTCATTGAAGAAGTCCATAAAGTCTGGGATTGTTTTTGTTTCTTGCTATTATTTGGCTCAGATGCTCAGTCCTAGCAGTTTTTAGAGCCTGTCTATAGCTGCACATGCTGTCTTTATACGCAATTCTAAAAACTTCTAATTTAGTTTTCCTCCATTTTCGCTCGAGGTTACGGGTTTCTCTCTTTAGGGCGCGAGTATGACTATTGTACCACGGTGCAAGTGTTTTATCTGTGACTTTTTTTAATCTGATGGGAGCAACAGTGTCTAAAGTACTGGTAAAAATAGAGCCCATGCTGCTAGTCACGTCATCTAGATCAAAATCTTAGGACCAAATGCCTTTAAAAGGCTAAATCTGTGCAAAGATGTGGATTCATGTAATTTTCTGTCAGGTAGTCACACATTCCGACGAGCAAGGGCAAAAAAACTTTTTGAACGTGGTCAGGTTGTTGGACTGCATAAGCAGGGTCTCTTTCATAGCCCGCCATTGCTGCTGAGGTGGGACACAGTAATTTCTTAAATGATCCTGAAGGTTATGGAACAAAAAAGTCAAGTGGAAGACCCAAAAGAATTTCACCAGCACTGAGCTGGAGGATCCAATTGACTGACCATCAAGACACTGGATGATCCTCGACCCAAACTATGGCCGTTACTGGTGCTGACTGCAGCCCCATAACCATCAGACAGCATCTGAGACTGAAGGGCTTTAAAAACAAAAAACGTCTTGAAAGACCTCGTCTCCTTAAATGCCACAAAACTCCTTGTTTGGACTTTGCAAGAGACACCAAACATGGGACATTAAAAATGGAAGAAAGATTTATTCTCTGATGAGAAAAATTTTTACCTTGATGGTTCTGATGGTTTCCAATGTTACTGGCATGACAAGCAGATCCCACCTGAGATGTTTTCTACGCGCCACAGGGGAGGGGGTGCCATAATGGTCTGGGGTGCTTTTTTCTTCAGTGGAACAATGGAGCTTGAGGAAGTTCAGGGGCGTCAAACAGCCTCTGGCTATGTCCAGATGTTGCAGAGAGCATTCCTCATGACTGAGGGCCTCGTCTGTGTGGTACCGACTGGGTTTTTCAACAAGACAACGCCACAATACACAACGCCCGCAAGACAAGGGACTTCTTCCAGGAGAATAACGTCGCTCTTTTGGCCCATCCTGAATGACTATTGTACCATGGTGCAAGTGTTCCCCTGATATAAATCCAATTGAGAACCTTTCGGGATGGATGGCAAGGGAAGTTTACAAAAATGGACAACAGTTCCAGACAGTAGATGCCCTTCATGCGGCCGTCTTCACCACTTGGAGAAATGTTCCCACTCACCTCATGGACACGCTTGCATCAAGCATGCCGTAAAGAATTTTTGAAGTGATCAACAATAACGGTGGAGTTACTCAGTACTGAGTTCATGTTTGGAAGTTTGATTTCTGTTTTGGGGGGTTTTACGGGTTTTTTTGGAGTTGTGGTCCTAAACTTTTGATCAGCTGTAAAACAGTCTGTTTCAGTTTAATCATTGTTTTCATTAAATTGAATGCACAAAAGATGTTTTGTCTCACACCCATTTCTTCTTGTTGAATGTTGAAGCTCTACTTGGAACCTTGAAAAATATGATTTTTTGCCATTTTTTAAGTGGTCTTTTGATCGGGACTGTATGTAGTTGCAAGCAATGATGATGAGCTCAAGCACCCTGTGCTATCGCCTCCCGGGCACACCGCACAACCTGTGTGTTATTTGAGCGTGCTAAGAACTACAAAAAGCCATCGTCACCTGTGTGCACCACACAACATCACACATCAACACTGTCCTCCTGTTGAGTTGAGCCCAGGACATGCAGTGTGAAAGTTATTTGGCTCAATGAGCTCTAAATGTGTACTGACAATCGTGTGCATATGTGCAAGTATGTATGAGCTATGCAGCAAAACCTCGCATGGCCACGCAATTCTCAGGCATCCTAATCTTAGTGTGTGTGTGTGTGTGTGTGTGTGTGTGTGTGTGTGTGTGTGTGTGTGTGTGTGTGTGTGTGTTGACATTTGTGATGTGCATGTGTGTACGATAGGCCGCAGATGCTGGAAAAAAGCATCACACTATGATGTCACTGAACGTGTCACTGGATATAATGTCACTCAATATAATGGCACTCAGAAAGTTATGTAACCATTTTGGTTAATGCAGATTTGCATCCTCAATGTCTTGAGATTATATTGGCCTGGTTTGTTGACGATCATATAAATCTCCTAGAAGGAGCATCTCAAATTCCATTGGGAGTGTTTTGCAAACAACCCAAAATAACTGACTTTCTGTTATTGCCCATGGCATGTACGGTGAAAGTTGTTCAGCATAATGAGATCTAAATGGGTACCAATTTTTGCATGTTGTAACAGGTCTGGCACACAGACAGAACACATGGGATGCAGAGGTTAACATTTAACAGTTCTTTTTAATGAACGCTTTTCAAGCAAATGAAAGTATTCAGTTTTTTGGTTACGTTCAAGTACCTTCAAGTTACATTCAGTGAAAGCACAGGCTCGAGAGCTGTCTCTGTGAATGTCACAGTTTTGTGGGTCAAAGCCCAGCTGAGATCAGCGGCGATGTATGCAGAGACAGCAGAGCGTGTGCGAGAGTGGGTGGCAGCTTTCTCCTAGGAAAACGTCTCGGGTTACATTGCTGTAACCCTGTTACCTGAAAAGCGGGAACGAGATGCTTCGTGAAAACGCTATTGGAACCATTTTGTCGCGTTGGCGGTCGTTGAAGCATGCTGTGAAAACACGCCAAAGTTTTTGGCTATATATAACCTCGACCAGGTGACGTCATCTGATTAGATGTAGGTGGAGGTTATAAAAACAGGTGAGCCGGCAACAACCTCAGATTAATTTGTCTGAACAGCCGTCCGGTCATGTGGTACTGCGGCATTCAGACGCAGCATCTCATTCCCGCCTTTCAGGAAACATGGTTACAGCAATGTAACCCGAGACGTTCCCTTTCAAGGCTTCACTCGATGCTGCGTGTAAACGCTATGGGAACGAGAATACCAACACTGCCGCACTACAGGTGTCTGGACCCCAAGGTTGTGTAGCGTGTGCACACAAAGCCAAGAAGGTCTCAGAACTAGCCTGGGCAGCTAACTCAGGGGCAGTGAGCCCGGAGTAGCATGAGCATCCAGATTATAAATGTAAGAAATGTGTGCGGGGAGGACCAACCCTTCGCGCCACACAATTACTGCAGGGGATACCTCCTGCTGGTGAGACTGGGACGATCACCCTGGTTGGGTGAGCCCTGCTTCCCAGAGGCGAAGTGAACCCACGCGCCTCATAGGAGAGGGCAATATGTATCTCTCACCCAGTATAGTGGCGCTCTGACTTACGCCACTAGCTGATGCGGTGGACGTGAATCTGAAGAGCACATACTGGACAGTAAGTGAAGTTTCTCCTGCTCCGAAGCTGTAAAAGGCAGAGGACAGAAGGCTTCAACAATGCAGCTAAGAACATCCTGAGGGTACTAGGGCACAAGCCCAAGGACAAGCCTTTCCTGCAGAAGCTCCAGCATTGAAACATTTCGGCAGTGGACTGGGTCTACCTGCTTGGCACACACTTGTTGCAGGGGAATACCTTTTGCTAATCCAATAGCTGAGGCGATCCCCTGGTTGAATGAGCCCTGATTCCTAGAGGCGAAGTGAGCCCACGCGCCTCATAGGAGAGGTCAATAGCATCTCTCATCCAAAGCATGTAGAAGCTGCTCTGACCTACGCCACTAGCTGATGCGGTGGACGTAGATCTAAAGAGCACAAGCTGGACACAGCAAGTGAAGTCTCTCCTGCTCAGAAGCTGTAAGCGCGGAGGACAGAAGGCTTCAAAAGCAATATGGTGCCTGTTGGGTTTATAGAGCTTTCGGAAGATAGTTGAGAGAGGATGCAGTTACGTACGTCCTGAGAGTACTAGGGCACAGACCCGAGGACGGAAACTCCAGCACTGAAACAATTCGGCAGTGGACTGGGTTTACCTGCTTAGCAGATACTTGCTGCAGGGGAATACCTCTTGCTAATGCAATAGATGATGCGATCCCCAAGGTTGAAAGGGCCCTGATTCCTAGAGGCGAAGTGAGCCCACGGGCCTCGTAGGAGAGGGCAATAGCATCTCTCATCCAAAACATGTAGAAGCTGCTCTGACCTACGCCACTAGCTGATGCGGTGGACATAAATCTGAAGAGCAGTAAAAGGCGAAGCATATCTTGGAAGGCAAGGGGTCCGCCTTGCTACATGAAAATCTTTCGCTGACTACTTAGGAGTGGGGTTACCATTCCCCGTGTGTCAGAGATGGACTGGACAGTACTACTGCTCCCGCATCCATGCTGGAATGTAAATCGCCCTGAGGGACAGGAACCTGGTGCGCTAGCTGTTAGCGGTGCGAGCACAGTCCGCCCTGGCGATAATATATGAGACTGCCATAGTGTTGTCCACCGCACTAGGACATGGCAGCCTCTCAACTGCTGGAGGAAGTGCTTTAGAACCAGAAATAGAGCCATCATCTCGAGGCAATTGATGTGCCATGCGAGAAGATAGCCTCTCCAGTTCCCTTGGGCTGGACGGTCATCAGAGACTGCACCCCAGCCTGTGAGGGAAGCATCTGTCGTTAGCCTCAGCGACGACAAGATGAACTTAGAGTGGGACCCAGAGTAGAGACCGGGGTCTGAACCACGTAGAAAGGGTACGAAGCACCTGGCGCGTAACCCATATTGGGGATTGGCCCTAGTGATGTCCCCTGGTTCTTAGCCACAACTTGGAATGCTCTCATGTGCAGAAGGCCCAAAGGTGTCACCGTGGATACAGCTGCCATGAGAGCTAGGATGTCTGAAAGTGATGGTCACTTTCTGGTCTAGCTTGTTTTCCTTGAGGGTGTTGAGAATGGGTTCGATACGAGCGGGAGGCAGCTGTGCCCGCTTACGACCGAATCCCATATGGCACCCAATGTATTGTCCTCTGCACAGGAAAGAGCACGCTTTCGTGGCGTTGGGTCCCAGTCCTGAGAACAGAGATGAGCTAGGACGACATGCTGATGTCGAAGCACTAGCCACCAGATGCCCTGGGACTCCCGTAAGAACCAGGGCTAAATCCGTGCATTTTGTATGTGTGCGGGTGAGCTAGACCAATGGAAGGACCCGATACTGGTAAGCTTCGCCCCCGAAAGCGAACCTCAGGATCTTCCTGTGTTGTGGCAATGTTTCTGTATGAAAGTAAGCGTCCTTAAATCGATTGTCAGAAACAATCGCTTGGTAGGGTTGAGAGCAATCACCTTTACAGTCAACATTTGAACTGTATTCATTGATTTTCAGGTAGCGGGAGAGCCCGCAGAATCTGAAAAATTGGACGCAGCCTCCGTTCCTCTTGGGAACCAAGAATACCGACTGTAGTAGCCTGACTCACTGTCTGGTGGGGGAAATGTTCCATGGCCCCCTTCCCCGGCAGCTTGTCAGCAGATGCGCACTTTCTGGTTTCATGGAAGTGGAGACCACGCCATTGAAAACACAGAAGGTGAAGTGAGAAGTTCCTCTCTAGTTCCTCTCTCCAGTGCTTAGTACCCAAGGAGATATACTTGGCAGTAGCTTCCACGCTGCCAGTTTCTCATAAAAGGGCAAAAGTTTCGGCGGCTTGGTTAAACGGGGGGGGGGGGGGGGGGGGTGGTGTTAGATGTTCGGCATCCTGAAGCATGGCAGGAAAATCAGAAGAACTAACAGCCTATTGGAGACTGGTGTTGCCCAAAACACCAGTGGTGGCGGAGCAAAAACACTGACCTCCTGGGTGACCTCAAAAACACTGACCTCTCCCTATTGGGGGGCCACCCCCATTCATTTTATTTTACACACATATATATATATATATATATATATATATATATATATATATATATATATATATATATATATATTACAGCTGAAAGACCAACAACAACATATATTTTAAATCAGTCTGACCTCCTGGGGCAGATAGTGAAATGCGGCACACCTCAATTTTTTACGAGGAGGTGACCGGGTCCAAAAATAAAAACACACTCCTTGTTTTTACGCCTCACAAGAGTCAGACCCGGTCGAGACTGGGTGGCCGACAATCCCGACTCTTGAGCACGGCGGGGAGGGAATTTCCCAAAAGCTTGTTCGTATAACTTCGCCCCAGAACCTAGTGGCGGCTGAGTCAACGACATCGCTAACCTTATCTTGAAGAGCCCCGCCAGTACTCAAGTCCCTCAGCAGGTCAGCCTGGTAGGCCTGCAAAACCGCCATGGTGTGCAGTGGAGCACCAAGCTGACCCACTGCCTGAAAAGCTTTTCCCTCCAGGGAAGATAAAAGTCTACACAGCTAGAAAGGAAGTATAAGCTTACCAGGGAGGATGATGTCCCAGGAGAGAGATAGCCTGTGAATCGTCTCTGCTATCTGGGCGTCATCATATAATCCCGCGTTTCCACATCAACTATATTTAAATAAATAAATAAGTCGATGGCAGGAAAAACACAGCATGAATACAGCTTACTACATGAAAGGGTTAACTCATATGGAGAGAGCTAAGAGGAGGGGGGGAAAGCGTCATTGAGGCTCCACCCCCCCGGCCACCCGACAGAAGCTGCCGTCTACTGCTTGTTTTTTTTTTCTTTTTCTTAAGAAAAAGGCTATTATTTTTTTTTTAAGTGCTTAAGGCTATTTTCATCTCCGGTAAGCAAGAGAGGAATCCTCGTGATGACAACGCGGAAGAAAGGAGTTTTCTTACCTCCGTCTGCCGCAGCTCTGTCAGATGCACGAGTTTTAAGCCAGGAATGCGCGGCGGCTCGCAGCTTCTCATGGAATGCGTGGCGCGCGCAGCACTAGTCGAAGCAGTATAGAGATCGCACTCCGATATGGATTATCACACACGGAGGGATATCTGGTTTAAACTCGTCAAATTGGTGAGTTAAACACCTTCTTATTTTGCTGGTTTAACACACAAGCACGCTTCACAACAAGGCTCTGAAGACAAATGATCTGAGGTTGTTGCCGGCTCACCTGTTTTTTAACCTCCACCTACATCTAATCAGATGACGTCACCTGGTCGAGGTTATATATAGCCAAAAACTTTGGCGTGTTTTCACAGCATGCTTCAACGACCGGCAAGCCGACGAAATGGTTCCCATAGCGTTTTCACGCAGCATCGAGTGAAGCCTTGAAAGGGAACAGGACGGAGTTGAAAAATCGCCGTCGTGTAATCTCCAAACTCTCAGGCATCCGAATGGCAGCAGTTTCCACCTTGCATGCTGATTTTCATGCACTTGTGATCATGTTTATATATATATATATATATATATATATATATATATATATATATATATATATATATATATATATATATATATATATTGTAACGGGTTAGATACGTTTTGCATGGATGGCACCACAAACCAGACACACAGACACACAGGAAGGAAGAATAAAAGGAGAGGACACAGGCAGGAGTCTCTCCTGGACATCCGTCGACTGCACCCAGAAAGAACTGGGAGGGGCCAGGATCTTCACTCTCTTACTGCCCTTTTATCCTTCCTCCATCCTTTTAAACCTCTTCTTTCCATTTTTCCAAACAAATTACCTTTACTCCTGTAAGACCTGCTGCCACCCATGCAAAGTGGGTCGAACCCATTACACTGGCGGAGAGTACAGGCACCTGGCACGGATCTTGTGTTGAGTCCCGAACAAAGCCAGGGTGTTACTTGAGGGAGGGGCGCGGAAAACGCGGAAGAGCGACATGCAAAAGGAGCAATGTAGTGTGCCCCAGGGACTAATCTCCACAGAAAGGACAGCCGTGAGCTCACTGCTGGAGCTCCTGCGGCTCTGCAATTCTCGTACGGAGCCAGATTCTGTGTAACTTTGTCACTGAGGAGGAAAAGGCTGTTAGGAGATTACACGTCACAGCCACGTACCCAGCCAGGGAAAGCCGTCCAGCCCCGAACGTCATAGAGGACTCCAGTCTGAGGCCGTAGCCAAGAGAGAGTTGGGAGGGGCTTGCATGTCCATCTCACGAGAGGAGAGCCATCACGAGGGGACTGCATAGGATTCCCTTTATTCCTTCTCTTATTGTTAAGACCTCTGAAAAGCTCTGGTCGTCCAGGTGCACCAGAAAGACAGTGGGCACATGCATTTACCAAGAGTACATCAGAGTACATTGCTGTGATCTCTTTCAATAGACCCAAAATGATCACAGCAATGTACTCTAATGTCAAAAGTGACACTGACTCTCCCCCTATCTGTTAAACTGACAAAATAAGCCATATTACCCGGGGCATGAAGGCTTTAATATGAATTGCATTATTTAGATCTCTAAAAGTGACCTTTTTCTGCTGCCAGTTGGTGGTACTATGAATAAGACTCACAGCTGTCATATCCATGATCTCAGCTTTCTTCACTTAACATAAAGGTGAGGTCTGATGTACATCACTCAAAATTATGTGATTGCATCCCCGTCAAGGTAATTTTTTCTTGGTATATGGCCATGCCTTTAGGGAGGAAAAAACATTGATGGAAAAACCTGGACACATCTATTAATCAAATCAAATCAAATCAAATCAAATCACTTTTATTGTCACGTCACGTTACTGGTACACTGGTACAGTACACGTGAGTGAAATTCTTATGTGCAAGCTACACAAGCAATAGTGGTGTACAATTATAAGAATAAATACGTATGCATATGAATAGTACAGTATAAGAATAGTATAAACTAAAATAATATAAATAAAAAAATTGTAAAAATTGTGAATGCAAGTATACATAATATATATATACACATATACTGTATCTACATATATCTATATATACATACATACATCTACATATACACATATATGCATACATGTATATACACATACATTTACATTTAGGCATTTGGCAGACGCTCTTATCCAGAGCGACTTACATTATTATCTCACTACAGTTGAGCAGTTGAGGGTTAAGGGCCTTGCTCAAGGGCCCAACAGTGGCAACTTGGTGGTTGTGGGGTTTGAACCTGGGATCTTCCGAACCGTAGTCCAATGCCTTAACCACTGAGCTACCCCTGGCCCACACACGTTTGTGAGAGTATGTCTACTTGTGTATAATGTATAAGAATGTCCGCAATGAATGTTGTGCAAAAAGGCAATTATGTGCAGTATGGAGTGGAAAGTGGCTTAGTGACTATAAAGTGACAGTGTAAAGTGACCGTGTAGTGACAATGAAGACCTATTGGTCAGTGTTCAGCAGTCTGATGGCCTGATGATAGAAGCTGTCCCTCAGCCTGCTGGTTCGGGACCGGACACTGCCATACCTCCTGCCTGACGGGAGCAGTTTAAATATGTTGTTGCTGGGGTGACTGGAGTCTTTGATGATCCTCCTCGCTTTCCTCAGGCACCGCTTCCTGTAGATGTCCTGGAGGGAGGGAAGCTCACCTCCAATTATCCTCTCGGAAGGAATTATTATTTTATTAATGTATTATTCATCTACCAAAAGAAGCAACGACAAATCATTTTATAATAAGAGATTGAGGTTCGCAGAGGTACATTTTGATCTTGCTTTACTGGGAAGGTCTTCAGGCGAGCCAGTTTAGTCATGGTGCTTGATGGGTTTTGCACCAGACACAGTACTGTTCTTGCAAGAACTGTTCCAGAACAGCTGACCTTCATGTCTTAAAATATCAAATGACTGTTTTTGTTACTAATGTCCTATGTGTTATTTCATTTTTTAAATCTTTAGTATTGTTTTAGAATGTAGAACAATAAATCACAAAAAAAAAAAAATTACAAAATGAAAAACATTGAATTAGAAGTTATGCGCAAACTTTTCACTGGTACTATATATAATATACACTATAATTTATTGTACATGTACTGCAGTAGTGTCGAACCCATGATGTTAAAAGGCCCACACCCTTTAATAGCAAATGCTAAATTTAGGTTATTATTATTATTATTGAAGATAGAAGTGTATTTCTATATTGTATCGTATTTTCTAATTATAATATTGGCACATTATTGTTCTTAAGCACACAACGCTATTTAAAAAAGTATTATTCTTTAAAAGCTTTGAACTACATTCTATCTATTTAACAAAGCTTATTTAATATTTACAGATCTATAATTTCATTGTTACAAATGCTTTGGACAATTGCCTAATGTATAGTGTATAAACCACAAAAAATGCTGCCTTTAAGCATTAAGCAACCTGCACTGATGTGTGTGTGTGTGTGTGTGTGTGTGTGTGTGTGTGTGTGTGTGTGTGTGTTACGACCCCCGGTCTAGGGTCAAGGGACGCAACAAAGAAAATAATAAATTGATTATAAATAAATATTCTTGCAACCAAGATTGTGTGCGTGGTTTTTATTTTAACACACACGAACATACACATACAGGAAGCTCTGGGCTTCAGGATTGGGCCAAGGCCAAAACAATAAACAACCCCCCCCCCCCCTCTATCTCCTCCCTCAAGCTAGCTAAACTACCAAAAAGAAAAACTGAAATCAAAATACAAAAACTAAACTAGCTTCCTAACTACTTACAAAAAAAAACAGGAGAAAACAGGGGACAACAAAAATGGCACCCAACCCCTACTGCTTCCTTGCAACTATGTACAAACAAGAAAAGAACAAAATATATATGCACAATATTTACAGTAAAGAAAACTATATACAAAAGCGGGAGGAACACTTCCATCCACGCTAACACAAACAAACAAAAGAAAACCCAAAAACAACAAAAGGGAAGGAGAGAGGCAAGGCGCGACACACAGGCTCTCTCTCCAACCAAACAAACCAAAAACACACACACGCTCAAAACAAATACAAAATAACAAACAAATACTCAGTCACACAGTCACACACCAACACTTCATCATACAATCAATCACTCAATTAATCACACAATCCAACAACCACACAATCACAATCCAACAATTCACCAATTAACCAATCAACAACGGAGCACGGAAGTCACACACAAGGCATAAGTCGCGCACTTCCTGCTTCCACTCGTGAGCTTAAGAAGGCACGCAGATCCACCGTCAGCCAATCACGGCGCACGTCACGGCACGTTCCATCGGGGCGGGGCTTCCTGCGAAAAGGAGAGCGGGAGAGAGAAAAGGGGGGAGAGATCGCGCACGCGCCGCCGTCGCGCATGCGCACATACCCGCGCTACACACACATACGTGCACTACTCCTCTGCACGTAACACCCCCACCCATAAAAGTCAAAATCCCCATTTTGACAAAAAGACACATCAAGAAATACATAAAATCTATGTATGTCACCAATATTGAGGCTGCACCAACACAGATGAACACAATTAGCCAGGTTAATATAGCCCTCTGTGCCGCCGCCAATTGCGAACTGCCCATCTGTAATGGTGCCACAGCTTCATCAGACACGGTTGGTTCAACATGACATTTTGCTCTGACAGGTGTATTTTGCAGAAAAGATTCAGATAAATTGACAGCATCACACTTTCGTGCTTGTGCACGTGTAACTGCACATGATGGGAACACTGTAGGACAATTGGAAACACCATCATTGTTCACATCAGCTACTGGTTTTACTGTCACAATAGGACGAGGGAAAACAACACCACCCGCCAGATCATTTCCCAGGATTACCTGAACTCCTTCAACAGGGAGTTCGGTACAAATACCAACACGTACTTTCCCCTTCACTATTTCTGTCTCAAGATAAATGTCATGAAGTGGAACTGTGATACAGCCTGCTCCTATGCCACGTAAAATCACATCAGTGCCTGTGTAGGTTTTTTGAGACAGTG
The DNA here is from genome assembly GCA_030522415.1 of Channallabes apus. Lineage (NCBI taxonomy): Eukaryota > Metazoa > Chordata > Actinopteri > Siluriformes > Clariidae > Channallabes > Channallabes apus. Next base: position 4,089,302 of record CM060110.1, read on the forward strand.
AAAGTGTACCAGCTAACATCAGAGTCTGTGCTGCACCTGTATCTCGCAGAATGGACACTGGTCTGCGAACACCTTCAGGGCTGTCTGCCACTGACCCTTGTAACATGAAAGGCTTATAAACTTCCACTGTTTGTTCAGGTAAGACACGTTTTAATTGCCTTTTAACAAACCCCACAGATTTTGACTTTACTGTTGTATTCTTTTTCTTCCAGGCCTCACAGTCTGAGATCAGATGATCAGCACTTAAACAGTAGAAACATACTCTACCTCCCCCTGAGCGATACTGAGAAGTTCTAAACGTGCTCCCTCTTGCAGGTTTCACACTGCTTGCTGAAGGTTTCACCTGCCCTTCAACCCCACGGACAGCGAATTTATCAGTTCTCACAGTAGGAGAAAATACAGTACGGTGCGTCAACTCAAACTCATCAGCCAATACAGCAGCTGCTGATAATGACATGACTTTTTGCTCATTCAAGTGCAATACAACATTTTCATTGACACAATCTTTAAAGTCCTCTAATAGAATTAACTCTTTAAGAGACTCAAAAGTCGTAGCTTTAGTTGCAGCACACCACTTTTCAAACAGTGTTTGCTTTTCACGGGCAAACTCCACAAAGGTTTGTCTGTCTGTCTTTTTATGGGACCTAAATTTTTGTCTATAAGCCTCTGGCACTAATTCATACGCACGCAGAACAGTTTGTTTAACCGTGTCGTAATCCAGGCTTTGTTCAACAGGCAACGCAGAGCACACATCCTGCGCTTTACCAGTCAATTTACACTGTAATAAGAGAGCCCACATTGCTCTCGGCCACTGTAACGTAGCTGCCACACGTTCAAAAGCTATGAAATAGCTATCCACCTCGGTCTCTCTAAAAGGAGGTACTAAAACAATATGCTTGCTTACGTCAAAATGGGTTGGGGAGGTAGTCACTGGGGCAGAAACTGGAGAAGAAGAACCCGGCGCAGCCGTTGCAGGTAGCTGTGCGAAAGATGGAAAAGCAGGTGAACTCTCCGGCGCGACCTCAGCCCGGTGTAGCCGGCTGAAATCTCGCCGAAAATGCTCCCTCTCCATCTCAAGCTCCAACTCTCGCAACCGTAACCTTTGAGCTTCTGTTTCCTCTCGTTTAATTTCCAGCTCAACCTCCCTCGTTTTTAGAACCAAAAGTTGTTCCGATTCCCCAATTGGTGGTGTGGTTACCTTATGCTTGGGGGGCGTGGAAGGTGACTGCAGCGCAGGTACTGGCCTACCGTCGACCTCCGTCGGCGTTGAAGCGTCCTCGCTCTTAGCACACTCTCCAGGCTCTCCAGGCAAAATCTGCTGTTCAATTAATTTGTCAAGCAATATTCTTTTAACTTCTCTTTTAAGACCTTTTCTTGGCACGTCAACTTAAAAAAATTCAGCAATGCTGAACAAATTGTCCTTACGACACTGGTCAAACTGCTCTCGGCTAGGAGCCAGTGTAAAGGCAATTAAGTCAAATGCCATGTTTCTACCACTACTGTCCAACTCAAGAAGACAGCCAAACAAACAAAAAGGGCGAATATACTCAGCAATAGAATATCCACCACTTGTTAGCCAGTAACTGGCAAAGGACGAGTCCACACTTTTTAGCCAGTGACTGGCAACGGACGAGTCCACACTTTTTAGCCAGTGACTGGCAACGGACGAGCCCCCACTTGTTACGACCCCCGGTCTAGGGTCAAGGGACGCAACAAAGAAAATAATAAATTGATTATAAATAAATATTCTTGCAACCAAGATTTTGTGCGTGGTTTTTATTTTAACACACACGCACATACACATACAGGAAGCTCTGGGGGGTATTCTTCGTACGTCGCTTGAAACATCCGGGATGAATTGACACATCTAAGATGAGATCATCGTGCTAATTACGCTCTGGCTAAATCGGTTCTTCCAGCACACCTGTTGTTGATGATTAGTTTGGCCGGATTGAGTTGTCTAGGATTATTGCGCGTTCGTGCGTTGGTTTAAAAGGCGATATGCATCGACAGTAGAAACACTGATCACAAGCCCTTTGATTGGTTGACGAAATGACAAAAAGAACAAGCTAATTTTTTTTGTAACACCTGCGCTGAAATGCCCCCCCCCCCACGTGTTATGCGCTGAAATGCTTCCCTGCCATGGATCCCCCACTCCCACCACACACACATAATCACTATCAAATATTATATTAGAACATAATATGCACATATGTCTTACAAATTACATGAGACAATAAAATAAGAAATATGAAAAAAATATGTTGTATATGGAAAAATTGAAATATGAATATTTTTTTAAAAAACATGTATACTTTTATATTGTTTACTTTATAATAAAATTAGTTTTGTCCAATTTTTCATTATAAAAAAATTATTTTTATTATACATATCTCTCTCTCTCTCATATATATATATATATATATATATATATATATATATATATATATATATATATATATATATCATATATCTATATTTGCATATTTATAACGAACCACTGAAAAATAAATGTGTTACAAAATAAACATTATACAAGAATTTTAATTAATGGTCTTGAGGGCTGTCTCGTGCCTAGAGTTTATTATAATAATAGAAAACCTATGAATTTATGTTCTAATATAATATTTGATATCAATTATATATATATATATATATATATATATATATATATATATATATATATATATATATATATATATATATATATATATATATATATATATATTATGGCAAGACGTATATATGCATGCAAGATAAACTACCAAAAAGAAAACTGAAATCACAATACAAAAACTAAACTAGCTTCCTAACTACTTACAAAAAAACAGGAGAAAACAGGGGACAACAAAAATGGCACCCAACCCCTACTGCTTCCTTGCAACTATGTACAAACAAGAAAAGAACAAAATATATATACACAATATTTACAGTAAAGAAAACTATATACAAAAGCGGGAGGAAAACTTCCATCCACGCTAACACAAACAAACAAAAGAAAACCCAAAAACAACAAAAGGGAAGGAGAGAGGCAAGGCGCGACACACAGGCTCTCTCTCCAACCAAACAAACCAAAAACACACACACGCTCAAAACAAATACAAAATAACAAACAAATACTCAGTCACACAGTCACACACCAACACTTCAACATACAATCAATCACTCAATTAATCACACAATCCAACAACCACACAATCACAATCCAACAATTCACCAATTAACCAATCAACAACGGAGCACGGAAGTCACACACAAGGCATAAGTCGCGCACTTCCTGCTTCCACTCGTGAGCTTAAGAAGGCACGCAGATCCACCGTCAGCCAATCACGGCGCACGTCACGGCACGTTCCATCGGGGCGGGGCTTCCTGCGAAAAGGAGAGTGGGAGAGAGAAAAGGGGGGAGAGATCGCGCACGCGCCGCCGTCGCGCATGCGCACATACCCGCGCTACACACACACACATACGTGCACTACTCCTCTGCACGTAACAGTGTGTGTGTGTGTGTGTGTGTCACAATGATAATTGGCAGAAGATATAAGGCAAACACTAGACTTGTCAAACTTGTTACACAATTGTTTCCAACAATTATCTGCATTATTCATTTGGAGCTATACTCAGAGATAAGGTAAGTATGCATTTATTTAGTAAGCAAACTGCACATTCAGTTCGGAAGCAACAAAACACAAGTGGTGGAGTTTGTCTAAACGAGTCACAAATTATAGAGAATAAAGAAGTGACACAATATCTTCAGTTATCATCATCATCATCATCATTATTATTATTAATTACAACTAAATAAAATTTAGAACATTCGTGTATTTTTATATACAGTGGAACTCTGGATTATGAACACAATTTGCACTTGTACACTTGTACCTATTTACATGTAAATAGGTAAAAATAAAATTAGACCTCAATCTCTCGCTCACTCATTCCTATATTGAACTTTCTAGTCCTACATAGAATACACAGATCAGGCACAGATGATCAAAAAAATCTATTAAAAATAATCTATTACATCTCTTAAAAAGTATATATACTGTTCGGGCATGTTATTCTACAAGTTCTGACGCGTATCTTTCTGATTTCTTTATAAGGTTCAACACTTCGTATAGTTTTCTTGCATAAATCCACTGTGGTTACAACAACCTATTCGCGGTATCTCGTTACTTAAGTTTACAACAACATATTTGCTGTATCTATAAATCACAATCTTGGATTACGGTCAAAGGCTTGTGTTCTCCACAACTTCCGTATCTAAAACTGACTTTGTACCATGCAATTGTCATGCAACTATGTGCAATAGTGGAATGATGTCACAGACCAACTTACGCTTGTCATAAATGAATGCTTAACTAACAAACTTAATGCTTACTGCTTAGCTAATAAACTTAATGCTGAATGCTTAACTAATAAAATAAAATAAACACAACAACAAATTCATGAAGTAAAATATATTTTACATATATTGTAAAAACATAATTCCATTATTATTGTCCCATATTTATTTTAGGTCATAAACACCACAATGGCCTGTAGACTGGTCTTAGCGATCTTGCTTCTGATCAGTAAGTGTTCTCATTTTGCATTTTCCTCCAATTACTGTATTTTAATTCGATATTGTTTCTGCATTAACTTGTGCATCACCCTATCCAAACATAACATGCTCAGTGGACAAATCTGCTGTTCTTTCTCTCTTGAGAAGCTGTATTAAGTATGAATTTAAAGATACAGAAGTGTGCCATACGAAGCACTTGGGAGTTTTACTGTATATATATGCATTTGAACCTATCTGAACATTTTGATTCATACACATTCACATTCCATACAAACTTAAATAATACTTTTGATTGTGTAAAGCTGTTTTGAGACAATGTCAATTGTTAAAAGCGCTATACAAATAAAACTGAATTGAATTGAATTGAATTGAAATTTGGCAGATCCCCTTATCCAGAGTGACTTACATTTTTTGAATCCCATTATACATCTGAGCAAACACACACAGCATGTACAGTATGTATGAGGGCTGTACCATAAGTAATGCAAAAGTGGGAATAACGTTTTTATTAACTGATGGTCATAAGAGTATGTGGCAGAACAAACCAGGATACAAAAAGCAGAGGCCAAGGGTGAGAAAGAAGACTTTGTTCTTTTATTTAAAGCTCAATAAAATCAGTGTACTGTATTTGTGAAGGGTGGCTGTCAACAAGTTAAAGCCAAAGGCGATAATGCTAAGACAGTCACATCTCAGTGGGCTGCTCAGAAGCAGGAGCAGTTCAACAGAATCTTAGTCTGCAGGAGAGCCAGAAGGAGACATGAGTTGCACACTTGGGTCACTCTAATCATAGATTTGATATGCTGGCAGCTCTGAATATCCCAGTGATGAGAGCCAGAAGGTGAGCGATAATGTGTTGCCAGCCATCATGAATTCCTCAGCCCTGTTTCTGACACCTGAAAGGTTTCCGCACTGCTTCCAACCACAGGAATTTTTCATACTGGTCCTAACTGATTACATTAGGAAGGGGTGCTAAAAAAAAGACAATTTAGGCAATTGTCTGCTTGCTCCAGAAGAGCATGTACCTGTTTCTCTGAAGTTGGTCTAGGAAAGGTCTGTGCTGATCAAACCTTTTTTTCTTCCCAAGTGTTTGAGTGAATGATAGCGTTGTGTAGGTTGGTCGAGCTGGGCCAATAAAAGTTGCACAGACCAAAGGGTGCTGTACTGCCAGTAGTACTTTACTGCCAGTGGCCTTGCTACAATGCTAATACAGCTCAGCACTTGGTTTTTTATGGAGCTGCTTCAGGTGACATTTCACTGGTCCAACCTGCTACTTTTCCTGCCTATGGTGTCAGGTTAGCCATGGTTGTTGTGGGTGCAGTGCTTCCATCCTCTCCTGGGCACTGATAGGAGCCTGCATGCAAACAGCCTTACTTTCTTTCACAGGAACAGATTTTCAGATAGTATTTGCCAAGTGTCTAAAGAAAAAAAAATAATTGACCAGTAGTTGTACACTCAAGATACACTCTTCAGCAAACATCTCTACAGGAAACATTTCATCAACAAACATCTCTTCAATGACAAGCACTGGCAATTCCGCTTCAATTCTGAGCGGATATTTCACATCTCAACCAACGCTATCAAAAACTAGTAGTTGCAATATTCCGCTTGGTCTTGAGACTCAATGAGACAGTTCATGCAGCACTGGCTAATACCAACTCTCCAGAGTTTGCAGCAAAAGCCCAAAGTATCTGTCATCTGGTAAGTATGTATTGATAATGCTGTCAGATTACCAATATGGAAGAATTTATTCTATTTTTCTAAACAAGATCATTTGGGGCACCTGAGCAGTTTTATTGGTCTGTAAGAGAACTTTTCTTACTATTTATTTATGTAAGAAGAGTATATATTCTGATGAATACTGTGAACGTAATTACAATAGACACACTATGTGGTACAATTACATATATATAAATATGTGTCATGTTGTGGGTGTGGAGAAAGCGGACACAGATGCAGGAGTAGGTTTGTCACACGTTTTCTCGTCTTTATTTGAATTGATTCTTTTCTTTTTCGTTCTTCTGAACTCAAATGCTCCTTATCACATGAAAAAACTCAGGGAAATAAAACAAACGGAAACGAATATCAAATTATCAAAACGAAACCTGAAGTGAGACGTGGTCTCCTCATGCGGGTTCAGCAGGTCGGCCGACTCTTCTCCTGTAAATAATCCTTACATGCCACGGAAGTCCGGGACAGGTTTGCCTCACGAGAGGCGGGCGTTTCAACTTGAACTTGAAATAAACAGAACTCACTTTTGGGTTTCAGATGTCACAATATGTGCAAATTTTTGCATTTACTTTATCCAGTCACACTGTAAAAAATGAATCATGAGGCTTGTAATTTTCATTAAAAAATTGTTGTAATTGATGTAATAATTAAAAATAATGTGCATATTTCATTTTAAAAATGGTTTTCTGTGTTTTTTTATAATATATTGAGAACATTTCACTAATAAAATTAAGAAATAAATTTTACCTATTTTTTTAAGGAAATGAGTGCAATTTTTAGGCTTAATTTGAGGAAATGTTTAGTCAAAAAATTTGAGGAAAAAAGGCTTCATATTTATTTTAAGAGAATTGGCTCAATTATCCGGTTTTTATAAAGACGCCATTTTGAAGGAACAGGCGAACAGTGTAAAATGTTAAGAAGTAAGTTAAGCCCCTTACTAATTTTTATATTTTATTTTGATTTCTTAAATAAGCTCCTTTGTTGTACTAGTGTCAGCAATATAAATGAAATAAATTAAACATTGTGAACATTTCTGAAAACATCCTGCCCGCCAGTAGCAGACTTGAGTTTGTTGTTGTGTCTCCACAGTTCACTGGAACAGGTTTTGGGGAGTGCACCTACAGTATGCGGTTTCTCGCGGTGGCCGTAAGTACGGTTCATTATGATTCATGATAATGACTCATAATGACTGTTTGACTCAGATGCGGTGTCAGGCACCGTGAGTCAACGCGATTGCCCGCCGACGTTCCGCTGGCGCTTCACGGAGTTCTGTAAGGTCTGTAAGCTTTCGCGAGGACCGGCGCGGAAAGATGGAAACGTACTCACCGCGGCAAAAACTCTCCGTGAATCATAATGAACCGTACTTACGGCCACCGCGAGAAACCGCATACTGTAGGTGCACTCCCCAAAACCTGTTCCAGTCAACTGTGGAGACACAACAACAAACTCAAGTCTGCTACTGGTGGACAGGATGCTTCCAGAAATGTTCACAATGTTTAATTTATTTCATTTATATTGCTGACACTAGTACAACAAAGGAGCTTATTTAAGAAATCTAAATAAAGTATAAAAATTAGTAAGGGGCTTAACTTACTTCTAAACATTTTACACTGTTCGTCTGCTCCTTCAAAATGGCGTCTGATCACTGCTGCTGTTGTGATTCAAATGAAGGTGACTTAATAAAACCCGGATAATTGAGACAATTCTCTTAAAATAAATATGAAGCCTTTTTTCCTCAAATTTTTTGACTAAACGGTTCCTAAAATTAAGCCTAAAAATTGCACTCATTTCCTTAAAAAAATAGGTAAAATTTATTTCTTAATTTTATTAGTGAAATGTTCTCAATATATTATAAAAAACACGGAAAACCATTTTTTTAAATGAAATATGCACATTATTTTTAATTATTACATAAATTATTTTAATGAAAATTACAAGCCTCATGATTCATTTTTTACAGTGGGTGACAATTCATGGATTCCGGTGAGAAATCATTTTCAAAATCACGGCTTTGTCTATTTTTCTATTTCAAAGTTTTAACTTTTAATTTATCTTTTTTTTTCTAGAAATGGTTTGACTGTGACAAATTCCAGCCTTGAATTTAAAGCCAATATGATCATCAGAATAATACCTCCAGCTGAAGGTCAAATGTTTTACCAGATTCTATTTGGGTCACAGATAGACAATCCTTAACAAACTCTTCTTTAACTCAGAGCACAGAAACAAATACTACTTCAACAAACGCAACTTCAACCTCAAGCACAGCAGCAAATGGCTCTTTAACAAATACATCCTCTACAAACACTTCTTCAACCCCAAATACCTCTTTATTGATCAGCTCTTCAACACGTACCTCTACAAACACCTCTTCACCAAGTACTTTAACAGTATCTGCAATATTTACCTTGGTCTTTAACATCAATGGAACCTTTGAAGAAGCATTATTACTCAATACCAGCTCTCCACAGTTTGCAGAAAAAGCTGCAGATATCTGTAATCTGGTAAGTAATACCACTTTATTTTTAATGCCACCAGTAATACTTTAGTGAATACTTTTAAATAGAAGTTATTTTATATATATTTATATTTTACTACTTTTAGAAGTTAACATGGCTCTTGGAGGTCATGCAAAAAAAAATTTTTTATAAAAACTGTAAGTTCTGAAAATGTCTAACAAGTCTTCATCTGTCTTCATTGTAAACAAATATGTTAATTATTTAATTGATCAATCTTTTTTTCTTCCAGTTTCAAGCAATTTATAGAGAAAACTTCCCAAACTTCCACCAGGTGATAATTCATGGTTTTAGGTGAGAAATTACTTTAAAAGATTGACTTTTTTTTGCTATTTATAATTAAAAAATTTTATACCATTTTTTTTTTAAAGAATGGTTCAATTATAATAAAAAAGTAATTAGTACATGTGGATATTCTAATCCCAGTTTAATCTCTCAATCTGCAGTGACAAACACCTCTTCAAGCCCAAGCACATCTACAAACATCGCAACAAACACCTCTTCAACAAATGGGTCTTCATCAAAAAAACAACTCTTCAAGAAACACAATAACCCCAAACACAACTGACAACTCAACAAATATAACTTTAAACCCCCAAAAAACTGAAAACTCAACAAACACATTAAACAAAAATGTAACAGCTGACACGTCTTCAACAAACACAGATTTAACCTCAAAGCCAACAACTGAAACCTCTTCAATAAACACAACATTATCCCCAAACCCAACTGATGACTCTTCAACAAACAATTTAGTAATATTCAACTTAACCTTCAGCATCAATGACACCTTTACTAAATTGCTGGCCGACACTAAATCTAAAGAGTTTCGGTTAAAAGCTAAAGCAATCTCTTATTTATCTAGATATAATCTCTTATATCTCAATCTTTTATTTATCATATTGTCAACTTCATTCATTCATTCTCTATACCGCTTAATCCTGTGTTTAGGGTCGCGGGGGACCTGGAGCCTATCCCAGGAGACTTCGGGCACTAGGCGGGGTACACCCTGGACAGGGTGGCAATCCATCGCAGGGCACACACACATACACACACTCACACAGCGCTGTAAAAGACTCGTTGCAAGTTATCGCAAACGCTTGATTGCAGTTATTGCTGCTAAGGGTGGCCCAACCAGTTATTAGGTTCAGGGGGCAATCACTTTTTCACACAGGGCCATGTAGATTTGGAGTTTTTTTTCTCCCTTAATAACGTAAACCTTCATTTAAAAACTGCATTTTGTGTTCAATTATGTTATCTTTGACTAATAGTTAACGGTTTTTGATGAGCAGAAACATTTAAGTGTGACAAACATGCAAAAGAATAAGAAATCAGGAAGGGGCAAATATATATGGATTATATAGTTATATAGATTACATAGTTATATGGATTATTAATTTCTATTAATAATCTTCTACTTCCGTGTAGTACATACTAGTATTTTAATCGTGTATTGATGGGTGGATAAGTATGCCCCAAATATAAGTATCCCCAAATATGTTTGCCTTTTTGAGTACAAGGCAAAATGATCAACTTAGTCGTACAGGGCTTCAGACTGCACAACTTCCCCCAAGACAGGGATTATCTTCTGTTCTGTGCCATCTTGCCTTTCTGTATACATTTTAATAAGAGTAAGAAACAAATAAATAATAAAATTTATTAATTAGTTAAAAATAAATAAACAATAAATAAACTGTGGTTTGAATTTCTTTTTATAATGTTTTATTTATTTAACATATTACCCATTCTGAATGTTGTTTTCATTTAAGGCTGTGAGAAGAGGTTCCTTTCTTTGTCTTTTACCTTCTTTTTAGTAATAAATGCAAGCAAAATTATACTTGTCTTCAGTCTTATCCATAATATATATATATATATATATATATATATATATAAAACCTGTGTGTTAAAAACCCAAACTGTAGCATCTCTCATTCAGGCTCTTTAAGACTACAGAAGAGCAGGTGTTGAAAAAGACATGGCTCATGCAGTTTATTTTGCTGAGATTTTGCCAAGGAAGACGTGCTGTCAGTGTGACCTGACACTTGAGAGGGAAACTCGCCTGCAGCCTTTCCACATGAAACACTCATGAATCACATTTGCAGCATAAACTATTCAGCAACAGATGCACAGATTGATTTATTTAAACTAAACAACATATTGTATTTCTCAAAATTGTTTATTTAGTACAAAAATATTTCAGTAAAACAGTTAAGATGAAAAAAAACATATACTTGCCATGTGTTAAAATTTTGTGCTGGTGCTCATAAATTTTTTGGTAAAGTCCATATACCATTTAAGACTTTTAGCACACTTTATCTGTTGCCTCAGTTAACCTAAAATGACTTTAGACGCAGATGACTGGACGGCCACCCAAGACCGCGCCCCAGCCAGTAAGGGAAGCGTCTGTCATTAGCATCTTGCGACGACAAGACGGACCTAGAGTGGAACCCAAGGTCAGGAACTGGGGTCTGAACCAGATAGAAAGGGGACGAAGTCCTTTGCGCATAACCCTTATTTGCCATCGGGGATTGTACTTGATGAATCATTACGGCCCCTGCGCGAAACCGCGTAGGTGAGATAGGGGTGAGATTAAACCTCCTCTCTGTCATCTCATCGTATTCATTCCATAGTGCGCTATACAACCTCAACAACTGACATACTTCACATTGTTTCTGAAGCTGAAGAAGAGTGTTATCAGCTGTTTGTCCATCAACTATGATTGTATACCCGTTCATGTTCATGGATTTTTCTTTTGTTGTACGTGTTCAAAATAAGCTAAAATTAAATTAAACTAAACATTTGTTTCAGGAACCTGTGTACAGTGTAAACCACAGAACAGAGTATTAACATTATATAATTTATCATATTTCCGTTTTTTTTCCTTATCCTGCTGTAAATAAAACTAAAACAATAATGCAGGAAATGCATTAAAAAGTGTTGTTGTTTTTTTAAGTTGTCAATGCAAATAAAAAGCCAAGCTACAATTGGTGCCCAGAACCTTTTGACATCATGGGTTTGGCACTATTGTAGTACTGTACATCCATTGTAAAATCTTATGTTTAACTGTCCCATTTTGCTTCTCTTTACTCTCTGACGCAGCCCATGGGCTAAGAACACTTTCCTTGGACAAAGGTGAGTCATTATTTAATTTTCTCCCTAGTCACATCATTCAGAATCACCAGTCTGAAGTATCAGGTGAAACAGTTTTTTCATAAGATAATTTATATACTAAGATATGATTGTTATTATTATGGTATTGCATAGTATTCCAGTTCTAATAATTATAATGAATGTAAATATGATTATAATTATATTATTAGTAGTAGTGGTAGTAGTAGGACTAATCAGTAGAGAAGGAGGAGAAGGGGGAGTAATAATAAGTAGTAGTGATAGTAGCAGCAGCAGCCCCAGTATTGAAAATATTTTTTTTTAATGGAAGACAGATAAAATGGAGACGGTTACATCATGAAGTTATATACAGATCACATGACCTGCTGTGCCAACTCCTTACAGGGTAGCCAATAGAATTACAATAACACCTTAATATATATTATTATTGTTATTATTATTATTATTATTATTATTATTATTATTTAATTAAGCTATAGTTATGTTTACATTTGAATAGGTAAAAATGAATTAGAACTCATTCTCTCTCTTATATTGAACTTGTTTTTGTTTTCAACTCCTACACAGAATACACAGATCAGCCACAACTGCTGGAATAATTCTTTTTTTAAAAATGCAAAAATACATAATCTCACTTGTTTATTTACTTATTTTAGGGTGTAAACATCAAAATGGGTTGGAGACTGGTCTTGTCGATCTTGTTTTTGATTGGTAAGTGTTCCCATTTTACATTTCTCCTCTGATAATATGAATTGTATCTTGTTCCATATATATATATATATATATATATATATATTTTTTTTTTTTAATAGTTCTTACTCTTACCCTATGTGCCCCAGTATGTGAAAACCCAATTTGATTGTACGATTCACTGTTTTCTACACTAATGAAATTTAGTAAAACGCATGCCTAAAGTTGGCGGATTCATAAGTTTACTCAACTATTTAAACAAAGTGCTGAAATATTATTTACATTTTTTTTTATGTGTACACAGTTATAATTTTAAATTTACTTAACTTGTCTCTCAAGTCAGCTCAAGTAGTATTGGTTTTGGGCTCAATTAAATATATTTTTCAAGGTTTGACTTAGTTAAGCCTAGATCTTTGTATATTCAAAAATTAAGTTGGATTTTTCCATTTCAGTTGCGGGATCAGTTAATTATTCATCTCTGGGGTTGACTCTGTTGTTTCTGTTACTTTAAGCAACTAGTATACTCAGCCATTGGTGTTTCTATAGGTTATATATGTTTAAACAAAGGAAGTCTATTTACAGTGGTGTGAAAAACTATTTGCCCCTTCCTGATTTCTTATTCTTTTGCATGTTTGTCACACTTAAATGTTTCTGCTCATCAAAAACTGTTAACTATTAGTCAAAGATAACATAATTGAACACAAAATGCAGTTTTTAAATGAAGGTTTACGTTATTAAGGGAGAAAAAAAACTCCAAATCTACATGGCCCTGTGTGAAAAAGTGATTGCCCCCCTTGTTAAAAAATAACTTAACTGTGGTTTATTACACCTGAGTTAAATTTCTGTAGTCACCCCCAGGCCTGATTACTGCCACACCTGTTTCAATCAAGAAATCACTTAAATAGGAGCTACCTGACACAGAGAAGTAGACCAAAAGCACCTCAAAAGCTAGACATCATGCCAAGATCCAAAGAAATTCAGGAACAAATGAGAACAAAAGTAATTGAGATCTATCAGTCTGGTAAAGGTTATAAAGCCATTTCTAAAGCTTTGGGACTCCAGTGAACCACAGTGAGAGCCATTATCCACAAATAGCAAAAACATGGAACAGTGGTGAACCTTCCCAGGAGTGGCCGGCCGACCAAAATTACCCCAAGATCGCAGAGACAACTCATCCAAGAGGCCACAAAAGACCCCAGGACAACATCTAAAGAACTGCAGGCCTCACTTGCCTCAATTAAGGTCAGTGTTCACGACTCCACCATAAGAAAGAGACTGGGCAAAAACGGCCTGCATGGCAGATTTCCAAGGCGCAAACCACTTTTAAGCAAAAAGAACATTAAGGCTCGTCTCAATTTTGCTAAAAAACATCTCAAAGATTGCCAAGACTTTTGGGAAAATACCTTGTGGACCGACGAGACAAATGTTGAACTTTTTGGAAGGTGCGTGTCCCGTTACATCTGGCGTAAAAGTAACACAGCATTTCAGAAAAAGAACATCATACCAACAGTAAAATATGGTGGTGGTAGTGTGATGGTCTGGGGTTGTTTTGCTGCTTCAGGACCTGGAAGGCTTGCTGTGACAGATGGAACCATGAATTCTACTGTCTACCAAAAAATCCTGAAGGAGAATGTCCGGCCATCTGTTCGTCAACTCAAGCTGAAGCGATCTTGGGTGCTGCAGCAGGACAATGACCCAAAACACACCAGCAAATCCACCTCTGAATGGCTGAAGAAAAACAAAATGAAGACTTTGGAGTGGCCTAGTCAAAGTCCTGACCTGAATCCTATTGAGATGTTGTGGCATGACCTTAAAAAGGCGGTTCATGCTAGAAAACCCTCAAATTACAACAATTCTGCAAAGATGAGTGGGCCAAAATTCCTCCAGAGCGCTGTAAAAGACTCGTTGCAAGTTATCGCAAACGCTTGATTGCAGTTATTGCTGCTAAGGGTGGCCCAACCAGTTATTAGGTTCAGGGGGCAATTACTTTTTCACACAGAGCCATGTAGGTTTGGATTTTTTTTCTCCCTAAATAATAAAACCCCTCATTTAAAAACTGCATTTTGTGTTTACTTGTGTTATCTTTGACTAATAGTTAAATGTGTTTGATGATCAGAAACATTTTGTGTGACAAACATGCAAAAGAATAAGAAATCAGGAGGGGGGCAAATAGTTTTTCACACCACTGTAGCTGAGTGACACTCTAATCTAATTTAGTTTATTCAGCACACATGGAAGTAATGTTAATGTTAATAATACTTAATATTTTGGAATATACAGCATTTTATTAAAAAAAATATTGTTGAAGTAATTTTGACTAACTAAACGTTTCTTTTTTACTTCTTGTTGGTTTTATGTTTTATAAAATCATGTGATCTCCATAAAGGTAAATTGTTGTCTCAACTTGAATCTATTAGTTCATGTAGTCTTCAAAGTACACAATGCTACAGTACCTGTCCCAACTAATTTAATTTTAAGAACTTGGGCCAAAAATACAATATTAATTCAAAATTGATGTTAAATTACATCAAACATTTTTGGACAGTTGTCATGAGTAATGTTACAGTGACCGAGGAGTGCAAAAAAAAAAAAAAAATCTGAAAACAAAATAACAAATTCAAAACCAAAATGAAACATTTGAAAACAATATAAATTAGAAAACACAAGAACATATCTAGAAATCTTAGGTATAATTCTTATTGCTGATTGGAAGAGACATCTGTCAATCAGTGCTAAGAATTTCATTCATTCACTTCTCAGCCATCATATAATGTAGACAAACCATACTTTCTTTAAGCATTAAACAATCTACAACACACTCACACTTGGCAGCAGATTTGAGTTGACACTGTTTACACTGTTTTGTAAAAAAAAAAAAAAAAAAGTTCTGCAGTGTTTACTTGTTTCCATATTCAGATTTGACGTATACAAACAGCCCATTTAGAGATCAAACCGAGGTGTCACAGTTAAGGCTTAATCTGCCTTTTGCAACCAAAACAGTGATGCACTGTGTATTTTGACTCCTTTCTATATGAACCAGCATTAACCTTTCCAACAATTTGATCCAAAAAGTAGATCTTCTGCTGGATCAGATTCTTTGGGCCAGCCTTCACCTTCAAACCGGTGATCCAGTGAACTGGTGACAGGATCATGAAGGTTCACTGGTGCATATACAGTAGAAGTGAAGGCTGGTGTGTCAGCACATCGCTGGTTTGGTGGCAAAAAGGAGACCTGCTATGAGTGACTCCTCTGTGTATGTATCAGGAGTGTACCAAAAGTACTGCAAAATTGGGCATAACTTTATTAGCTGACATACAGTAGGTCATGATGCCAGGATGCTAAGGTGAAAGAAAAGCTTTGCTCTTTTATTTAAACATCAACAATATCAGTGAAGGAAAAAGTGCAGGAGGTTGTAGGAGTCTGTCGAATTTGTGTGTGGAGTCCAGGTTAAGCTCAAGGTAGGCAAGTCAAGTAAAGGTGAGGAAGCCAAGGCAGCTGCATCTCAGTAGGCATCTCAGCTGCAGGAGCAGTTCCTGAAAATCATAGTCTGCAGGAGAAGAAAGTGATACAGAACCATGACTAGCACACTCTAGGGACATTCTAATCACTGATCTGATATGCTGGTAGCTCTGTATAGATCAGTGATTTGGATGGAGAGACGGTCAATGAGTGATATTGTGCTGCCAGCTGTGAAGAATTCCTCGGCTTGAATATGCATAGTAGAAATTGTGATGGCTAGCTCCAAAACTGCAGCTCTTGTGGGATGTTCCCAGTCTACAGTGGTCAGGACACATCAAAAGTGCTTCAATATAACACCCTGTTAATGAGAGCCAGACAGGGAGTGATAATGTGTTGTCAGCCATGAGAATTTCCAAAGCCAACAATTATACCCCACCCTTGGGTGATAGAAATGGCTGTGGTTCTAAACAAGCCTTGTACTTTCGCTTACCCGGTTGAGTGTAGGGACATCCTGGCTGTAACCCCACTGTTACAGGCATTACAATTATACATGTTGATAGAGTAGCTCTTCTATAAATGATCTATTCAATGTAAGCTTCTTCACAAGCGATACATTTGCACCATTGTTGAACCCAACTCACAAATTCCCATTAAAAAAAAAACCTTTGTTACAGTTGTGCAACAGAATGGTTTGGAGATGAGACCATCAACATGATAAATGTGCAGATGAAAAAGTTTTAAGAAGTGGAAACCAGCACTAAAATCAGTGGGAACACAGTGGGCCACCATCAATTGCATCAAAGGCAATTTTTATACAGAATTGGAGAGTTGGGTACAAAAAAACAAACAAACATTCAAATGGATGTTAGAGTTTGACACCGACAAACTCCAGCCTTAAACTTAACTCAAATGGAACCATCACAACTAACTCTTAAAAACAAAACACAGCTGTTACAGTAATATAACCAAATGAGACTTCTGGTCAGTTTACTGTACAAAGTACAAAGCAATTAAATTACTGATATAATATAAAACTGCCTATTCTAATACAAATCCAATCTCTTAATCATCAGTGCGAACCAACTCTTCAACAAACATTTCATCAAGAACCATCTCTTCAATGCCACACACAGCTGCACACTCTTCTTCAGCAAATATCGCTTCATTTGAGAGCAGATATTCTAACTTATCTTTCAGCTCTCAATCAACAATGACAAAAACATCTGTAGTAGGTGCAATATTTCGCTTGGTATTTAGACTCAATGAGACAATTCATGCAGCAGTGGCAAAAACCACCTCTTCAGAATTTTCAGGAAATGACAAAAGTATCTGTTATCTGGTAAGTATTTACTGTTAATGCTTCCAGATAGAGTTTAATCTATTCTTCTAAACAGGATCATTTTGAGCACCTGAACAGTTTTCCTGACCTGTAAGAGAACTTTTCTTACTGCGTTACTTATGTAACAAGAGTATATATTCTGAACTTACAGTACAGGTCCTTTACAGGTCTGTATTAATGAACAAGTGATTTATTATATTTCAGCTAGATGCAATTTACAGACAAATCTTCACAAACTTCCTTCTGGTTGCAGTTAATGATTTCAGGTGAGAAATAATATTCAATCTCTCAAAGTTTTACCTAAAATTCAAATTTCTAAATTAAAGTTTCTTAAAGTAGTCTTAAACTTATCATTGTTTTTTTTTTTTTTTAAAGAAATGGTTTGACTGTGACGAATTCCAGCCTTGAAATCAAAGCCAATGGCACCATCCCAAATACCTCCAGCTCAAGCTCGAACATTTTACCAGATTCTATTAATGTAACCCAGGTTCCTCAGACATTCTCAGAAAATGCATCTTTAACAAACACCTCATTAACCCAGAGCACAGAAAAGAAAATCTTTTTCACAAACACTTCTACAGTAGCTGTAATATTTAACTTGGTCTTTAGCATCAATGAAACCTTTACAGCAGCGCTACTCAATACCAGCTCTCCACAGTTTTCAGAAAAAGCTGCAGATATCTGTAATCAGGTACATAATAAGATTATAATTAATGTCACCAGTTATAATTTAATTAATAATTTCAAACATGCTGCCAAATAGGTCAACTTAAAGAAGACTTATGTAAATGTACCATATTTTAACATTTCTTTTAAAAGGTAATATGGCTCCTAGATATCTTGTAAAAATAACTTGCTATAAAAAACTGTGCATGTTCTGGATGTGTCTGACAAGTCTTCATACATTGGTCTTTTATCAGTTTTTTTTTAATCCAACCCAAACAATTACAAATCACATTTTAGAAAAACAGCCAATGCATTTTATGTCAGTAATTAAAAAATATTTTAATTATTTACTTTTTCAGCTTGAAGTAATTTACAGACAAAACTTTACAAATGTCTTTCGAATGGTAATTCATGATTTTAGGTGAGAAATTGCTTTCAATTTTTGATTTTCTTTACAATTTTTATTTAGAACTTCAACCTATATTTTACTAAGGTTTTTCATTTTGTTTTTTTTTAGGAATGGTTCAATTAAAGTAAATTCCAGCCTTGAATTCAATGCCAATGGCAGCATCCCAACTAACGCTACAATACTGAAGACACTTTCCAATGTGGCAATGACCAATTCAAGCTTAAACATTATTTTAAATTCTATAAACATCACGCAGGTTACTGGTCAGTATACAGTTACTGTATAAGGGCATTCAATTTCAATAAGTGATTAGTACAGTACATGTGGATATTCTTATCCCAATTTAATCTCTCAATCAACAGTGACAAACACCTCTTCTACACCAAATACATCTACAAACATCTCAACACACATAACTTCAACAAATAGCTCTTCAACAAACGACTTTTCAACAAAAGGCACTCCAACAAAAGGCACTCCAACAAATGGCTCTTCAACAAACAGCCCTTCAACAATCAGTTTAACAAATGGTTCTTCAACAAACAACTCAACACAGACCACTTCAACCAACCGCACTTCAACAAACAGCTTAACAAATGGCTCTTCATCAAACGGCTCTTCAACAAACAGCTTAACAAATGGTTCTTCAACAAACGGCTCTTCAACAAATGGCTCTTCAACAAACAGCTTAACAAACAGCTCTTCAACAAACATGTCTTCAATAAACGGCTTAACAAATGATTCTTCAACAAACAGCTCTTCAGCAAACAGCTTAACAAACTACTCTTTGACAAGCGGCTCTTCAACCAACAGCGTAACAAATGGTTCCTCAGCAAACGGCTCTTCAACAAACAGCTCTTCAGCAAACGGATCTTCAACAAACGGCTCTTTACCAAACAGCTTAACAAACAGCTCTTCAAGCCTAACCACATCTACAAACAACACAAACGGTTCTTCAGGAAACACACCTTCAAACTCAAGCATAGTATCAATTTTTAACTTGATATTTAGGATTAA
Organism: Channallabes apus; assembly: GCA_030522415.1. Classification (NCBI taxonomy): domain Eukaryota; kingdom Metazoa; phylum Chordata; class Actinopteri; order Siluriformes; family Clariidae; genus Channallabes; species Channallabes apus. The sequence continues at coordinate 4,108,813 of CM060110.1, forward strand.
TGAAACATTTTATGCATCCCTGGCCAATAACAGCTCTGCGCAGTTTGCAGCAAAAGCTACGAATATCTGTAGTCAGGTAAATTTTACCTGAAGTGGTTAAAATTCATTAATTTTTCTTAAAATTTCTATTGCATTACATGACAATCTAAAGAGTTTTTATACCTTTTAAAGTAATGCACAGTATTTCTGCACAGTAGTCTTATTTCTGAATCCATGTGTGTGAATGAGAGGGACCCAAGAGGAACAGTGAGATTAAAGGGAGCAGAGGTAAAGAAGATGCAGGACTTTAAAGGGTCAACGGTCGAGAGCAATGGAGAGTGTGGAAAGGAGGTGAAGAGACGAGTACAGGCAGGTTGGAATGTGTGGAGAAAAGTGTCAGGTGTGTTGTGCGATAAAAGAGTATCAGCGAGAGTGAAAGGAAAGGTGTACAGCACAGTGGTGAGACCAGCGATGCTCTACGGCTTAGAGACAGTGGCACTGAAGAAAAGACAGGAGGCAGAGTTGGAGGTAGCAGAGCTGAAGATGTTGAGGTTCTCTTTGGGAGTGACAAGGATGGATAGGATCAAGAATGAGTTCATCAGAGGGACAACCCATGTGAGATGTTTTGGAGATAAAGTCAGAGAGGCCAGATTGAGGTGGTTTGGACATGTTCAGAGGAGAGATGGTGAATATATCGGTAGAAGGATGCTGAGGTTGGAACTGCCAGGCAGGAAGTCTAGAGGAAGACCAAAGAGGAGATTCATGGATGCAGTGAGAGAGGACATGAAGTTAGTTGGTGTGAGAGAAGAGGATGCAGAGGATAGGGTTAGATGGAGGCAGATGATTCGCTGTGGCGACCCCTGAAAGGGAACAGCCGAAAGACAAAGAAGAAGTCTATTTCTGCTCTCTTTTCTGTTATTTAAGTTTTAGTATAACTTCCTAAGTTTTTACTAAAACGTAAAAATTCAATAATATTGTTACATTAGAGTATATATCAATTATATATCAATAGAACAAATATATATTAATTGAAATGTGTGGAAGCATTATCATGAGCAATTTGTTAAATTTAATCACCTTGTACTGAAAGTGACAGACTAGGTTGTCAGTGTATGGTTGATATCTAATGTATATATATATATTTTTATTATTTCAGGTTGAACCATTGTACAGGGAGGCCTTTAAAAGCTTCACACATATGATTATTTTAACATTCAGGTATGAGGGATTTTTATTTATTTATTTGTGAATTAATGTGTGAATTTTAACCTGTATCTCTACATTTCTTATCTTTCAGCAATGGGTCTATAGTGACAAATAGCTACCTCTATATGAATTCTAGTGGCTTAAAGGTTACTGTGACCAAAGTGAAGAAAACTCTTCTAAATGGACTTAGTAACTTGACTTTTCCTGTCATTCCAAACTCCATCCGTGTCACCCAGACTCTTGGTAAGTATACACTTGCACAGACTTATTAATGTCTTACGTAGCTATAATGAATCACAAATAAATGATATGTGCTTACTTCTGTGCATTGAATATTATATACATGTTTGTATTTTGCAGGTAATTCCATGCCACCAGTGATTCCCAGTTCACTTTCCATGACATGGATGTCTCTTCTATCATTTCTACTTCCATGGGCATTACATTTCTAGATCTAGACCTGATTTAAAAACATGCACAGTGGCATAATAGTGTTTATTTTTATTTTTAAATTTATTTAACTGAAGTACATACTGTATTTACTGGAATGTAGCGGGGGAAAAAACACAATATTTGTCTATAATTACACATTATATATAAAAACACACAGGCATAAAGTTATATGCAGTCCTATTTCAAGATGTATATGAATGTATATTTCACATATATGCATATGTATATCAGTTTATATTTACCATGTAAAATAAAGTTTTGTATTTTATTTATGTAAAATTATATAATCCTGGCAAAGCCCACAGTTCAGAATTTCATTAAAAATATTCCCCACACAGGTCACAATTTCACTGATGAAAACATGAAATTCTGTATATAGACATATGACATTATAATAAGGACTTGTGGTGCTTAGATAATTGGGGGAAGAAATCACTGTGCAGACAAACCCATAACAGTCATAAAGCAGAAACATGATCATATGTAATACATGAGGAATCTAGCAACACCCTAACAAATATTCTAAAACTCATTTAAAAGAAAGTGAAATTGAAAAAGTAAAACAATCCAGTAGTTACATTTCCAATTGAATTGCACTCGGTAATATTGCACAGTTTAAAATGGCCACTACTTAACAGAACTACTTAATAACATGTGGTTGATTTTGATTTACTGCAGTTCATTTACTATGGCTACCATGGGTAGTATTCTTATCCATACTAGAAGCTTTCACAACCTGATTTGAATCTCTACTATAATCTACATCACAATCTACAGTGCAGTGCTGGATACCATGTTTGCCTGTTCTCGGGGATGCTGATCTTATTAAAGTTGGCAAAAGTTCTGATGATTCTTATCTGGATTCTTTTGTGACTAGCAATATAAGTATAATAATTGTGGTTATGGATTTATTATTATTATTATTATTATTATTATTATTATTATTATTATTATTGCTAGCCACTATACACTGCTACATCACACTTTTGGAAAAGTTTTTGAACATTATGGCCAGGGTGTTGCTTCAATGTTTAAAATGATTTATCAGCTATATTTGGTGTTTCTTCTGGTTATCATTGTCTTATATTAAATTGTGTTTGATTTAAGCATGAACACTGAAAAACCAGGAGCTTATTGGCCCAAGGTAAAATCAGGCTCTTTAGAAAATCTGCTTTATTTGTACATAATAATAATTGTACAAACAGGACTTTTGCACCTGAATTGTGTACAACTACAGTATAGACGTAATGGAGCATGGGGCAGAGGTTGAGGAAGTGGTGGTACAAAATAAATAACAGGCCAGGTGATAGGTGTATATCACATACTGAAGAATATTTAAGGTACTAAATACACACATGAATAGTGACACTGCATTAGACCTGGTTTGCAAATAACTATAAACACAGGGATGTACTGTACACAGAAAATATAAAAATATCTTACACATTACAGTCAAAACATATTAACAGACATCATTATAGAAGACCAATAAATGAATAATGATGAAAATATTAAAAGTTAAATTTTATTTAACTGATTTGAAACCGATACAAAACCACTTACATATATGAGTTAAAGGCTAAAACCGTTTGCCATTATAATGTTCTTATACTAAAGGTGTCCAGGTGGAAACAGAGGCCAATTTCTAAGCTTGAACCATTTCATTTCCACACAGCACAGTTTGCATGTTAAGCCTTTTGTTATGTCGTTGTCCATCTGAAAGGCAGCTACATAACAAAAGCTGCATTATTGTTCAACTCTCTTTCAAACATGGGAGTTCTCTGAAAAGCACTCCTTAAGCCCTTATGGCTTGCATTGTTTCTATATATTTCAGAAGCCATCCTATTATTCACTCTTGTATTCTTGGTAAACTCCATGTTATACAGTCTCTTTTCCCTGTCTATTCCTTCTGAAGGCAAACCCCACCTTTTTTAAAGAACGTTGGAATGACAAACAATTTTAGCCTTTAACTCATATACGTGGGTTGGCAGTTTTGAATCAATTAAATTTTATTTGATAGCATTTTTTAATGACGGTCATTGATGGAATGCAGCTTTACAGAACCAAAATATGGAAACAAGTTTAAAATAATAATTATCAGTTTGTCTCTGCATCACTGCATCATCTACAACTGCAGGGGTTAACCAGTCAAAATATCTTTATGATTAAAAATAGTTTTCAGTGGGATATTAACAGGTTTACTGCACCTGTCAATCAGCTTTTTTTCCAACCCAAATATGATATCATTAACAGTCCGAGCATTGGAAAAATGCACTTACTTGAATTTGACATTTTACTTACTGAAAGCCTACTGTTGTCAAACAGCTACTATCTATCTATCTATCTATCGATCTATCTATCATAATAATAATAATTATTATTAATTCATTCATTCATTCATCTTCTATACCGCTTAATCCTGTGTTCAGGGTCGCGGGGGACCTGGAGCCTATCCCAGGAGACTTCGGGCACTAGGCGGGGTACACCCTGGACAGGGTGCCAATCCATCGCAGGGCAATAATAATAATAATAATAATAATTATTATTATTATTATTATTATTATTTATTTATTTATTTATTTATAAGCACCTTACAAATACCCAAGGACATTTGACTTAAAAAAAAACTAAAAACCAAAACTTTTTGTCTTAATACATATAATGGTTCGTATTATATTATTCATTAAAATGTGAACCCATATGATAATCATAAAAGGTATGGCAATAACAAATACATGTTTTGTCCCATTCCCAAATCAGCTTTCTGTCTAATTAATTAAGAGCAGCATTTGTTTTATCAAAATTTTGACTTTCTTTCATTAAATTCGATTTGTGTGAGACCTCATAAAAATGAAATAAGAATATAAAAGACAGTATAATAATTTAATTATATAATAGTTTAATAATAATAGTAGTAAAATAAAAAAAATAAAAATAGTAGTAAAAATAATAATAGTTTAATGTGCAGTATTTCGTGGTGCAGACTCTGTGGTGACAGGGTGGCTTCGCAGCAGCCACAGCTTCATAGACGCCATGCAGGCCTTTTAGGTGGTGAACACCCTCTCAGACCTGTACAAGTTGCTTTAGAGGTAAATAAAACAATGCCTTCAAACTCGCCACAAAAGGAGAGTGAGTGGAAATGTTTCATCAAAAGAAAATACCTATAGGGCAAAGGGAAAAGAATATAAAGCTAGTTTTGTATTGATGTCTGGTATGCGTCTGTGTGGTGGTGGATCTGAGGGCTGTTCTGGGAAAACTGGTTGTGAGGTACGTAGGAATACACGCTGGATGTAACGTCAGTCCATTGCATGATGGAAAGGGTTTGTTACTTAATCGTAATACTAAACTGTCAACTTTATAACAGACCTAGGCCTAAGGCTCTTCTGCTATATGTAGTACCTCTTAGTGGTAATGCTTCAAGCTCCAGGGACTAGTCACTTATTCTCAGGAACACATGCCAGTATGCTTAGATCTAGTCACTTGTCACTTTCATGTTGTTCTTTTGAACAATTACTATTTGCACACTTGCCACTTTGTCATCATTATAATTACACATCAAAAGTTGCACTGCATTTCACTTTTATTATTATTATTATTATTATTATTATTCAGTATATATAAACACACACAAACACTGATCAGCCATAACATTATGACTACCCCGATATTATTGAGTACTTCCCCTTTGCCCTGAAAACAGTCGGTGACCAGTCAGACCCCTTTCCATTGAATCCAGCATTAACCTTTTCATCATTTTGAGTTACACTAGCTCTTCTATTAGATCAGACTACACTGGTCAGCCTTCACTCTCCATGTGCATCAGTAAACCCTGGCCATCCATGACCCTGTTGCTGGTTCACTGGTTTTCATACTATGGATCACATTTGGTAGGTCCTGACCACTGCAGGCTGGAAACAAAAAACTGCAGTTTTGGAGTCACTGTGACTCATTTGGGTAGACGTTACAATCTGACCCTTCTCACACATTTTCAATAACATTTTACAATGGAAGTGGGTGAGATATATGAGGCAGAAAGTGATGTGGAGGCAGAAAAATAACTGATGCACATGGTGTGAAGGCTGGCCTGTTTAGATCAATCCATATATTTGTCGCTAACAAGGCCTTGTTAACCTCCTTCAGGATTCTATCCATCTATCCATCTATCTATCTATCTATCTATCTATCTATCTATCGTCTTAGGCCCTGAGATCTTTTTTTGTCCTATTCTGCCCTCTAGTGAAGCAACAGATGCTGGCACATTTCAAAATATTAATTGAGTGAATTAACTGATGTCTGTTTATTTAAAGTTTTGCAACCTCTTTTCTTTTTTTGTTTTGTTTATGAGCAGTGGTGGCTCGTGCAATTTTTTTGTTTGGGGCCTAAACTTTTGAATTCCAGTTTCAACATGAGCGGTTCCAGTTTAAATTTTTAATTAAAAGGTTAATGTTTGTTGTGATAGAAAGGAGTTAGAACACACAATGTATCAGTGTCATGGGGACAAAACAGAGACCTACAAAATATTACACTCTAAAAAATGCTGGGTTGTTTTTTCTACCCAAATGCTGGGTTGCCGCTGTTGGGTCATTTTTCTGGGTTATTTACAGAGAGTTGGGTAGTTTTTGTGTAACCCAGCTGCTGGGTTGAAGTTTGCTTGGCTCCTCCCCCAAAGTTCACCGGTGGATTCAGCGGCTGTCATTCAGCTTCGTGTCTCTTGAGCTCCCACACCGCTGATGACGGTTCATCCTCCTCGGACATTTAAGGGGAAATGGCGTTAAATACAAGGTCTGTATACACATGTTCACTCACCTAATTCACATATGACTGAAAAATTATTACTATATGTAACATTTATTACTGTTACCGTGTTAAGGTTACACACAAACTTTCCGGCTGGTCTGAGGTACTGGATGATAATTTAGCTGAGAATAGCTGCTAGCCATAAACCCCACCTGTGTATGAAAGAAACGGCTAAGATGTCTGAGCTTTTTTAGCTTTTTCTGTAGAATGTTTGCAGGGTTACGAAGATGGTGAAGTGATGAATGAACGCTAAACTGTTAACTGTAGGGCTACCATGACCAGGCATTTAGTTAGTTTGCTAGCATTAGCAACCACTTTAGAACTTTATTAAACTCACTGCTTGAGACAATAAAATGCTGGTGTGTTACAAAACACTGACCCTCTCACAAATATACAGACCTGGTAACCCTCCCGTTTTTCACTAGCTAGTAATTTACTCTGCGGTCAAATTTCTCCTGCGTTTCTCCCGAGTTATAACAATATTTTACACCTTTCCCCCTTTGGCAAGTATGCAAATGTATCACCAGTAATAGCATGTAAGCTAACCAGGTAGCTCTCTTTAACCAAAGTTAAATTAACTATCAGTCAGCGCGCCAACTACAGGAAAAAGTACCACAGCGGTACAGATAACTACTAGATGAAGTATTAATATTTTGGTGATTGTAATGTACCAGTATGACACCAGCTATGACATTTTTTCGGTAATTAGCTTAAAATCAATGCAGACTACAATATCAACTAGTCTGACATAAAGAGCTGCATCCTAAAAGCCATGCTTATTCTGCTGTTTTATTTTTGGTAGTAGCTGTCTCCATGTTTTTGTTTCTGGTTACCTATACACTATCTTAATGGGCAGCTTTGTAATTTTTTAGTATCAATCGTATTTCACACGAAATTGAGAGTCTTATTCAGTTTAATCTTTGCTATTCAACAAAATTTTAACTTTTTCATTTCTTTCTTTCTAAGGTTGGAACCAACATGGTGGAATACCTCCAGCGGGCTGAAGTGTCGAGGCCGTACCCCTACATCCTGACGTTGGGAGATAATGACCAGCGCTGCTCTCAGTAATGTTGTAATGTTGCTATGAAATAGCGAGGCCTACCTGAAAAGTCATAGACGTTAAAATGAGATCAGGGCTGGATAGTTTTGTTCTGCAGAAAAGATATCTTAAGTCTCAGAGAGATCCTGCTCTGTAGAAGCTGCCTCAGTCTATTTGTGCAATTACTCCATTCTGCCCTTATCAGTAATAGTATAGGAATGATGTCACTGTTGATTATCTGTTCTTGTGCTTTTGAAAAATAAATGTTTTTTTCTAAGAACATTTAATAGGATGATGTTTATTGCATACATGTATGTTTTTTGTAATAGACCAGTATATCAAAGTAATTTAACTGTTTAATAGACATGCGTGTTTTTTTTTTTTTTTTTTACAGATTCACTGTAAAACATGAAAATAATAATAACCTATTTGTGAGGTAGAATTAACCCAATTCTACCTCACAAATAGACCAATTTATGTGGTGGAATTAACCCAGCATTATAGTTAAATATGACCTAGCATTTGGATTGAATATTTAACCCATCTTGTTGGGTTAAACAAATAACCCATCTTGCTGGGTTACATTAACCCAGCATTTAGTTAGTCCTATATTTACCTAGCGGCTGGGTTAAAAACAACCCAGATTGGGTTGTTTTTAACCCAGCATTTTTTAGGGTGTAGGAAGGTGGTTATAAAGTTTCTGCTCAGTGTGTGTGTGTGTGTGTGTGTAATATATATTAAGTAATATAATTATATAATATATAAAAAGTTGTGCCATTTAAACCAATAACCTTGAAAGCAGGTACATTATACTGTCTGGTGAGATCCATTCACTTCCTATCACCTTAGGGAATGTGTCTGTGCTCCAAATTTTGACAATTTGGATTTTTTTTCCAAAAAGTTCTTGCTCTTACACCTAATACTGTATGTCTCAAACTAATCTTGTCATTGGGGGAGATTTTAATTGTGTCCTAGACAGATCATGATCTAAAAGAGCCCCTCAACCTAATTCAAGGAACTTCTTGAATACATTTATAAATAATTCTAATTTAGCAGATATATACAGTAAAGACTTTTTCACCCCATTGAGAGAGATTATACCATTCATTCTCAATTTTGCTATATATATATATATATATATATATATATATATATATATATATACTTGTATCGATTGCTTTTTGGTGGTAAATAACTTAATTTCCTATGTCATGAACAGTAAGATCCATGATATACTAATCTTAGATCATGCCCCTGTCACATGTGAACTTGCCTTTAACTTAACATCCTTACATCCTGTGTGTAGAATGAATCCTCAACTTGTTAATGATCCTACATTTTACAATTACTGTACATGCTTATACAATTGAAAATCTTTTTTTGAAAATAATGTTTCATCTGAAGTTTCATCTGGACTGAAAGCATTTATACTGTAAGGGGATGTGTTATCTCTCATCAGGGGTCCAAAAATAATAAATAAAACAGAATAAAGCTAATCTTTTAAAGCTGGCGAAACAAATTAATTAATTAGACAATGAAAATGACCGAATTTTAGAAATACACAAAAAAAATTCTACAATTAAGATACGAGTATAATAAAATTGGAGCACAATGTACTTCATCTAAAGATATAAATAACTGCTTCAAGGAATTCTACTTAGTTTTATACTCCTCTGACTCCTTCATTGACCTACAAGCTACAGATAAGTTTCTAAATAAATGTAATCTCCCCTCTCTTTCTCAGGATGAGCTCGATTCCCTTTATAGGGACATTACAAGAGTTAAAAACTTCAAAAAATTCCCTAAAGAGTGGTAAAACACCAGGCCCAGGCGGTTTGCCTTCTGAGTTCTACAAAAAAAAATCTTATACATACTTTCCCCCTATACCTGCTCAGAACACCGAAGGGGGCATTAGTGACTGGGCTACCACCAACATTCAGTGAAGCAATTATAACTGTTCTGCAGAGGAGATAGAAGAATACAGACCAATCTCTTTCCTTAACATTGATCAGAAGATACTTTTGAAAATCCCTGATTTAAAAAAAAAAAGTGATTAAAATGATATTTTTACCACAGATATTTTATCTATTCCAAAATGTTCCAATCGTTTTGCCTAAATCCTTCTTTAAGCAATTAGATTCGACTATTCTTCCGTTTTTGTGGGGTATGAAAAACCATAGAGTAAAGAAGGCACATCTGTGTAAATCTAAACAAGAGGGTCATCTGGCATTCCCTGACTTTCGCCTTTATTACTAGACTTCTTACATTAGATTCATTTTAATGTGGTTGGATGATCATGATGCTCCTCCAAATTGGCTCCAAATAGCTTGTGATCAGTGTTATCCATACAATCTGGGAGCGGTGATTCTTTCCCCTGTACTTCATCAGTCTACCTACAGTAGCAGTATTATATTTCGGTGTATACTTCGTATCTGGAAACAGATAAAAGAACACTTCAAGATAAAGTCACTATTGTTTTTAACTCCCATTGCTAAGAATCCATCATTCATACAATCGAAACTCTATGGGATCTTTGTGCAGTGGAACGAAAAGGGTGTATGTAACATAGGGGAACTTTTCATGGGTGGTGCTTTGATCTCATTTAGTCAGATCCAGTAGATATTCAAACTCCCTCAGAGTCATTTCTTTATATTCCTGCCAATTAGAAATTATAATATACGTGCGCATACAGCTTCATCAAATAATATATCACCCTCTATTATTGATAAGTGTCTCGATCGTTGTAAAGGAAGTAAAGCGGCATTATTAATAATTTATGATCTCCTACAATCCTTTGATTCTCCTTCTGCCATATTTCTTAAGGAAGAGTGGGAGAAAGAACTAGCAGTGAAAATCCCTGATGAAATATGGCAGCAGAAATTACAGGATATCAATGAACATTATATTAATTCTAGACACCGCCTTATTCAGTTAAAATTTTCCAAATTTTACAAAATGTCTCACCTCTCTGTGACAAATGTAATTTAGTAGATGCTGATTTGTCCCAAAGTTTTATTTTGTAGTCCAAGATACAGTTATTGGAATGGAATGTCCGATGTCCTTTCAGAAATGTTTAGAGAGCAAATACAGCGAGACTCAGAACTTATTGTTATGGGACTTTCTGAACATACACATCCATTATCAAGAGCACAACACAAACTACTTGCATATAGTTTAATTACAGCCAAGAAGTTACTATTACTGTTCTGAAAGAAAAAGGAGGCTCCTACACTCAAGTTATGGCTTGGAGAAATGATTTCCACTCTACATTTGGAACTGTTTGAAGGGTAAACTGGAGCAGTTTTATAAAATCTGGTATCCTTTTCTCTTGTTATCCTGGGGTCCGTTCTTCGTACGTCGCTTGACACATCCGAGATGAACTGACACATCTAAGATGAGATCATTGTGCTAATTACACTCTGGCTAAGTCGGTTCTTCGAGCCACCTGTTGTTGATTATTATAGCTGGATTGAGTTCATTCATTCATTTTCTATACCGCTTAATCCTGTGTTCAGGGTCGCGGGGGACCTGGAGCCTATCCCAGGAGACTTCGGGCACTAGGCGGGGTACACCCTGGACAGGGTGCCAATCCATCGCAGAGCTGGATTGAGTTGTCTAGGATTATTGTGCGTTCGTGCGTTGGTTTAAAAGGCGATCGACAGTAGAAACACTGATCACAACCACTTTGATTGGTTGACGAAATGACAAAAGAGTGAGCGAAAAATTTTTGTAACATGTTATGCGCCGAAATGCCCCCTGCCATGGATTGCCCCCCCCCTACATAATCGCTATCAAATATTATATTAGAACATAAATTCATAGGTTAATGGTTTACAAATTACAAGAGACAATAAAATAAAATAAGCAAAATGAAAATGTTGTATATGAAAAAATGTTTAATATTAATATTTTTTCAAGTACAATATGTACACTTTTATATTGTTTGTTTTATAATAAAATTAGTTTTGTCCAAGTTTATTATAAAAAATATAATTTATTATATAAATATTTATTTGCATATTCATGACAAACCCCTGAAAAATATATGTGTTACAAAATAAACATTGTCACGTTCTGCTATGATGTTGGACTGTGGGCTTGGTGTTGAGGCATAAATGCAGAAGGGATGCAGTGAAACAGAAAAGAGTTTTTAATAATAATCAAACAAACAAAAAGCAAACATGAACATGAACTAAGGAGGTTGGCTAAAAGCATGGAGCATACGAAACAGAAATCAAAACACTTAGACATAAGACTAGGGATTACATACATTGATACACAATACAGACATGGGGATCCAAACTGGACAAGACAAGACATACTAAACAGCCTAGAGGACTAAACACAAGGGACTACGCATGCAAGGGATAAACAAACACAAGACAGGCTTGGCTAGGCCTACCACCTGTTCTGCACATTAGCTGCTAAGCTAGCTCATAGCTAATCAGACTAATGGCTAAACAGGCTAGTAGCCTGAGACACAAGGGAATGAACAGACAAGGTACACAGCAGACTAGGTATGAAACAGACTACGAACTCTAAAGGTTAGTGGCTAAAGATGTTAGTACCTAAACAGACTAAGAGCTAAGCAGACAAGGAGACTAGACAGGCACGAAGACTAGACAGACTAAGATCTAAACATGTTCGTATCGCCCTCATTAGTATTGAAACAGACTACTAGCTAAACATGCAATGGGGGTTACTTACACAAAAGGGTAAACACAAAAGGCTAATTCTCCTAGAGGCTAATCCTGCTAGGAGACACAGAGACAAAGAGACATAAACTAAATCAAAGCAAATACGAACTTAGAGCTCCAGAAACTAAATGCCAACTATAATGAAATCAAACTAAAACAAGGAAACAAAACCCACATAACAGAAATTAATGCTCGACCCAGCTTCTTCTTCTTCTTCTTCGTCTTTTTTTAATGGCGGGTGGCACCGGCATTTAAGGTGCATTTCCGCCACCTACTGTGCTGGAGTGTGGACGACAAAAAAAAAAAAAAAAAAAAAACCCTTTACCTTCTTTCTATCTTAATAATAACTTCACCAATTGATTAAATCCTTTTCATTAAACCAGTTTCTTTCAAAAACGTAAACAAATCTCCAATTATCTGTTCTCCAATTTTAAAGAGATTTTTAAGGTTCAGCGTGTTTTCCCCAAACTTCTTCAATTTCTCTTTTAGTTTCATCCTTTGTTTTTCATATTTAACACATTCACTAATCACATGTTCTGCTGATTCCTCTCTTCTTCCACAGTCACACATACCTGAAGGGTGCTTTTTCATTAAATACATAGTTTTATTTAACCTCGTATGTCCTAATCTCAACCTCGAGATAATACTACTTTCTCTGGTACTTCGACCTGTGAATTTAATTTTTCCTACTTCTTGCATAATATTGTATAGATGTCGTCCTTTCTTCCCTTCATCCCATTGTCTCTGCCATGTCTTCATTATATTATTCTTTATTTTTGCTTTAACTTCAGCTTTACTTACTGCCACTTCCATAATTCTGTCGAGTTTCAAAGCTTGCTTAGCCAACATATCTGCTGTTTCATTTCCCTCAATCCCCCTATGAGCCGGAATCCACAGAAATCTGACCGCTACATTGCTATGTTGTAGTCTGTATACAGTTTCATATATTTCATATACTATATCAGGTCTGTTGTTAGATGATAAAGACTGAAGGGACTGTAATGATGATAAGCTATCAGAACAAATTAAAACCTTGTTATTTTTGCTTTTCTCTGTCCACTGCAATACCCTTAATATAGCTAACATTTCCACAGTGAATACTGTCAGATGATTAGAGGTTCTTTCCTTCACATTTATCTTTAGTTCTGGAATAGTGAATGCAAAACCAGTAAAACCACTCTTAGGATCTTTTGAGCCATCTGTATATGCAGCTATAAAAGACTTATGCATAGACCTTATTCTGTCTTCCACTTTTTCTGCCCAGTTTCCTTTTCCCTTATGTCTTTTTATTTCTCCTTGAATATAGTAGTCTATTAATAGTGGTGGGAACAGCCAAGGCGGTGTACTTGAATAGGGAACAGTAGGGCTGAACTTACTCTCCTTCAATTCCATTTCTATTGCTATTTTACTAGCTGCCCAGGCAAAGCATTCCACTTTAGCCTTCGCACTTTCCCAGCAAGGGGTAAGGCACTTTACTGTAGGGTGTCTTCTTTCATTTTGGCCTTTTAGATTAGCCCAGTAGTTCATCATCAGTTGCTCAAATCTTAACCTTAATGGTAGCTCACCCACCTCAACTTGCAACGCACAAGCCGGCGAGGACCTTATGGCTCCACAACAAATTCGCAATGCTTGATTTTGTATAACTTCCAGTCTCTTTAATGCTGTTTTCGACGCGGATCTATACACTATACTTCCATATTCGATTACCGGTCTTAATAAAGCCACATATAGCCCTCGTAAGGCTCCTTTACTAGAGCCCCACTCTGTTCCAGTCAAGCACCTCATTATGTTTAAAATCTTTTTACACTTTTCCTCGACTTTTCTTATCTGCTCTGACCAAGTTAATTTAGAGTCAAATGTTACCCCTAAAAACCGAAAGGACTTTACCTGCTCAATTTGATTTCCATACAATAACACCTTAGCATCTTTATTCCTCTTTTGAGTGAAAACCATCATCTTTGTCTTTTCTACTGAAAATTTAAAGCCCCATAAGAAAGACCATTCTTCAATCGAACCTATTGCTTCCTGTATCTTCTTTTGAACTAAATTTAAGTTCTTCCCATTTTTCCAAACGGCAGCGTCATCAGCAAACAATGACTTCCCAATATCATATTTTATTTTACTGAACACGTCGTTTATCATAATAGAAAAAAGTAGTGGGCTTATCACACTACCCTGTGGGGTCCCATTATCCACTTTGTATTTATTAGATACTGAGGTACCAATTTTAACCTGAATATGCCTTTCAAATAAAAAATCTTTAGTCCAATTAAAGGTTCTTCCCTTAATACCCATTTTGTCTAATTTAATCAATAGGCCTTCTTTCCATACCATATCATAAGCTTTTTCCACGTCTAAGAAAACTGCCATAACCGATTCCTTATTTATCATAGCTTTTCTAATTTCTGTTTCCAAGCAAACCACAGAGTCCATTGTTCCCCGTCCTTTCCTAAAACCACTTTGGTAGGGGGATAGTAGACATTTACTTTCTATATAATACGTCATTCTTTCTACAATCATCCGTTCCATGATTTTCCCTACATGCGACGTAAGGGCAATGGGCCTGTAGCTTGCTGGGTTCGTTGGGTCCTTACCTGGTTTTGCTATAGGTATAATAATCGCCTCTTTCCAACTTTTTGGTAATCTCCCTTCTTCCCAGCTCTTATTATATAAACCTAAAAGTTTCATTTGCATTAAAATTCCAACCTGTTTCAGCATACTATAACTAATCTGATCCTTTCCTGGAGCTGTTACTTTAGCTTTATCTATTGCCCGTTTCATTTCGCTTAGTGTAAATGGGGAATCCATGGCAACCTCCGTACTTTCCTTTCTTATTAATACCTCTGGGTATGCATCTCTAGTAACTTCTCTTCCTCTTTTTCCAGCCTCAGACAGATTATTAGAACTATGAATGTCTACCAAGGCCTTAGCTATAATTTCAGCTTTTTCCCCATTTGTTACTGCTATGGTTTCACCTGATTTTAAAACGGGGTACTGCCAGTCTTTCCTAATTCCCCTCATTTTCCTTATCATTCCCCAAACATTTCCTAATGGCGTCGTTCTACCTATTTTATTACAATATTCTCTCCAACTGTCTCTTTTTGCCTTTTTTACTACTTTCCTAACCTGAGCTTGGGCCTTTTTGTACTCTATTAATCTTTGGAAGTTAAGATTATTCTTCAGCATTTTAAATGCCTTATTTCTTACTCTAATGCTTTTCCCACACTCTTCCGTCCACCATGGAACCGGTTTCCTATTAATCTTGCCTTTGCTTTTTGGTATACATGAGTTAGCCACTCTAATCACTACTTCTTTAAATTTTCCATCAATTTCATCAATATCCTGACTTAGATCAATTTCACTACTCGCCACCTCACATAAATATTCAAATTCACCCCACTTTGCCTTATTAAATATCCATTTTTCCTCTCTTCCCTCTTCTCTCTCATCCTTCCTCACATATATCTTACATAAGACAGGAAAATGGTCACTGCCCATAGTAGATTCCTCCCATAACTTCCACTCACAGATACCTGCCACCTCTTTTGATACCAGTGTTAAATCTAGTGCTGAACTTTTACCTGTGTGTACATCTATTCGTGTGCTTCTCCCATCATTAATGCATACCATCTCAAATTCGTCCATCAACTTCTCTATTATTAGCCCGTTTACATCTGTTTTTCCCCCACCCCATAATGAACTATGTGCATTAAAATCTCCACATAAAACAATATGATCCCTTGCTAGTTCTACAATCTGCTTTAATTTATCACTATCTAGTCTTCTACATGGGTTATAGTAGTTTACCACAGAAAACTTATCTTGCTTAATCCATATTTTAATTATTATATACTCTTCCTCCCTTCCTTTTGATATAACTTGGAATGGAATATTCTTCTTGATAAATGTAGCACACCCACCCCCTACACCATCTTCCCTATCGCTCCTTATACTAACATAATTATATACCCTAAAATCTCATTTCTGTGATAGCCATGTTTCTTGTATACAGATTATGTCAGGTGTAGTTGGTAGTGAATTGATAAAATACTTAAATTCCTGCCCATTTGCCACCAGGCTTCTTGCATTCCATTGAAGAATGAGCACCATAATATCAGCTAACAAATGGAGCTTCCTGACTGGCTTGGGCACTCAACTCATTCCTCACCTCTTCCCAGGACAAATCATTCAGGTTAAGATGGTTTACTGCTGCCTTTACTATTATTTGTATCCTTTCCGTTTTTGACTTTGTCTCAGTTGTCGCATTGATGACCCCTGCTATAAAAACAATTAATTTCTTTAGGTCGATCAGAACTTTGCCCTCTTTTAGCTGTTTATGTTGACTATTATTCACTTGATTTTCACTTGCCTCATTTACTACTCTTTCCTCTCTGTGATTCACCAGTCTTACGGCCTCTGCATATGATATTTTATTTTGCACTCTGACCTGCTGGATCTCAACCTGTTTTTTCATTACTTCGCACCCCCCGTATGCTACACTATGGTCCCCTCCACAGTTACAGCATTTCGGTTGCCCATGCCTTTTACATGTCTCATAGTCATGATCCTCACCACATCTAGCACACCTTCTTTTCCCTTTGCAGTTCATGGCTATGTGACCAAACCTCTGACACTTAAAACACCTCAAAGGTTTAGGAACATATTCTCTCACATTGTACATCATATATCCTAGTGATACTTTACTAGGAAGTATTTCATCCTCAAATTCCAGCAACACACTTTCATTTACTTGTCTCACTCCATTCTTAAAACTGGTCAATCTTCGGGCATTTTTCACTTTCCCTCCTTTCAGGTTTGATTTTATTTCATCTACATTAACATCAACAGGGATCCCCCATATCACCCCCCTGTTCCACTTGCTTCTCTGTTCCACGCGATTAACACTACTTACTTTATGCCTTCCTATCTCTTTTATTCTACAGGCCCTTTCTCGTTGTTCTTCATTTTTGCATATTATTAGAAGGTTTCCATCCCGCAAAACTTTAGCCATTTTGACATCTCCCATTTGGTTTTTTAAAATTGTAGTCAACTTCACTGGACTCATATCAAGCACTCCATTTCCTTCACCAAATCTAAGTATTACTTTAAACTCATCACCATCTATCTTTAGATTATCCTCTTTTCCATCAACTTTAGTCATCATCCTTTTGAATTTCTTTGACCCCGATTTTCCACTCTCACCACCCCGTTTCTCTCTTGTTCTATCTATCTCCTGACTAAGCTCCATATGCTCTACATTCTCAGTGTCATCAGAATTAGCCCCTTCTGATCCATTTCCAGCACAGTTTTGCCTACCCGCCATTGTTGACAACGCTTTATCACATTCTTCCGATAAACTTCCTTGTCTTCTCTTCATTAGTTGACCAAGCACCCCCGAGACCGCAACAGGCTCCTCCGGGAAAACTTGGACTCCCTCTCCTTCCGACGCGAGCTCCCACACCGAAGCGCAACCATTCAACTGCGCCGTTGTCTCGCCGCTTCCTCTCGACCTTTCCTCACACCCAGCTCCAGCCTTCTGGCTTGTCCTCCGAACACTGGTCAAACACGCCGGTACAGAAAAGACTAAACCCCTCGACCCAGCTTCCCAGAACAAACAGGTATTTATGCTTATACTAATTGCATCCTCGGTTCAGCTGGGCATCTGCGTCAGCTGACCGAGGTGCCTTCTGGGAAACTGGGTCTACAACAAAAACTACAAACTAAAAACACTGCCCTCTAGTGGGCAACCCTCACAATTATACAAGAATTTGTATTGCTGGCCGCGATCACGTGACTGCTGCTTAATTAGAAGATCAGGTTGATCTGGTCCAAGCTCTTAAACTTTTTTTATTTTTTCATCCGATCGCATTGCGAAGGGGTATTTTAAAAAAGAAATTTACAAATTTTCTCTCCTATTTAGCTGCCCCAGCGCCCCTTATAGACCAGCCGCCACTGTTGAGTTTTAAATAGGTTTATTTGGGGATTATCTTAAAGTGCCCCTATTATGCTTTTTCAAATATGATCTTTCCTGCAGTGTGTCATGTAGCTGTATGTGAACATAAACTATCTGCACTATCTGTGAGGCCGACAGTGCACGATAAATGAAGTTTTTGTCTATTAAAAATGAAAGTGTCGGCTCACATTCGCCTAAACGAGTCATTAGCAATTCGAATCTTTTTCTGTTACGGATCCACGTCACTACGTAACATATCTGCATAATGTCCATCCACATTCTACGTCGCGAACAACTTGCCTGCCATCGTACAATTAACATTACCACACTCTTGTTAATATTCATGCAGGGTTCGCTTAAACACTTTGTAATATAAAAAAAAACAATAAAAACGAGAGCACACAAAATCCTTTTTAACTGTTTATTCTCCACCATTCACCAAAAATGATGCATTTTTCCCCTTCAGAGAAAACGCACTCGCGAAGTGTTATAGTTAATGAACTGAAACTGAACTCTGACACTTACCACTGAGAAACGTCCTACTCCAGTCATGTTTCAACCATTTCATCGTCAGAATCCGGCTCAAATTGATACGGTAAAACCGATGCCATGTTTTCTATGTATTGATGGGTCTCCAGAGCCATCGTTCAGTTATGGTAATGAGCGTTTCGTTTTTCGACACATGCTGTAGCGGTAGACCGATCATAAAGGACCGCACCATCTGACCAATCACAGCAGTGAGGGCTCACAGAAAGGAGCTGGATCTTCAAACTGCTTCACACGAGCCGTTTAGAAATGGGGTAAAATTAAATCTATTTTTGGAGAAAACTAAAGTGTTCTTTAACCTTGCATACATGTAAACCTGTTTTAAGAGACTCATTCAGCAATATTAGCAACCTTTAAAATGGCATAATAGGGGCACTTTAAGGTTTGACACCAGCCAGCACATTTAACACTGATGCTTTCTTACAAAGACAAAAATTAACCACCATCCATCTCCCATAAACCACGTACCACACTTTTGTGTTAACAGGAACTTGGTATTAAACTTCTGACATTACATTTATTGTATCAGGTTTTCAACTGTTATTTGTTTTGAGTGATTGTGTGTTTGTGTGTTATTGTTTGTTTGTTTGGTTGGAGAGAGAGCCTGTGTGTCGCGCCTTGCCCACTCTCCTTCCCGTTTGTTGTTTTGGGTTTTCTTTTTGTTTGTTTGTGTTATTGTGGATGGAAGTGTTCCTCCCGCTATTGTATATAGTTTTCTTTCTTTTTAAATATTGTGTATATATATATATTGTTTTGTTCTTTGTGTTGTTTGTATATAGTTACAAGGAAGCAGTAGGGGTTGAGCGCCATTTTTGTTGTCCCCTGTTTTCTCCTGTTTTTTTGTAAGTAGTTAGGAAGTTAGGTTAGTTTTTGTATTTTGATTTCAATTGCTTTTTGGGTAGTTTAGTTAGCTTGAGGGTGGAGATAGAGGGGGGGTTTTGTTTATTGTTTTGGCTTGGCTCAATCCTGAAGCCCAGAGCTTCCTGTATGTGTATGTGCGTGTGTATCAAAATAAAAACCACGCACGAAATCTTGGGTGTAGGTTCATTTATTTATCATCAATTTATTATTTTCTTTGTTGCGTCCCTTGACCCTAGACCGGGGGTCGTAACAGCGAGTGTAAATCATTTTTAGAAAGAATACCAACAACCATCTTTATGGTGTCTATGTGATACCAATCACAGTAAAGCCATGATGATCTGTAGTTGTCCTTCTTGTGTCTTTTTCAGGTGATGGAGGTTCCAGGCAGTAGGCCATTAGGATGGATTATTTATTAACATAATATTGGTTATATTATCAGTATTTCTGATAAGAAAAAAGTTTATCCTAGTAATATTATCTACATGAGCTTCAAATGAAAGATCTATAATACAATATATCTATATATCTATATATAATAATGAATCTATAATTACATCAAGGTACTTTCCTGCTGCATATGATGAATCAGAAAGACCATCCAAAGTTACTGTTGGGGGAGGTTCATAATCATCCAGTGTCTTATGTCCTTCTCACATTCCTCAACTTTATTAAGTTAGTGTCGCTAATCTCTAGGCAATAGAGTACAATGACTGGCTAAAAAAGTCACAGATTACAGATTACTTGCTGATAACAATGTACAAATAGATGCTTCAGGCAGAAGTATGGGCAGCATGTCTCGTTTTTAACCTCCCCAAGTTCTCCCACACCACCCCACTCCTCCGCTCCCTGCACTGGCTTCCTGTAGCTGCCCGCATCAAATTCCAAACGCTGATGCTTGCCTACAAAGATAAAAATGGCCCTGCACCCACTTACATCTCTGCTCTAATCACACCACGCACTGCACCACGTTCCCTCCGATCCTCCAGCACTGCTCGCCTCATCCCACCATCTCTCAGGGATCGAGGGCGGCATTCATCCAGGCTCTTTTCTGTTCTGGCACCGAGGTGGTGAAATGAACTTCCTCTAAAAAAAATCCCTCTTCCCAGTTGTGTTGGACTAATGGCACTTAGTTATTAACCTAGTTAACCCAGTGTACATATGTATCCAGTGATGTAAACTTTAAAGCACTTTTTGTAAGTCGCTCTGGATAAGAGCGTCTGCCAAATGCCTAAATGTAAATGCCGGAACATTTGACTGGCGTGATGACAGAAGCGAGTTGATCATTGCACAATCTATTCGCAGGTGCATGGTGGCACGCAGGCACCAGGATCTGCACATGCAGAGCAGAGGGTACCATCTAGTAATAAAGGGTTATCGTTATCATGATAAATGAGGATGGGTTCCCTGTTGAGTTTGGTTTCTCTTAAGGTTTCTTCTTATTGCCATTTTTCCCCTCAGCACCATCACCCTCGACTTGTTCATCAGGGACAATCTGATCATTTTGATTCATACACATTTCATACATAAGTCTTTTGATGTAAAGCTGATTGCGACAATGACAATTGTTAAAAGCGCTATACATATTTTTATATAATAGAATTTCATTAAATTGAGTTAAATAGTAATAAACAAATAAATAAATAAATAAACAATACAATAAAAAGAACATTTTAAATGGCCGAATAACCCACGCACCTGTGATCGGTATCAGCCAATTCTGATTTCTGTGATCGGGGATCAGTGATCACCCCTAGTAATAGATAATCTCTAATCTGGATTTGCTGAGACATATAACTATGTGTCATCAGCGTAACAGGAAGTTTACACCATCATTACACCGTTTAATATCATTATACTTTACAGCTCAGGATGCTCTGCAAATTGCCCGTAGCGTGTGAATGTGTGTGTATGGGTGCACACATACACACAACATACACACACTCCCATTGGCACACATACACTCAATCCACCCTGCGATGGATTGGCACCCTGTCCAGGGTGTACTCTGTCTGTCCTAAATCTCCTGGGATAGGCTCCAGGCCCCCTGCTACCCTGAATACAGGATAAAGTGGTAT
Organism: Channallabes apus; assembly: GCA_030522415.1. Taxonomy (NCBI): domain Eukaryota; kingdom Metazoa; phylum Chordata; class Actinopteri; order Siluriformes; family Clariidae; genus Channallabes; species Channallabes apus. The sequence goes on from CM060110.1 coordinate 4,130,419, forward strand.
AGAAGATGAGTGAATGAGTGAGAGTTTTCACTGAGATATTTTCATATTCATACTTTCATATTCATCTTTACACTTTCACGCCACTGTGAGTTCAAAGATAGCATGGTCATATAGTGCCTTGCTAAATAAAAGTAGCCACTTGGATTTAAATAAACAAGTACCTACAATGAGCATGGAAATTCACCATCCATCCATCCATTTTCTTCCGCTTATCCGAGGTCGGGTCGCGGGGGAAGCATCTTCAGCAGGGATGCCCAGACTTCCCTCTCCCTGGCCACTTCTTCCAGCTCTTCCGGGGGGATCCCAAGGCATTCCCAGGCCAGCCGAGAGACATAGTCCCTCCAGCGTGTCCTGGGTCTTCCCCGGGGTCTCTTTCCGGTGGGGCATGTCCGGAACACCACACAAGGGAGGCGTCCAGGGGGCAACCTAAATAGATGCCCAAGCCACCTCATCTGGCTCCTCTCGATGCGGAGGAGCAGCGGCTCTACTCTGAGCCCCTCCCGGATGACTGAGCTTCTCACCCTATCTCTAAGGGAGAGCCCAGACACCCTGCGGAGGAAACTCATTTCGGCCGCTAGTATTCGCGATCTTGTTCTTTCGGTCACTACCCACAGCTCATGACCATAGGTGAGGGTAAGAACGTAGATCGACCGGTAAATTGAGAGCCTTGCCTTTTGGCTCAGCTCCTTCTTCACCATGATGGACCGATACAGAGCCCGCATCACTGCAGACGCTGCCCCGATACGCCTGTTGATCTCCCGCTCCATTTTACCCTCACTCGTGAACAAGACCCCGAGATACTTAAATTCCTCCACTTGGGGCAGGATCTCACTCCCAACCCTGAGAGGACACTCCACCCTTTTCCGGCTGAGGACCATGGCCTCAGATTTGGAGGTGCTGATTCTCATCCCAGCCGCTTCACACTCGGCTGCGAACCGATCCAGTGAGAGCTGTAGGTCGCAGGATGATGAGGCCAACAGAACAACGTCATCTGCAAAAAGCAGTGACCCAATCCTGAGCCCACCAAACTGTACCCCCTCAACGACCTGGCTGCGCCTAGAAATCCCGTCCATAAAAATTATGAACAGGATCGGTGACAAAGGGCAGCCCTGTCGGAGTCCTACTCTCACCGGAAACAGGTCCGACTTACTACCGGCAATGCGGACCAAGCTCCGACACCAGTCGTACAGGGACCGGACAGCCCTTAACAGGGAATCCGATATCCCATACTCCCGGAGTACCCCCCACAGGACTCCCCGAGGGACACGGTAGAATGCCTTCTCCAAGTCCACAAAGTACATGTAGACTGGTTGGGCAAACTCCCATGCCCCCTCCAGGACCCTGCTAAGGGTGTAGAGCTGGTCCACTGTTCCGCGACCTGGACGAAAAACCACACTGCTCCTCCTGAATCCGAGGTTCGACTATCCGACGGACCCTCCTTTCCAGGACCCCTGAATAGACTTTCCCGGGGAGGCTGAGGAGTGTGATCCCTCTGTAGTTGGAAAACACTCTCCGGTCCCCCTTCTTGAAGAGGGGGACCACCACCCCAATTTGCCAGTCCAGAGGCACTCTCCCCGATGTCCATGCAATGTTGCAGAGACGTGTCAACCATGACAGCCCTACAACATCCAGAGCCTTGAGGAACTCCGGGCGGATCTCATCCACTCCCGGGGCCCCGCCACCACGGATCATTTTGATCACCTCGGCGACCTCGGCCCCAGAGATTGAAGAGTCCACCTCTATGTCCCCAGACCCTGCTTCCTCATCGGAAGGCATGTTGGTGGAATTAAGGAGGTCTTCGAAGTACTCCCCCCACCGACCCACAACGTCCCGAGTCAAGGTCAGCAGCGCACCATCCCCACTATACACTGTGTTGACCGTGCACTGCTTTCCCCTCCTGAGACGCCGGATGGTGGACCAGAATTTCTTCGAAGCCGTCTGGAAGTCATTCTCCATGGCCTCCCCAAACTCATCCCACGCCCGGGTTTTTGCCACAGCAACCACCGAAGCTGCATTCCGCTTGGCCTGCCGGTACCTATCAGCTGCCTCCGGAGTGCCACAAGCCAAAAAGGCCCGGTAAGACTCCTTCTTCAGCTTGATGGCATACGACCACAAAGTCGATCATCGAACTGCGGCCTAGGGTGTCCTGGTGCCAGGTGCACATATGGACACCCTTATGCCTGAACATGGTGTTCGTTATGGACAATCCGTGACGAGCACAGAAGTCTAATAACAAAACACCGCTCTGGTTCAGATCGGGGGGGCCGTTCATCCCAATCACACCCTTCCAGGTCTCACTGTCATTGCCCACGTGAGCATTGAAGTCTCCCAACAGAACGATGGAGTCCCCAGGAGGGACACTCTCTAGCGCCCCCTCCAGAGACCCCAAAAAGGGCGGGTACTCCAAACTGCTGTTCGGCGCATAAGCGCAAACAACAGTAAAGTTCCGTCCCCCCACCCGAAGGCGGAGGGAGGCCACCCTCTCGTCCACTGCGGTGAACCCCAATGTACAGGCCCCGAGTCGGGGGGCAATAAGTATGCCCACACCTGCTCGTCGCCTCTCACCGGTGGCAACTCCAGAGTAGAAGAGAGTCCAGCCCCTCTCAAGGAGACTGGTTCCAGAGTCCAAGCTGTGCGTCGAGGTGAGTCCAACTATATCTAGCCAGAACTTCTCAACCAAACACACACTAGTTCAGGCTCCTTCCCCGCCAGAGAGGTGACATTCCACGTCCCTAGAGCTTGCTTCTGCAGCCGAGGATCAGACCGCCAAGGCCCCTGTCCTCTGCCACCGCCCAGCTCACACTGCACCCGTCCTCTTTGGCCCCTCCTACAGGTGGTGAGCCCATGGGAAGGGGGACCCACGTTGCCTCTTCGGGCTGTGCCCGGCCGGGCCCCATGTGTGCAGGCCTGACCACCAGGTGCTCGCCATCGGGCCCCACCTCCAGGCCTGGCTCCAGAGGGAGGCCCCGGTCACCCACGTCCGGGCGAGGGAAAACGTTTTCCAATGGTTGTACTCGTCATAAGAGGTCTTTTGAACCACTCTTTGTCTGTTCCCTCACCTAGGACCAGATTGCCATGGGTGACCCTGCCGGGGGCATGAAGCCCCCGACAACATAGCTCCCAGGATCATTGGGACACGCAAACCCCTCCACCACAATAAGGTGGTGGTTCAAGGAGGGGTGGAAATTCACTGATTTCTAAAATCCTTTTTTTTGTAAGTGCATGCAGGTTGGGATATGAGTGAATGTGCATATGTTATTAGTTTCAATTTAACACAAAGTTAGTTCATGTGCACATTAAATGTTTTGTAAAAGCACATAATGTGTGCTTCTGTGTCTTTCTGTTGTGTGTAAGTTTGTGTCATATATGGTAGCTCAGTGTCCTGAAACTGAATTGATGCAGGGAGTTACTTGACTTTATGGAAAACTTGATCTTCAGTTACAGTATATAAATGTGTAACACAACATGGACATTAACAAGAAATTTTTGGACCCCAGTGAAAATGACAAACTCTGCATATGAGTAAAACTGTCATGATGTGGTGGTACATGTCTGTTCTTATTGCCGTGGTCGTACAAGGCAGGCATAGGCGCAGAGGGGATGATGGTAAATAGGGTTTTTATTTAACACAAAAAAACATAAATAAACAAAACTTAGAATAACGAAATTAAGCAAACCAACCAACTAAGAAACTCGATCTAGAAACAGTACTTAACATAGCTTCTTAACTTTAGCAAAGACAGCTTTAACAAAACATAGGCTCAGTAGCTTTACAAAACACACCATAGGCTCTTCAGCTCGAAACATGAGGCTAAGAGCGAAACACGAGGCTAAGAGCGAGACACGAGGCTAAGAGCGAGACACGAGGCTAAGACCTCACAAACAACCTACACATGGAGCCAAGACTGGAGACGGGGCGAGACTGGAGACAGGGCGAGACTGGAGACTGAATGGGTTAATGGTTAATTGGATTAGTAGCTACACTGGTTATTGTTGCTCTGGTTGATGGCCTAACCGGGTTAGTCTCTAATGGGGTTAGAGGCTAACCGGGTTAGTTACTGACCTACCATGCGAACGGAGACACAAAAGGCTAAGCACACAAGGAAGCTAGACATACAGGGAGGCTAGACATACAAAGGGCTATAGAAACACAGGAGACACACCAAAGATTACTTACATAAACCTTGAGACAAACACAACACTTCATGGGACAGAGTCAGCTCCACAAACACAAGGAACCTGAACTTAACCAAAAACTAGAGCCTTCTTACAACAAATGTTATATAACAAACCAAATAAAACAAGACAAACTCAAACAAAAGGCCACGTAATACCGACAGTAAATATAAACAATGCTCGGCCCAGTTTATAGATGATCTAATGAGCTACCTCAGTTCAGGTGAGCACCCGCTTCACCTGACTGAGGTGCCTTTCTTCGAAACTGAGTCTGCAAACAAAAACTACAAAAACAGAACAGTGACCTATAGTGGTGGTCCCTTGCAAAAACACATTGCCTTGTAACTGTAATCTGCCATGCTCCAACTTGTCATGGAATGGCCTCATAGACTTGGAGATTCCACAATTGTTCAGTTGCAGGGATCTCTTTTCATATTTTTCATATTCCAGAATTGACAGGATTTTTTTAGTGTTTGTTAGTTTTACTGACAATAATTGTAATTATTCTATTATGTATTTAAATTATTTAATAATTCTAATATAAATCTAATCTAAGCATGCTGCTCTACCACTAGACCAGTTTTTGTCGGCTTCCAGCACACGTGATTTTTTTTTAATTAACAGCTTGTTCTACAAACCGGATTCCAAAAAAGTTGGGACACTAAACAAATTGTGAATAAAAACTGAATGCAATGATGTGGAGATGGCAAATGTCAATATTTTATTCAGGATAGAACATAGATGACAGAGAAAATGAGAAAATGTATCATTTTAAGGGGAAAATATGCTGAATCAAAATGTCATGGTGTCAACAAATCCCAAAAAGTTGGGACAAGGCCATTTTCACCACTGTGTGGCATTTCCCCTTCTTCTTACAACACTCAACAGACGTCTGGGGACCGAGGAGACCAGTTTCTCAAGTTTAGAAATAGGAATGCTCTCCCATTCTTGTCTAATACAGGCCTCTAACTGTTCAATCGTCTTGGGCCTTCTTTGTCGCACCTTCCTCTTTATGATGCACCAAATGTTCTCTATAGGGGAAAGATCTGGACTGCAGACTGGCCATTTCAGTACCCGGATCCTTCTCCTACGCAGCCATGATGTTGTGATTGATGCAGAATGTGGTCTGGCATTATCTTGTTGAAGAATGCAGGGTCTTCCCTGAAAGAGATGACGTCTGGATGGGAGCATATGTTGTTCTAGAACCTGAATATATTTTTCTGCATTGATGGTGCCTTTCCAGACATGCAAGCTGCCCATGCCACACTCACTCATGCAACCCCATACCATCAGAGATGCAGGCTTCTGAACTGATCGTTGATAACAACTTGGGTTGTCCTTGTCCTCTTTGGTCCGGATGACATGGCGTCCCACATTTCCAACAAGAACTTCGAATCGTGACTCGTCTGACCACAGAACAGTCTTTCATTTTGCCACACTTCATTTTAAATGATCCCTGGCCCAATGAAAACGCCTGTGCTTGAGGATCTTGCTTAGAAATGGCTTCTTCTTTGCACTGTAGAGTTTCAGCTGGCAACGGCGGATGGCACGGTGGATTGTGTTCACTGACGATGGTTTCTGGAAGTATTCCTGAGCCCATTCTGTGATTTCCTTTACAGTAGCATTCCAGTTTGTGGTGCAGTGTCGTTTAAGGACCCGGAGATCACGGGCATCCAGTATGGTTTTACGCCCTTGACCCTTACGCACAGAGATTGTTCCAGATTCTCTGAATCTTCGGATGATGATATGCACAGTTGATGATGATAACTGCAAAGTGATTGCAATTTTTCGCTGGGTAACACCTTTCTGATATTGCTCCACTATCTTTCTGCGCAACATTGTGGGAATTGGTGATCCTCTACCCATCTTGGCTTCTGAGAGACACTGCCACTCTGAGAAGCTCTTTTTATACCCAATCATGTTGCCAATTAACCTAATTACTGTTAATTGGTCTTCCAGCTCTTCGTTATGCTCAAATTTACTTTTTCCAGCCTCTTATTGCTACTTGTCCCAACGTTTTTGGGATTTGTTGACACCGTGAAATTTGGAATCAACATATTTTTCCTTTAAAATGATACATTTTCTCGGATTAAACTTTTGATCTGTCATCTATGTTCTATTCTGAATAAAATATTGACATTTGCCATCTCCACATCATTGCATTCAGTTTTTATTCACAATTTGTTTAGTGTTCCAACTTTTTTGGAATCCGGTTTGTAAATTGAAGTGCATGTGGTAAATATACAGTATATATAAAAAATTTTCTGCCCAAATCTGCGGTATTATGTCTGGTACACTAACCATGTTTGGTTATAAATCAAGACATTTGTCATGGGAAAATGTCTTTAACTGGAGGTTGAGCAAGGGACCTAGTCCCCCGAATTAATTAAAAACTTTCATTCAATAAAATTGTATTTTTATAGTGCTTTTAACAATGATCATTGTCTCAAAGCAGCTTCATAGAATCAAAAGGAAATTATGGAAATGTATATAAAATGTGAGAAAATATGTATGAATCATAATGATCAGATTGTCCCTGATGAGCACGCAGAGGGGGACGGTAACGATGGGTAGGAAAAACTCCCTGAGATGGCAATAGGGAGAAACTTTGAGAGGAACCAGATTCCACCGACTCAAATTTACTAAAAACCAATGCAACGAAGGAGGCTTGCCTAAAGAGAGGACATTGAAGGAATGATCACAGTGCATGATCATTATAACCCCAAGAATGTGGGACATATAGTATTTATGTATGCTTGGCACCAAATTTTATTAAATTCCACTAGATGTCGACTTATTCCTTTTAACTTTAAATAATGTTGTAAATTCTCTCCTTCTCTATTTTGATATTTGTTCTCTGGCTTCTGTCTGTAAATTAACCTACCCTTTTATACATTGTAAATAATTATATACATAATTATTATAGGTGCCTTTTTAAGCAATGGAATATACACTGCCTGGCTAAAAAAAACAAATCAGTCTCTAACTGATTACTTGCTGATATCTGTGTACAAATAGATAACACTGGCTGCCGAGCCATTCGGCCGGCATGATAACCGAAGCAAATCGATCTTGTATCCAGCTGAACTTCTAAGCACAAAAAGCCAAACAATTCAAATATTAAAAATGAAACCCAACATTTTAACATATGCTTATATTTTTATTTTCATTTTTTTGGATTTAAAAACTAATTTTGTTGTTGTTTGTTTGTTTTTACTTGCATATTCCAATAATAAATAATATACATTTCCACAAACCAAAGTCTAAGTATTGCGATTGATGAACATGGATGTGTGTGTGGGTGGGTGGTGGTGGTGGGGGGGTGCTTTTTCTACTTTCTCATTTTGTTTTGCACTGTAGTTTCCTTGCATGCTGTTTATCTGTATTGGCTCCTTAAAATAACAACAATTGCAGTGTGACATCACACAACACATACAGTATACTGTAAGAATACACCAACCCATACAGTATAGTATGAAGGTCTCGCGGTCTCATACGTTACAATGCTGAATGAAAAATATACAGAAGTAAACATCCTATGCATACAATAAAGTGTTACAAGACCAGACATGGTAATAAACAAAAACAAAGATACAGATTTAAGAGGAATCCCTGAAATCTACCAGAAAGATATTACCTCTTCATAAATAATGTTAAGGTTCATGAGCCTTTACAAACATTCAGCTATACTGTACATTTAAACTTCCATAAGAGATTAATAAACCATAAGGAAGGGCTTCCTTATCACTATATGAATATTAATAGATTACATTCAAGTACAAGTTTAATCTGCATTTTTGTCGTCCATGACGCTAAAAACTCCCCGTAGAGTATATGTACGAAAAAGTTTGTGTTATTAGAAGTAAGCATGTGATCAGGAGGGTGACTGTAGAAGGGGACACTTCCCATGAAGCGCTGCTAGCTTGGGTGGATTGCCCTGAAGATAATAATAATAATAATAATAATAATAATAATAATAATAAATATACATCATTATTTTTGTACAATCTTGTATAATGTTTTGTTCTTTTAGAAGTTAGGATAAAGATAAAAGAGCATTCACTTACCAACAGTAACAGTGCCATTCACTAGAGGCAAGCTGGTGAGGTGATTTTCCCAGGCAGACATCAAAGTATCCACTAACGTCCGATCAGCAGGTACAGAATCATTAAAGTACAACGATGTATTAACTATAACTGATCCTTTACTGTTGGGAGAAAACAATGTTATGTATTATTATTATTATTATTATTATTATTATTTATTTTTCAATATAAACCATGAATGGTTTATATTTCACTCACTGAAAGCTGTTGATTTGACACTTGCTGTAGCTTCTGCTAAATGCTGACCTAAATATTAAATTAAGCTGAAAAAAAAGAGATTTTTTTTGCAAAGTTACTTTTTTATGAAATTACTTATAGAGCAGCAAAGTTAATATTTTTCACACAAATCTACCACAACACTGATATAACGAAACATCAACTGACGCTTAGCTAAAGTACATCATCAGTGATATATATGTTAGAATAAAGAAAAAGAGTTCACCTGCTCTACAATAAATGTAGCGAGTGATAGGAAAGAAGCTGATGAAGGATTTGCAAGGTCTGTAGTGTAGGTTATGTCGAGAGTAAATGTGAAAAATACTACAAATGTGACAGGGGGTGCGGTTGTTGTCGTTGTTGTCGTTGTTGTTGTTGTCGTTGTTGTTGTTGTTGTGGTTGTGGTGGTGGTTGTTTTCGTTGCTGGTGTTGTTGTTGTTGGATTTATAATAGCGTTTATGGCTGATTTCTTTGTTGTTGTTGATTCTTTCACAGCTGTTGTAGATTTCTGTGTCGGAAATGTAGTATTAGTAGTTTTACTAGTTGTTTTTATTGTTATTGCTGGTGATGTTATATTTTCGTTTGTCTTCATGGTTGGTGTTTGGGTTGTTGCTTTCCCTGGTGCTGAACTTGGTTTTATAGTTGCTGTAGCATTCTGTGTTGGTGTTGTAGGTGTTTTGATAGTAGAGATTGTTGGTGTTATTGTTGTTGTTGCTTCGCCTGGTACTGAAATTGTTGTATTTGATTCATTCATAGCAGTTGTTGTAGATTTCTGTGATAGAGATGTAGTAATATTCATTCTTATTGTTGGTGTTGTTCCATTTGTGCTTGTCCTTGTAGTTGTCTTTGATCCAGTAATAGCGGCTGTTGTAGGTTGCAGTGTTGAAAATGTACTAGTATTTGTTGTTGTTGTTGTTCTTTCAGTTGATGATACATCTGATTTTGGAGTAGGTGTCTTTGATCCAGTAATAGCGGCTGTTGTCGGATGGAGTGTTGAAAATTTACTAGTATTTGTTGATGTTGTTGTTGTTGTTGTTCTTTCAGTTGATGATACATCTGATTTTGGAGTAGTTGTCTTTGATTCAGTAATAGCGGCTGTTGTCGGATGGAGTGTTGAAAATGTACTAGTATTTGTTGTTGTTGTTGTTGTTCTTTCAGTTGATGATACATCTGATTTTGGAGTAGGTGTCTTTGATCCAGTAATAGCGGCTGTTGTCGGATGGAGTGTTGAAAATGTACTAGTATTTGTTGTTGTTCTTTCAGTTGATGATACATCTGATTTTGGAGTAGTTGTCTTTGATTCAGTAATAGCGGCTGTTGTCGGATGGAGTGTTGAAAATGTACTAGTATTTGTTGTTGTTGTTGTTGTTCTTTCAGTTGATGATACATCTGATTTTGGAGTAGGTGTCTTTGATCCAGTAATAGCGGGTGTTGTCGGATGCAGTGTTGAAAATGTACTAGTATTTGTTGTTGTTCTTTCAGTTGATGATACATCTGATTTTGGAGTAGTTGTCTTTGATTCAGTAATAGCGGCTGTTGTCGGATGCAGTGTTGAAAATGTACTAGTATTTGTTGTTGTTGTTGTTCTTTCAGTTGATGATACATCTGATTTTGGAGTAGTTGTCTTTGATTCAGTAATAGCGGCTGTTGTCGGATGCAGTGTTGAAAATGTACTAGTATTTGTTGTTGTTGTTGTTGTTCTTTCAGTTGATGATACATCTGATTTTGGAGTAGGTGTCTTTGATTCAGTAATAGCGGGTGTTGTCGGATGCAGTGTTGAAAATGTACTAGTATTCGTTGTTAATGTTGTTGCTGTTGTTGTTCCAGTTGTGTTTGTAACTGTTTCTTTTGGCACTGACATTAATGGAGTAGATGTTTTCAAGATGGTCACAGCTGTTGTAGAATTTTCTGTCAGTGATGCAGGAGTAGAAGCAGCTTTTATTGTAGTCATGTTTAAATTTGAAGTTGTTATGTTAACACCTGCGGTAGGTGTCACAAATTGATTAGTCATAGATGTAGAATTCTGTGTTGTTGCTGCTGTTGTTCTTGTTATTGCTGTTGTTGTTGTTGTTGCTGTTGTTGTTGCTGTTGTTGTATTAGAGCCTGTAAAGAAAAGCCAGGAGAAAGGAGCTCAGAGTAGTTTGATGAATGCCAATGCCAGTGTTAAGTAAATGTGTTTGAAGGTTTTATGTGGGTATTAAAACTGTCCTTTTTTTATTAATTAAACAATTTCAGATGTTAAATATATGGAGAATAGGAATAAAGCCATTTAATAAAAACCCTTAATAGCAAAAAAACTTTTGATTTAGAGATGATCAATTGTCATCATTAAGGGTATATAATATACATTGTTGTATAATGTATCAGACACATGTAATTTCCTCTGTTGACAACCCAGTGACTTGCTGTAACCATTTCCCCGTAAACATGTAGATCACAGATGTATTACAGAGTATTTGTACCTTCTGTATTGGCATTTGCATCAATTGGGATGGCCCGGGTTGTGAAGTTTGTAGGTCCAGGTGCAGGTGTTGTGAATGGGGTAGTTGCTGATGATTGGTTCTGGACTCCTTCATGATAAACCAAAATAAAAAAGAATTAATCAGAAAACTAGTCTTATCTTTTTTAATACTGTTGACTGATAATCTTACAAGTACTTAGAGCATGAATACCAACACGACAGGCACAGTTTTATTTAAAATTATAAAGATATATAAGATATATACTGGGGTGTTTATTGTATCTATCCATTTGTATAGTGTTATTCAACAATATTTTGATAAATATCATACAAATGATTGATAAGACAAAGGCTTACCCAAAACTAGGAATGTATACCAGTACCTTCTGATAATCACTTGTGATCCTTCCCTAAAATACAAACAAGCAAAACAAACAAACAAAAAATCTATTTTATTTATCCTGTTACCAGTTATTGTTTATTGTTTATTTTACTATTATCAAGTTATTCCCATCTTTAAAAATATAAACAAACTAGTAATCTAAATCACATAAATCAGTAAAGCCCGGACAAGGCAGTTAGCAAGAATGAATGAATGAATTATGCTTTAAACAGCATACAAGACTGCACATTTTTATTAATGTTCAAATAAATTATTTTGTTCATAAATGTTTTTTTGTCCTTAAATCCTTCACACACTGCAAGAACCTCATAACACAACATTTTCAAAAATAATATATATAGTGTGCTATCTCTCAGGGGGAATCAGACCCTCCCCTTTACCACTTCTCATCTTACACAGTAAAACTTCCTCCTCTCTTATTTGATATTTAAACACACACACACACACACACACACACACACACACACACACACACACACACACACACACATTAACGGAAGAAGTTTTATTGGAAAAATTAGCAAGGAACATCATTAGAAATTCTCGCAAGAGTGCTTGTCTTACGGTACACTCACAAACCGCGTTACTCGCAATTCGAGGTTTCACTGTATGTACTTACTGTCTAACCAGGAAATTTAAATTGGAGACTCCAGGAATGTGCTAAAAAAAATGGGTAAATAAAACTAATTCAGTTGGAATCATCGCCAGGTGATCTTTGGTGCTACATATAAGGAGCTATGATGGACTCCATGCATTTCCTCAAAAACATCAGAAAGTACAGTTCAGGTTTCCAAATGAAATCTTTTGGTGTCACATCAACAGTTGAACAGCCCAGCTTTCCAACGACTTTCACTGTGCAAGATCAGGTATATCACAAGCCAGGATCATCACAACCTTTGGCTGCTCAGAGCCCCAAATTCCCCACAACCATATTTTATGGGAGATGTACAACAGCACACCGACCAGCAACGTGATCGTATCCCCAGTAAGAGCTGACAGATTGTGCTGAACCTACAAGGGACATTTTACCAACTCTACCATCTTATCAAAACTTTTAAAACGACAGTGAAACATATGCCAACGGATGAATGCAAAGTAGTAATTGTAGTTGACAGAAAACCAAGGGATAAACACAAAGTCCGTTTTAATTCTTCGCAAGCAGGTGAAGTGGCAGTGCTTATATCAGGCGACAAATTTGATCACTGTGACATCATAATTCAAAGGCAAGGTTACACATTACAACACTCTGCAACATTAACAAGTCAAGTAGTCAGGCGCAAGTCCTTAAAACGTGCAAAATATTTGTTTGGCATGAGTGCACCATGGCCTACAAGAAAGCTCTTGAGGTCCTTGTTATAACCCCTTTTCGTGTTGCGGGTTGTGAAATTTTGGCTTATATAACTTCGGTCAGGTGACATCAACTGATGAGATGCACCTGCAGGTTATAAATAGAAGTAAACCGGAAATTCCTCAGATCAATTTTGTCTGAAGGGACGTCCGGTCACGCAGGCAGTGCGGCATTGGAGCACAGCACCTCGTTCCCGCCTTTTCAGGGAACAGGGTTACAGCAAAGTAACCGGAGACGTTCCCTTTCAAAGGCCAAACTTGATGCTGCGTGAAAACGCTATGGGAATGAGAATACCAACGCCACTGCACTGCAAGTGCCTGGACCCCAAGGTTGTGTAGCATATGCGCACAAGGCCAAGGAGGTCTCAGAACTATGTCTGGGAGGCTGACTCGAGGATCCGTGAGCCCGGAGTAGAATGAACATCCAGACTATAAAATCTAACAAATATGTGCGGAGATGATTCCTCAATTTCCTCCACATGGGCGGATTGCCACCTCATCTCCTCTGAATTAAATTTGGCTGTCCTGTCACATTACTGTGACACCAAAGTTATGCAATGAGACATGACTTTGTTTTAAAAAATGCGGCCAAAGGAGTTGTAATCGATGGTCTTGACAGAAAAGGGAAAGGGCAAAATAGTGTTCATTCCGCGTATACCTCTGATTCCCACTGATCTGCCGTTCAGTTAGGCTACAGCTCCCAGAGCGACTCTTTAGCATTCTCTATAACTCCCATTCTCCCAGAAGTCAATCAACTAGTCTCAAGGGTAATCAAAAACTGTTAGAATTATTTTATATATAAAGGAGTTGATTCTACTCTCTTGTTCTCTTCCTCATAGATTTGATATTAACGTGTTAAATCTTTCCTGCTGCTATCTTCCTGTCTCCTCTTGCATCTGTTCTTAAAGGTGTGAACGCTCCCACGCTCACCTTCCCATACTCTCTTTATGTCTCTCTCTCCCCCTCTCTCTCTATCTCCCTCTGTCTCCTTCCCCCTCTCCCCCTAACTCGAGCCAACATCTTGTGATCTGTCTCTGCACGGACACCTCTATCTTCCTCTCCTTTGATTCTTCAGGATCTCACCAGGACATTTACAATGGTTCATGCTCTTTGTAGTAACATATGTCTATAGCCCAGGCGTTTGGTCAAATATATATAAACCCCATCTTTTGCTGTTAATAAACAGAGACCTTTCTGACAGACAACATGTGTGTGTGTGTTTGACTGAGTCTCTCCTGGCGCCAGAAAAGCTTACCGAAGCACAGCGGACAGACCGAGCAACTCGCCTCTTCTACTACAAAACTTTAGAAAAACCTTACAATCTGGGGGCTCGTCTAACCTTTTCTCTCCAGGAAGGTAAGTTAAGCAGTATTTTTGCTATTGTACTTCCTTCCTTGGTCAGAAAAGTTTTTGAACCAATAGTTTATTTACGTAGTAAATTGGCGTGTATTTGGGTTATATTTTGGAAAAAGAAACTTTATGCGTTTTAATTAGTTTTTGTTTCGCGTTGTGTTTGACATTACTCGCGTTGGTTTATTGGCTAAAATTACAGCGATTGTGGATAATTGAAAGATATAGATTAAACTAGGTGTTTAACTGAAACTGAACCGGTGTTGTTAGCATTAAGCTAAAAACATACACAGCGCTGTCGTCGCGAGTACCTACGTCATCAAACCGCGTCCCGCTAGAGGAGACGCGCTACTTCGGGTGTGTTTTAAAAAAAGATATACGTTCGCTAAATTCTGTTGTTTACGTAATTTATGCACTTTCAATATTGGTAATTTAGTGAGGCATTTGTAGCATGCACTTTGTGTATAAGCTGGCCCTGGCGTAGAGGCGCGTGGCTAGAAAATTAATAAATGAATTGGTTATAGCCATATTCCTTAGAGTGTTCTTTGGAACAGGGAGCGGCGTGCAGTTGCAGTTATACACGTGCATGAGTTTTATTGTCTCCCTGACGTAGAGGCGTGTGGACTCAGCCCGGCGCACCTGAGCTCCATTTTTCTGGTAGTGTTATCAGAAACAGGGTAGATTGGCCGAATGCCTTATTAATTCACTATATTGGTATTTGATAAATGTGTGATGATCTCCAAAGATGTAGAGGCATGTGAGATTTGAAAGAATCCATATTCCTGGTAGTGTTATCAGGAACGCGGAGATATTACACATTTTTGATAATACACTTTTAAATTACAGTATTCTTCAGTTTTAAATATATACTTATTAATTTACTATATTGGTATTTGATAAATGTGTGTATGATCTCCAAAGATGTAGAGGCATGTGAGATTTGAAATAGAATCCATATTCCTGGTAGTGTTATCAGGAACGCGGAGATAATACACATTTTTGATAATACACTTTATAGATTACAGTATTCTTCAGTTTTAAATATATTCTGATACACTCTGTTCGAACGTCACACCACCCGTGTAAAAAAATAAAATAAAATAAAAATAATAATAATAAAATAAAAAAATAAATAAATACATAAATAAAACCAATAAAAATAAAAAATAAAAAAAAGCTTAAAGTGTCCGCTTAACTTCGATAAGCTTGGTTTGTTTACTAACTGGAACTTACTAACAAGATGGGAAATGGTCGTTCCAAACAGTCTCTTACTCCTAATGATTGGATGAATATTTAAGGATTTGGAATTTTATTCAACCTTTTGTGTCACCTATTCGACAGTAATAGGTTTTAGGAATTAGATTAGATAGGTTTAAAACTGCTTGGTTCTTACACAGGGATATTTTTGGATGTAATATTACTCAACATTTCACACAACTATTTCAAACAACCTTTGTTAATGATATAGACCCTAATTCTGTTAAATATCTTAAATTTTCTCTAGCAGGGACCAGACACTAACCTGCCATACAACTCATGTGTCGGGATGGCCGAGTGGTCTAAGGTACCAGACTCAAGGTGTATACCTTCCTGTAACTAGCCCAGATGATCTAAATTTGCATTTCCTTCATCGATTTGTGGTGATACCTTCATCTCCGTTCAATTTACTAGGCCGAGATGGACTGTCTAAATTAGGCTGTTGTATATCTTTTGCAGAAGGGAAAACCGTTTTAAAGACCCCTAATAATCTGACTATGTTCTCTGATGTGATCCCACAGGTTGATTCTACTGATAGATCTATTGTCATCCCATCCTACTTGTTTTCTGTACCTCCGAGGTTGTGGTCTACTCATGCTAATGAAGTGGGCACAGTTTGCACTACACCATACACAGCAAAACGTAAAACACTGACACCTGTGTATTGTAAGCAACACCTTCTTTCACCAGATAAAGAGGCAGGTATTGAGAAAGTGATTTTGTCAGTAATAGAACAAGGTGTCCTAGTTCCTACCCAATCTCCATACAATACACCTGTTAATCCTATACAAAAGGCAGGTGGAAAAGGATGGAGATTTACACAAGATTTGCGAAAAATTAATGATATTGTCATTCCTGCAAGTCCTATTGTTCCAGATGTCCCTTCCATTTTGACGTCAATACCTCCAAATCACTCATATTTTACAGTAGTTGATTTGTGTTCTGCATTTTTCAGTGTCCCTGTCAGTGAGCAGACGCAGCCTATATTCGCTTTCACCTTCAAAAACCAACATCTGACCTGGCCTCGTCTTCCTCAAGGGTTCAGACTCTCCAGCTGTGTTCTCCTCTGTTGTAAGAGATGCCATGGCTTCCCTGACCCTGCCTGAGAAAGTCCAACTTCTGTTATACGCTGATGACATCCTCCTCTCAGCTGAAACTGAGGACTTATGTCGCAAACATTCACTGCGCATGCTGACACATCTGGCTGATGTTGGACAAAGAACATTATCTGCTGATCGCATACAATCTGTTGTCGAGATTCGTCCACCTGCCACGAAACAAGCAATGATGAGCTTTCTTGGACTTATAAACTATTGTAGGCAGTTCATTCCTGACTGTTCCTACTATGACAAGATATTACACCAGTCATGCTCCTCCACTCAACCAGACAAAATCACATGGACATCTGAGATGAAGGACTCTTTTTGTTACCTCAAGCGATCTCTAAGTTCAGCTCCAGCATTGGGTCTACCTGATTATGGCAAGCCATTTCACCTATATGTCTCTGAAGGCGGGGGGGTCGCAGCGGGGGTCTTAGCCCAAGATCACGGCGGGTCTTATCGGCCAGTTGCATACTTATCTAAAACCCTAGATCCTGTAGCATCAGGACTTCCTGCTTGTCTGCGAGCTGTGGCTGCCTCTGCTCTCATTGTCACGGATGCTGAAAAGATTGCTCTCTCGTACCCCTTAGTATTACACTCTTCTCACCAAGTTATAACGATCCTTAATAATATTCAAACACAGCACATGACAGCTCAACGTCGTTCAGGATATGAAGCTATTCTTTGTGCCACACATAATCTAACTATTAAACCAATATCGACACCCAACACTCCGGCTGTACTCTTACACCGTCTCATGACACTCTGTGGCCCTGATCAGACCCAACCAGACTGGGCTGATCATGACTGTTTACATGAGATCACCACTACCTCGGCTGTACGCTCCGATTTATCTTCCACTCCTTTAGAGCATGGCACACATTTATGTTGATGGCTCTTGTTCAAGGCCTAATGACAATGTGACACATTGCGGCTATTCTATCTGTCAGCTGCCCAACATTGTATTAGAAGCTTATTCATTGCCTTTTCTTTCAGCTCAAGCTGCAGAACTTACCGCTCTTACTCGTGCATGTCTCCTATTTAAAAATCAACCTGTTACTATCTTTACGGATTCGCGTTACGCTTATGGTGTCACACACGATTTTGGGAAGATTTGGGCTTCGCGAGGTTTTAAATCAGCTGATGGAAAGCCTATTTCACATGCTACTCTTGTGACTGATCTTTTACAGGCTAGTTTACTCCCATCGCAATTGGCTATAGTGAAGGTCAAAGGTCATGCATCTGGTGACTCTGAAGAGGTTTTAGGTAATTGTTTAGCTGATGAAGTTGCCAAATAGGCCGCTAAAGAAGCACCTTTGTCCCCACAGGTTTGTAGGAGTACAGTATTCTCTTTGACGTCCCATGTCTCTGTTCCTAGTTTGTCATCTGACATCGACCTTGCCTTTTTGCAAACCCATTCATCACCTGAAGATCTACATTTTTGGTCTTCCCGTAAGTGTTCACCTGGCAGCGATATGCTAATTCGGGATGAGAACGGCCGTATAGCTCTTCCCGCATCTGTCCTCCCGTTATTAGTGCGTCATTTTCATGGTATTTCACATGTCGCAAAACGGGGGGTAATCCGTATGATTGAGGACAGATTCTGCATTCGCAATATCAAACAGGCTACACTTGTTCTATTAGATTCCTGCTTGATCTGTGCTCGTGCAAATACACAAGGACAACATGTTAAACACGATGCCTTGCCAATGCCTATTGCACCATTTCAATGCTTACAAATTGCCTTTACACACATGCCACCTGTAAGAAATCTGAAATACATGCTTGTGATCGTGGACAGATTTTCCAAATGGGTAGAAGCATTTCCATGCTCAAAAGAAAATGCAACAATAGTAGTTAAAATTCTGGCTAAAGAAATCATTCCTAGATACGGTATTCCAACATCTATTGACAGTGATAATGGCACGCCATTCGTCTCCAAAATGACACAAAAATTGTGTAAATTTTTAAGCATTGATTGGAAATTTCACATCCCCTACCATCCCCAAAGTTCTGGTGTGGTAGAGAGGATGAACAGAACAATCAAAGATAGGTTGACAAAAGCCATGATGGATACAGGTAAGAATTGGGTTGACCTGTTACCATCTGTGCTTTGTGAAATTAGAATGACACCCAATTCTACAACCAAACTTTCACCATTTGAGATTATAATGGGACGACCATTCCCCACCCCCTGGGTAAAAGGTAACCCTGGTGTTTCCTTTACAGGTGATCTGGACGTGATTGTCGGCGATTATACGCAAGCGCTCATTGAAAAACTGAACAATGTTCACGGTAATGTCTCTGCTTCTCTCCCTCTGCCTACAGACAAGCCTACTCACTCTTTCATCCCAGGTGATACAGTGCTGGTGAAAAGTTTAAATCCAAGGAAGGTGGGGGATGCTGCCTACAGTACACCTACAACTGTAATTACAGTGACACGCACAGCTGTTCTCACAGATTCACAGCCACAGTGGATTCACGCCAGCCGCAGATGACACTGACTGCTTGACATAATCGACCACTCACAAGATCTCCTAGCCCGCACCGAGGGGCTAGTGGAGCGACATATGTCCAGAAGACACCTCAAAAGGGGGCTCTCACCGCTTCTCACCTTTTTCACATACACATATAGGTTCAACTTTGTATTAGTTTGCTTTTTCCACATTTTATTTTTGTGCCAACGCCTGATTACGTATGTAGTGTGAATTCCATTTCTAATTGTGATTCTAGAAGTGATTTAATCCTGACTATCTCCTTCCTTTATCACCCTTCTTATAATCATCTTTGCTGACTCTACTAATTATGAATATCTGCTTCTTCACGTTAATATCTCTTGCTATGTTAACTTATTGACATTCACAAATTCTGTTAGAATTTAAGGGGGCAACTGTTAGAATTATTTTATATATAAAGGAGTTGATTCTACTCTCTTGTTCTCTTCCTCATAGATTTGATATTAACGTGTTAAATCTTTCCTGCTGCTATCTTCCTGTCTCCTCTTGCATCTGTTCTTAAAGGTGTGAACGCTCCCACGCTCACCTTCCCATACTCTCTTTATGTCTCTCTCTCCCCCTCTCTCTCTATCTCCCTCTGTCTCCTTCCCCCTCTCCCCCTAACTCGAGCCAACATCTTGTGATCTGTCTCTGCACGGACACCTCTATCTTCCTCTCCTTTGATTCTTCAGGATCTCACCAGGACATTTACAATGGTTCATGCTCTTTGTAGTAACATATGTCTATAGCCCAGGCGTTTGGTCAAATATATATAAACCCCATCTTTTGCTGTTAATAAACAGAGACCTTTCTGACAGACAACATGTGTGTGTGTGTTTGACTGAGTCTCTCCTGGCGCCAGAAAAGCTTACCGAAGCACAGCGGACAGACCGAGCAACTCGCCTCTTCTACTACAAAACTTTAGAAAAACCTTACAAAAACCAAACAAAAATGTAGTACATCGTCAAGGACTTCTGTAAGAATTTTTACCACAGGCCATTAAGCCCTTTTCTGAAATCAAAATTGTCCATTATTAATAATAGAGTGAAAAATACAAATAAATATCAAATTAAAACAGTGTTTTCTTTACACCATACCACCACAAGTTTTCAACTACGATAAGTCTGGGCAACACCGGCTACTCAAGCTAGATCTAAAGAAAAACAAACAAACAAAAAAACATCATAATCTTCCAACTTACCTAAATATTTTGACATCTGTATATATACCTGCTCCATTCTCCGAAGATTCTAAAGTTCTAGAGTTCTATAGATGGAGAGAGAGAGATCAAAGTTGTTTTAGTTGTTTTAGTTATGTGAGGGGAAAAAACATCTATACACAAATGGAATTGATAATTAAGAGATAACACACTGTTATAGGCAAACAATCAGTGCCGGTGTGCCTTACATCCACTCCAAAATGGATTACTCATATATATGTAATTTATACCGCGGTGCTATACCAAGAATGTTTAGTGATGAGAAAAATATCATGTTTTAATTGTGGTTCTCTGCTGATATTCAATTCATTCATTCATTCATTCATTTTCTGTTCCGCTTTATCCTTATATACAGGTTCGCGGGGGCCTGGAGCCTATCCCAGGAAACTTAGGGCACACAAGGCGGGGTACACCCTGGACAGGGTGCCAATCCATCGCAGGGCACACACACATACTCACATACACACACTCATTCACACACTACAGGCAATTTGGAATGTCAATTAACCTAACCTACATGTCTTTGGACTGTGGGAGGAAACCGGAGTACCCGGAGGAAACCCACCAAGCACGTGGAGAACATGCAACCAGAGACGGGAATCGAGCCTGGCCGGGGATTCGAACCCGGAATCGATATAATCAATGGGAATCGAACCCTGGCGGTGCAAGGCGACAGTGCTAACCACTACACCACCGTGCCGCCATATTCAATTCACTTTAATTAAATTTGATCTGTATAGTGATTTTAACAGTGGTCATTGTCTCACAGCAGTTTCACAAAATCAAAACAAAACTTATGGAATATTTCGTATGAAATGTGAGAAAGTGCGTATGAATCATACTGAAGAATCCTTCCATACAGTAAATATTAAAGAATCATCTCTACACCGCATTCCAAATTCTTATGCAAATTGTCAAATTGGATGTAAGTGTCATAAACATTAAATGTTTAGTTTTTAAATTAAACTCAGGGATGGTGTCGTGTCTCAGGGCTCTTTGGGTCACTGAAATGAATCTCAGACACGTGTGATAATTAGTTTGCCAGATGAGGACAATTAAAGGAAAAGTACTGAAGAAGGTTGTTCCACATTATTAAGCACGTCGCAGGTTTCAAGCGATATGGGAAAGAAAAAGGGTCTCTGCTGCCAAAAAGCATCTAATAGTGCAATGCCTTGGACAAGGTACAAAAACATCATGAAGACATTCGTGGCTGATTCAGAGCACAGACAGGTTCGTGCAGATGAAGGCAGAATGAAGAAGGTTTCTGCCAGACAAATTCATCGGATTAAGAGAGCAGCTGCTGAAATGCCATTACAAAGCAGCAAACAGGTATTTGAAGCTGCTGGTGCCTCTGGAGTCCCGCGAACCTCAAGCTGTAGGATCCTTTAGAGGCTTGCAGTTGTGCATAAATCTACTATTCGGCCCCTAATCAATGCTCACAAGCAGAACCGGTTGCAGTGGGTCCAGGCATACATGAAGACTAGTTTTTAAACAGTCTTGTTTACTGATGAGTGTCGTGCGACCCTGAATGGTCCAGATGGATGGAGTAGTGGATGGTTGGTGGCCATCATGTCCCAACAAGGCTGCGACGTCAACAAGGAGGTGCTGGAGTCATGTTTTGGGCCAGAATCATGGGGAGAGAGCTGGTCGGCCCCTGTAGGGTCCCTGAAGGTGTGAAAATGACCTCTGCAAAGTATACTGACTGACCACTTTCTTCCGTGATACAAAAAGAAGAACCGTGCCTTCCGTAACAAAATCATCTTCATGACCTCAACCCCATTGAGAACCTTTGGAGAATCCTCTAAAGATCTATGAGGGTGGGAGGCAGTTCGCATTAAAACAGCTGCTCTGGGAGGCTATTCTGACATCCCGCAAAGAAATTCAAGCAGAAACTGTCCAAAAACTCACAAGTTCAATGGATGCAAGAATTGTGAAGGTGATATGAAAGAAGGGGTCCTATGTTAAGATGTAACATGTAGCCCTGTTAGGATGTTTTTGATTGAAATAGTTTTTGATTTCAGTAAATATGACCTCATACAGTAATGCTGCAAATTCAACAAAAGCCTATTTTCAGTTCTTTACAACCTATAAAATGTTTAAACTCTGTTGTGCATAATAATTTGGAACAGTGCGTTTTCAGTTTTTTATTTTTAAATAAATATCATTAGGAGGTTTGTTCAATGAGATTCAAATTATACCCTAATGGTTGATGACTTGAAAATTATAGTGATTGTCATTTGCATTTACTAATTATGAAAATCAGGGAAAGATATTATTTGCGTAATAATTTGGAACATAGTGTATAGAGAAATCTTTGCCACATCAACGATTCTGTTTATATATATATATATATATATATATATATATATATATATATATATATATATATATATATATATATATATATATATATATATATATATATATAAAGTTTTTTTATTTAAAAAATGTAATGTAAGCTTTAATATAAGACTTTTTTTTTTTTTTATTTAATCACATAGTTTGGACTTAACAACGCGGGTTTCATGAGGGGCAGAACCCGCGTGAAAATATTCACAAAGTTCTAAACAGGCAATGGCGAAGTCATCTAGACACGCAGTTGCCGGGAGGCATTCAACGTAATCATGCCACACATGGCGGCGTGTCTATTTAAAGGTTCCGATACCTACACATTTTGTGCGATCATTAGGCAGCATCAGTAAAGGTCTCAGGGCCAAGACGAAGACCCAGTCTTAGTTTTTACAACAAACCAACATGAGAGACAGTCAAGGAGCAGCATGCAGTGCGATTGGTGTGCGCGATCGCATTGAATTAGTTGAAAGCACATAACAGAGATAAATCCAAATTCCCTCAGAGAATATGTGTTTTAGTTTTAGTTTCAAGGAGATGATGGAGCTCTGTTTATTTTGTGTTTTCAGTTTTCTTTTGTTTCCTTTTTTGTTCATTAATTAATAATCCCACACTCTCCAATCTCCAAGCAGGAAGGTCTTCCCAAGCAAGTCTCATAAGCACTCTCACTAACTGCAATTTATTAATCCCCCTTAGAAGCCCTGTATAAGTGCTCTTATTAGAATTATTATATTTTGTAATTCACCACATAACATTGGATCATTTTTTTAGTATCTACACATTACAGACTGAATAAATAAAAAAAAATTTTTACAGGTATATCCACTGGATTGTCCATGAAACTGACATTCAGATCTTGAGGATCTATGGAAGATGTAAGTAAAGAAAAGAAAGCAAGATAAAAAACATTATTATTTGTTTTGTTTTTTGTTGCAGATTTGCATGGGATGAGGTACACAGCCAAAGTATACTGTAGATCTTACCTGGAATAAGAAATCCACTTTCATTTCTTTTCCAACCATGAACTAACAGTTGTTTGATATCAGACGATATCCCCAGTAGTCCTTAAAATTAAAAAAAGAAAATTAACAATAAAAAAAATAAACATTTTGAGAAACTGCCTTACTTCTGAAAATTTGAAAGTAAATCAACGAGACTTAAAAGGATGTATATGCTTACCTAGTAGAAAGAAAAGAATCGGGAATGTTCTCATTACCATTTTTATAGGATCCTAGCCCCTGTAAATTTAAATTAGGTTAATATAATATAATCATAATTTCATTCTTTTATTACCAAAACAGGATGAATTAGGCACTGAATGTTTGTATAAAAATTGGTATAAACATGAACTTCAAGCTATCTTGATCCATGCTATTTCTGTAGCTATTATTATTACTGTTGTTGTTGTTATCAATAATAATAATAATAATAATAATAATTAAAAAATGCAGGACAATTGTAATATCAACAATAAAGATCAACATTAAAATGCACACTATATTAGTTCTCAGTTTAAATATGGCTGAAGAGATATATTCTGTATATATTATATGATGTCCTAAACAGCTCTGTAAAAAAAAAATCTTACATACACATAGTACAAAAATATTGTTACAGTATATATACTCGCTGTGCCCGTGACTTCATCCGCGTAAAATTTAATTGCACACTCTTAAGCGTGTTTATAAAAGTATACAGCACCATCTGCTGAATTTGGGATTGAACTAAAATTTTCATGTGTTACCCTGAAGTGTTCAGAATGAAGGTGTGAGATTATTACACATTAAGTAGTTTTCAATTGCACAAACAGTCAGGGCCCGGTTTCTCGATAACGCACACTATTCGCGCGCTAAGAAGACTCTTAAGATATATCTTGCGTAAAGTGATAACTTTTCTAAGTGTATTTCTCAAACTGTCTCTTAGGAGTCTTACGTCCGACGTTACAAGGCGCTGTCTACAGTGAAGGTCCTGAATTAGCGGACATCGGTGGCTCAGGAATCGATTTTTGACTCCTTTTGCATGAGAGCGTTAAGAAAAACAGCACTTTCTATGCAAATTAAGACGGCACTATTCTATTAATTGCACTAAATTCTTTCAATAGCGTTTATTTCGACATGGATTAACTTATCAATAACATGCCATAATAGATGAATATATAAATTAAATCACCAAACTGTCGCTAATATTTTCATGTAACATGTGGCTGTGAAACGAACCGGGTATCCAATCATAGTTGATGGACAAACAGCTGATAACACTCTTCACCAGCTTCAGAATCAATGTGAAGTGTCAGTTGTTGGGGTTGTATAGCGCACTTATGGAATGAATACGATGAGATGACAGAGTGGAGGTTTAATACCTCTATCTCACACGCGGGGCCGTAAGTGCGGTTCATTATGATTCAGCGCGAGTTTTGGTGCTGTTATTACATTTCCATTTTACCACGCAAAAAAAATAAACATGTTTAACATGCGGAAGCTCGCGGACCTTGCGGATCTTCACGGACCGTCGGGCGGCCACTCGAGGCGGTGCCTAATACCCCTCTCTCACCTGTGTGGCCGAACTCATCTCCGTGAGCTGCCGCGATTGCCCACGACGTTCCTTTAACGTTCCGCGAAGTTCTGCAAAGTCTGCAAGCTTCCGCGAGGACCAGCAAAAAATTAAACGTTGAATTTTTCACGCGGAAAGATGGAAACGTAATCACAGCGCAAAAACTCGGGGTGAATCATGATCAAGCCTACGGCCACAGCGCGAGACCGTGCAGGTGAGATAGGGGTATAACACACCGCATCTCACAGCGAGTCAAACCGCATGAGTGAATACTGTAGGGGTATTAAACATTACAATCACACAGAAAAATTTATGGATGCAGGGAAACTTCCAAGGTTATTTTCTCATTTAACTAAATCAAATTTCATAAAAATAAAACGTGTCAAAAGAAAAACCCATGAAGTCATGGATAATGGCTAATGATCAATGAAACATATTTTAAACAAAAAGCAGCGAGCAGCTGGACATCGGGACGGGGAGTGTACAGTAAGTACAGTAAGTACGATGCGTTGGTCTGGCACGCGCAGGTCTGAGCAGCTCAAGAAGCTCCATAATCTGTTGCCTTGGAAGGCAAAACTTTTTTTTATTTTAAATAACGACCACGGGGAAAATATGAAAAGGGCTGAAGTTTAGTCTAAAGGAAACATGTACATGACCCACACGGCTCCACGGATGGCGCCGTCTTCAGTTTAACACAACACCACGTTCGCTGCCTAATTGTTCGCCACCTGTTTAATATTAATTGTGATTGGCAATTTTAATGCTTTAGTCACATTATGAAATAGGCTAAATAAAAGTCACTCTATTAGTTCTGATATCAAATAAAATAATATTCTTAAACAGGTCTACAGTATATTCCATCATTAATACGACTTTGATAACGTGCCATAATGTGTTTGCATACACCGCTGATTTATAAAGACTGCTGCTCAGTGGCGGCGACTAGCATCTTGAGCTGAAACTACGCTAAGTATGAGTTAAGGTTGGTCCAGACCAACCTTACGAACGTGTGACTTAGCTAAGAGATACTTAGCGTAAGAACGTTTCGGGAAATGCGCTATAACGTTAAGAGAGAGGTTAAGGTACAACTTAAGAACTACTTAGCGATAAGAAGCTTTCGAGAAACCGGGCCCTGAGCCATTTGTTAAATTTTGAGATGAACTATTGATTTTTTTTTTAAGGTATTTTTTTTTGGGTGCGTTTTCCATTTAAAAGGTATATCTTCTCTTCCCATGGGCCGATTGGGATGAAACAAAGCCTATATGTTTCCTCAAGCGTGACCAAATACAAATGTGAAAACCCCATTAAAATTCACTAGGTGGTTTTTACATGATGCATGCACAAACAAAGAGACAGACAAAAATTCCAAAACCATCTTGCTGTGTTCTATTACTTATCTTATGTCCCTAACAATAATTTTTCACCAAATATCTTCAGTGTATAGTACCAACATGCCAGCTTTACACTTACATTATATAGAAGAGAGATAATTAAACATTATACATTAAGTAACATACTTAAATGCTATCTTTTGCTACCTTGGTTGGATCATGTAAATTATGGTATTTATTATAAAAGTATGCTGATGTTTTTTGAAGTTGACAAACTTTTCATTTGTCTGAAAACTTTGAGAATCATGGCTTATTTTAATTTAAGCGGTACAACAATAAAAATAAGCGAAAAAACAAAACAAAAAAAGATCACGCTAAAGCAGTTTTATGAAGAATGTACAGTAAAGGTGTGGCTCCCAAGTTCTTGATGGCGCCAGTTGTGGGTTCATGACCAGTTATGAGAAGCACATACAGCTAGAAGTACACTTTCTGACCACACGGTAACTCGTAAACTCGTAAAAGATTTCGGTGTGATTATAGATGCCATGCTTTGATTTAAAGCTTATGTTGATGATACTACTAGAATATTTAGTATTATTTTATCTTAGAAAAAAGGATTATAAAAGATCTAATTATTTTTAACTAATAAAATAAATAAGAAGTTGCTACTATTTTTAAACCTTTACTTAATACACATCATGTTCCCACCCCCAAAATATCTAATCTTTGTGACATAGCAGAAAGGCTTTACGATTCTGACGCAGGCTGACACAACTGTTTTTGTAGAGAAACTATAAAAAGGGCTTTTATCAAAATCCCTGCCAGGAAACAAAAACTACACAGGTAGAGTAGAAAGAAAACTGTCACAGTAAAGAAATAGAGGCATCTTGAAATACTCGTTAGTCATAAGCTGTGAAATAAATGTCAGCAGAGCATAGGGGAGTCTGAACAGTGGAACATACCTGAAGTGGCAGGAATTTGAAAGCATAAATCTTCTGTGCTTTGCCACACCTTCAATGATTGGCAGGCTTTGCTTTTCACATTTGTTGTTGGTCTTTCGGCTGCTCCCGGCAAGGGGTCGCCACAGCGGAATATCCAGTCCGCACTACAACTTGGCACAGGTTTTACGCCGGATGCCCTTCCTGACGCAACCCTCCCATTGTATCCGGGCTTGGGACCGGCACTGTATCCAGTGGCTGGGGTGTGGGCACTGGCTGGAATCGAACCCAGGCCGTCCGTATGGCAGGCGAAACACCTACCACTGAGCCACCAGTGCCCTACCTTTCATATGTGTGGCATAATTTCATAGAACTTTTTACAAAATGTAACTTTCTTTTTTGGGGGACTTTAACTAAGGATTTATGGTGTTACTGGGTGATATTCTACGAAGTTATAATATGCACCAATCAGCCTTGACATTAATTATCACTTCATAATTTGGGTTTGGGGTTTTTTCTGGCCCCTCAGGGTACAGTATGGCTCCTTTGGGTGCTCTGGTTTGTAGGGAGGGGCTTACTGTGGATCTGACATGTTTGTCTGGGACTGTGTGTGTGTGGGTGTGTGTGTGTGTGTGTGTGTGTATTTATAGATGGTGTGAGAAAACAGGAGAAGACTCTAACCCAAACATATGTTTTCCTACGCAGTATTTTCAACATAGAACACAGATTTCACAACAATTTTCCAATGTCTTCACTGACTGTTTTCATAAACAGATGATTGACACATTTATGTTGGTATATACGGTATATTCACTTTTTTAGAAGTTATTGTTTTGGAAACAGAAAAAATAAGCCAAGCATAAAGATTTTAGCAACTTTTAGGTAAAACGGCTGGGTCAGAGCAGCTCTTGTGTGATGTTCCTGGTCTTCTCGTTCTCAAGACCTACCGAAAGTGGTAGGAGGGACAGGAGGGGAAACCGGGGACCCAGGAACATAGTCGTTTGCACTTATGGCTAACTGAGGCACATGGAGGGTGAAGGCTAGGGTCCATCTAAAGTTAACACTGGTTCTGATAGAAAGAAGTCAGATCACACAGTGTCTCGCAGTTTGTTGTGTATGAAGCTGCATACTGTAGCAGCAGAGCAATCAGCGTGGCCATGTCTTCCACCACAAACTCCAACACTGGGCATGTGCGCATTAGAACTGCAGCACGGAACAATAAAAGAAGATGGCTGAGGCTTGATGGATCACATTTTTATGTGGACAGCTGTGTGTGTGTGTGTGTGTGTGTGTGTGTGTGTGTGTGTGTGTGTGTGTGTGTGTGTGTGTGTGTGTGTTGCCTATCTGGGGAAGCGATGGCACAAGGACGCACTATGGGAAGGCAGTGTAATTCTCTTGGTGATGTTCTGCTGAGAAACCTCAGGTCCTGCCATTCATGTGGATCTAACTCTGACATGCCCCACCTACAACTGTTCAGAGGTGGAAAGTAATGAATTACATTTACTCGTGTTACTGTAATTGAGTCGTTTTTTTTTTTTGTGTATTTCTACTTTATAAAGTAGTTTTTAAAATCTGTAATTTTACTTTTACTTAAGTACGTTTCACTTGAAGTATTGTATTTCGCTACATTTTAAATCATATTCGCTACTGAGTAAAAAATACTGTTTAAAAAAGTAACTCAGTAACTTTTACTCTAAGTAAATTTTTAATAAATTTTTACTTTTACTTGAGTAGATTCTTATAAGGGTAACTTTACTTGTACTTCAGTAAAAGTTCTCTGAAGTAACAACTTTTACTTGAGTATAAAAATGTTATTACTCTTTCCACCTCTGTAGCTGTTACAGACCGAGTTACACCCCTTCATAGAGATGGTGTTCCCGTATGGCAGATGCACCCTGATAATGCTGCCTGAAACATTGCAGACGCGTTTCAGGAACAGTTTAACGAACTTGACAATGAGTTTGAGGTGTTGATCCTGACTTAAAATTCTCCAGATCTCAATCTGATTGAGTGTCTGTGGTGTATCCTGGAGAAACACATCTCATCCATGGAGGTCCCACCTCACCACTTACTGGACTCAAAGGATCTGCTGCCGAAGGCTTAGTGCCAGATACAACAGAAACTTTCAGAGAGGTAATGGAGTCCAGGCATCAACTACTCAGTCTTAGGCATTAGTTTTAATGTCATGACTAATTGGTGTAAATACATGTTTGACAAAATCGAAAGGTCATACAGTATAATAACATTTTGCAGTAGGAGACAAGTGTATAGACAGAATATGTGCAACATACGCACAATCTTGAACAATCCTTCCCACCCGCTATACAGAGTTCTCACTGACCAGAGGAGCAACTTCTGCCAGAGACTAATTATGGCCAGCGCTTCTACGGAGCGCCACAGGAGATCTTTTCTCCCTACGGCCATAAAATTATATATCTCTTCTCTGTAGCGTTTTCACTACGGGACAGGGACTGTTAATAGTTCCTGGTTAATAACATTTTACACTTTGACATTCTATTTTGTTTACACAACTCAATGTTCTAAGTGCAATATATGATTATAATACACTTGTGCAATACTTCTTTTCACTTACACTAAAGTTTTAGTGCAACATGTAACTAAATTATGTGCCAGAGCTAATTCTATTCTATTCTATTCTATTTTTCTTTTAATTTTTACATTTCTATTTCTTTAATTTTATTTTCCTGTCTAATATACAGTGGTGTGAAAAACTATTTGCCCCCTTCCTGATTTCTTATTCTTTTGCATGTTTGTCACACTTAAATGTTTCTGCTCATCAAAAACCGTTAATTATTAGTCAAAGATAACATAATTGAACACAAAATGCAGTTTTAAATGAAGGTTTACGTTATTAAGGGACAAAAAAAACTCCAAATCTACATGGCCCTGTGTGAAAAAGTGATTGCCCCCCTTGTTAAAAAATAACTTAACTGTGGTTTATCACACCTGAGTTCAATTTCTGTAGTCACCCCCAGGCCTGATTACTGCCACACCTGTTTCAATCAAGAAATCACTTAAATAGGAGCTACCTGACACAGAGAAGTAGACCAAAAGCACCTCAAAAGCTAGACATCATGCCAAGATCCAAAGAAATTCAGGATCAAATGAGAACAAAAGTAATTGAGATCTATCAGTCTGGTAAAGGTTATAAAGCCATTTCTAAAGCTTTGGGACTCCAGCGAACCACAGTGAGAGCCATTATCCACAAATGGCAAAAACATGGAACAGTGGTGAACCTTCCCAGGAGTGGCCGGCTGACCAAAATTACCCCAAGAGCGCAGAGACGACTCATCCGAGAGGCCACAAAAGACCCCAGGACAACATCTAAAGAACTGCAGGCCTCACTTGCCTCAATTAAGGTCAGTGTTCACGACTCCACCATAAGAAAGAGACTGGGCAAAAACGGCCTGCATGGCAGATTTCCAAGGCGCAAACCACTTTTAAGCAAAAAGAACATTAAGGCTCGTCTCAATTTTGCTAAAAAACATCTCAATGATTGCCAAGACTTTTGGGAAAATACCTTCTGGACCGACAAGACAAAAGTTGAACTTTTTGAAAGGTGCGTGTCCCGTTACATCTGGCGTAAAAGTAACACAGCATTTCAGAAAAAGAACATCATACCAACAGTAAAATATGGTGGTGGTAGTGTGATGGTCTGGGGTTGTTTTGCTGCTTCAGGACCTGGAAGGCTTGCTGTGATAGATGGAACCATGAATTCTACTGTCTACCAAAAAATCCTGAAGGAGAATGTCCGGCCATCTGTTCGTCAACTCAAGCTGAAGCGATCTTGGGTGCTGCAGCAGGACAATGACCCAAAACACACCAGCAAATCCACCTCTGAATGGCTGAAGAAAAACAAAATGAAGACTTTGGAGTGGCCTAGTCAAAGTCCTGACCTGAATCCTATTGAGATGTTGTGGCATGACCTTAAAAAGGCAGTTCATGCTAGAAAACCCTCAAATGAAGCTGAATTACAACATTTCTGCAAAGATGAGCGGGCCAAAATTCCTCCAGAACGCTGTAAAAGACTCGTTGCAAGTTATCGCAAACGCTTGATTGCAGTTATTGCTGCTAAGGGTGGCCCAACCAGTTATTAGGTTCAGGGGGCAATTACTTTTTCACACAGGGACATGTAGGTTTGGATTTTTTTTCTCCCTAAATAATAAAACCCCTCATTTAAAAACTACATTTTGTGTTTACTTGTGTTATCTTTGACTGATAGTTAAATGTGTTTGATGATCAGAAACATTTTGTGTGACAAACATGCAAAAGAATAAGAAATCAGGAAGGGGGCAAATAGTTTTTCACACCACTGTATATATATATATATATATATATATATATATATATACACACACATATATATATATATATATATATATATTTTTTTTTTTTTTTTTTTTTTTTACCCTAATTTAACTTTTTCTTGCTTCCCGGTAAATTAATCTGAGCAACTGTATAACCAAGAGCAATTTCCCTCTAATAAAGTTCTTTGAATCTTGAATCTTTTCTTTAAACTCAGCTGCATTGTTGATCAGACATGTTCATACACTAAAATAACATAAAAACATATAATAATCCGCTGCCAAAGGCTAAGATTCATACTGTACTGTAATTAACCTTTTCAGGACTGCCAGTAAGCAACAATGCCAGGTGTAGCTCAGTGGTTAAGGCATTGGACTACGGTTCGGAAGATCCCAGGTTCAAACCCCACAACCACCAAGTTGCCACTGTTGGGCCCCTGAGCAAGGCCCTCAACTGCTCAGATGTGTAATGAGATTTAAAAATAAATAAATAAATAAATGTAAGTCGCTCTGGATAAGAGCATCTGCTAAATGCCTAAATTTTTTATTATGGTCTTCGTTAAATCAGCTGTTTTTGCAGACCTGGACACACAGTACTCATCATTTACGACAATCCTCCGCTTCCGAATTCCTGCTATGTGCAAATTCTAATTTAAATGTATGTACTGTACAATGTATTATATAAAAATAAAATGAATTGTACATAAATTTAAATTACAGTTTATGTACAGTTTATATATATGTCAATTTTACTTGTAAAGCAACTTTAAAGTGACGTACAATGTTGTACAATGACTTTAAACTATAAAATAAACAGAAAACAATGCAAAAACACAACAGCGTGAACAATAACAGACAACAATACATTAAAACAATACAAATAAACATTTTGCTAATTGCTAAATGCTGCTGATTGAATAAAAAAGTCTAAAATGTGACAATATATATTTTTTCCCTTATAACCCTTATAATCCCTTATAAATATATTTATTCCCTTTTTTCATATAACGTTGTATATTATATTAATACAATATTAATAATATTGTATATTATGGAAATTATTAACTTTTTTATTTTATTTTCTTGTCATTGACTGTCATATTAAGCATTTCACTGCACGTCGACCTGTTTATGGTAGCAACATGTGTATGATCAATAATTTTCTTTAAACTTTTTGCATTACAGCTTAAAAGCACAAGATAATAATGAGCTTTTGTGACATATTTTTTAATGAAATCCATTAGATATAATAATAATAATAATAATAATAAAAACTTAAAATATTACTCCTTTCAAATGGACTCACACATTTGTTTTGCTTTTTTATTTGCTGATTTTACGGATTGCAGTATTTTTGTCACATTTTCTACAGGCTAATTAAATTACAGTCAGTGATATGCATATTTAATTGCAGTTGCAAGATAAAGCAAAACAAAGCCACACCACTTCTGAAAAGTGACACTCTAATAAACGAAACAGGTTTTGGGTCACTTCATGAAAACTGCAGCCAAAGTGTGATATGAAGATAAAACCCTCGAACCCAAATGCAGACAAAATGGCATATGGGTGAAAAGATAACATATGGGTGAAGAGGTATTCAAGTCATGGGAATTTCAATGATGGTTCCATCAATAAACAAAGGATTTAAAAGAAAACAAAAAAAAGCAAATGTACAATATTAACAGAAGTTGAAAAATAATGAAGAAGATTTTGACCAGTCTCAAAATCCATTAACTTCAATACTAGAATACAGTTTCACTGTGTACTTACTGTATATGGTTGAAGTGTCAATAAAGCCTTTGAACTTGAACTCATATATAAAATATATGAAACTTATATAAAAAATATATATATTTTTTAATAACAACAAAATTTTCATGGGCACAGAGTGAATCATTAGCTACAGTAAGACCGTCTCAGTTAGTTTAGTTCTTATAATAATGTAAATGCAATAGATTATGCATATTAATCGAGTGACTTTGCAAAGCGTTTTTCACAATTTGGAAATTTAGCTGCGGACTTCATGAAACGACCCCCTTTAAAACCAGCACTGCTATAGTAAAGCACAAACACTTACCTCTTTCTGTATCTAAGTGGAGTTGATAGTCCTAATAATTTGATGTGAAATTGAATTCGGAGATATAAGGAAGCCACTAGGTTGTCATTCTGTGAGCCGCTCAGCCTGAAGAAAAAACACAGTGACAGGAAGGAACTCCGAGACCTGAAATACTGGTTTTGTAAGTCATACTGTAAGCTGTGATATAAACACGTCACGTAGGAACATACCTGAGATGTCATGAATTTTAAAGACACACATCTTATATCTGATAATGACTATACCTTATTAGTGAGGATTGTTTGTTTGTTTGTTTGTTTGTTTGTTTGGAAATGGGATCCCTGTGATGCTCAATTTTCTTTTGAGCAGATCATCAAAAAGCTTCATTAAATCAGGTATAACTAATGCACTGCCACATTATTATATTTCACATGCACTTTTCTGTTCTACATTTTGACCAAAAGACTGAGTCAATGGACCTTGTCCTTAAATAAAACTTGATATTTATACTTTATCTTAACCCCTTCAAATCTAATACTAGAAAATGGAACAGAACCATATTTTAGACCAATGTCTGGAGTCAGTCATCTGTGGGAACCTTTACAGAATTATCTCAGCACAAAGGAGGAAATCATCTCTGCATTAAACCGCATCATTGCTGGTACGTTAAGAAATGTTCAACATTACAAGAATGCGTTCCTGTATTTCAGTGTATACACAACCGCCGTGATGGGGCCTCACTGTATTATTATATTCTTTTTTATTTATTTATTTATTTATGGTGTAGTGGTTAGCACTGTCGCCTTGCACCTCCAGGGTCTTGGTTCGATTCCCCGGCCAGGCTCGATTCCCGTCTCTGTGTGCATGGAGTTTGCATGTTCTCCCCGTGCGTGGTGGGTTTCCTCCGGGTTCTCCGGTTTCCTCCCACAGTCCAAAGATATGCAGGTTAGGCTAATTGGCGTTCTCAAATTGCCCGTAGTGTGTGTGTGTGTGTGCTCTGCGATGGATTGGCATGCTGTCCTGGGTGTACCCTGTCTCGTGCCCAGAGTCTCCTGGGATAGGCTCCAGGTCCCCCGCGACCCTAAATACAGGATAAAGCGGTATAGAAGATGAATGAATGAATGAATGAATATTTATTTATTTTCCGTCCCGAGCCTGGACTTAATCTGATGAATGACAAAAACATCTAATTAAAGGTGGGAAACAAGTGCAGATGATGACAGATGATCAGGCCCGTCATTAGTGCACTGCTGATGCTGAATGCTGAGTGGTTGGAACAGACGAGAGGTGAAATCACATCTTCAATGTACAATGTTAATCTACATTATTTAATTTAACTTAATATGAAGAAATGAGGGCTGGCTCAAGTCAAATACTCATACACATGCACCCATACACATGAGAGGTGTCCAATTCAAACCGGGACTTTTGATTGTACAGTTCTAACACTTCCTTTATTTCTCTATAAAATCCCCTGCTACGATAATGCACTTATCCCGGCATTGCACTAATGCCTGTATACCATGACAGGAAAAAGCAATCTCAGGACACCAGAGACAGAAATTCTTGCTTCACGTCAGAAACGCTGGACTTGGACTTGGAAATGGATTGGAGCAAGGTCAGGACTGTACAGGGAATGTGGAAATAACCCCCAGTCAAGTGCCTGTAAATGTGCAAGTGGTGTTGGTTAGCACTATGAGCTCATGCATGGTCCTGAAAAATCTAATTCTAATTTTATTTGTCACGTACACAGTCATAAACAGTACCATATGCAGTGAAATGCTTACACGACCGCCAGTGACCTTAAAAATAAAAGCTTAAACATAAGAAATAAATATGAATAAAAAAATGTTAGACTTAAAAACTTAACTAGTAAAATATACTGTACAAGTAAAATATACTGTAATAAAAGAAATACAGAAGAAAATGAAATTAACTAGTAAAATATACTGTACAAATAAGAACAAAATATCAATATAATAATATAGAACTATAAAAGAAGAAAATAGAAATTTGTCCAAATCAGAAATGGAGAAATGAAAACAGTGTCTTTGATCAAGTCAGGTTTTTTTTATTATTTTCCGTTCCATTAAAGTAAAGGTCTATTTAATGAGTTCCTGGGGGGCCAGTTTGGGGAAATAAACAAAAAACACCATACAATTCGATGGACCTGCAAGACTGAAACAGAAAATGTAAAACACCAGGAAGTTTACAAAAAACACCTGCAAAAAAAAGACTACCTGCAATAGCGATAAAATCTGTTCTGGTTCTTCTTGTTCTTCATCAGATATTCTTTTATTTTTTTAATGAATGCTCTTTCCTGCTTCAACCCGCTCTATTTATAACCCGACTTGTGGCTGGTGTTCAGTCCTCAACAAGCAAAGGCAAAGGCACTCCTACTGTTCCAATAAAGTATGAAGAATTAATGGTAAAACATTAAATTAAAAACATCTTTTTAATCAGACTTTAGAATCAGAGAGTCAATATTAAAACCAAAATATCATTAAAAATAATAACATTTTATTAACTTTTATTTTATTGATAATTTTAGTTTAAATAATAATGTTCCAAAATGTAGCCACAGGTGTGGCAGAATCCGTCTGGTTTCGGCATGTTGCCAAATGCCCCACCCCAGAAGACCTCAAACACCACTTACATACTGTATTTCAATTTAATTCAGTTTTACTCAATTTTATTTATATAACGCATTTAACAATGGTAATAGTCGGAAAGCAGTTTTACAGGATCAGAAGGAAATGTTCAAGAGAATATGTGTAAAGTAAAATGATCAGATAGTCCCTGATGAACACACTGAGGAAAAAGTCTGCGAGGTAAGAGCTCCTTAGCAATAGGAAGAAACCTTGAGAGGAATCAGACTCAACATGGTAATAATCAGAGGTGTCAAGTAACGTAGTACAAATACTTCGTTTCCTTACTTAAGTAGAAATTTTGGGTATCTATACTTTACTGGAGTAATTATTTTTCAGCCGACTTTTTACTTCTACTCCTTACATTTTCACACAATTATCTGTACTTTCTACTCCTTACATTTAAATATAGCCTCGTTACTCCTATTTTATTTCAGCATGTCATTTAAAAAAAAATTGCGCCATCCGGATGGAGCGAATTTGATTGTGGTTGGATAAGAAGTATAAACATACCAGTCCGACACCCTATTGGTTGGTACGCGATCCATCGCACCTGCACATGACGTTACATCACACACTCCAGCAAGGACGATTGAGTAAATTAGCATTTTCGGTTGATAAGGTTGTGATAAGTAGACGAAGATGTCCGTGATAGAGATTCAAGATTCGAGTGAAATGTCACAACCAAACACCAATAGGAAGGTAACAGCACCAGTGGGGTAACAGGAATGATTATTATTATTATTATTATTGATTAATCACTTGGATGAATCCTTCATTCTGAAGCACTAATGATTATTGTAGACAACCATACAGGGGTAATTGTTACTAAGCCTTCCCTGCGTACATTTACATTCCAATAAAGGTTACCGATGACATGCCTCTGAAATTTGACTTTTTGCACCATTAAAATACTTATAGGCAACTAGTTATCATATCTTCTTCTCCATAAAACATGTTAATGCTCAGTAGTACACATACATGGTTCTTTAATGTATTTGCATTGTACTAAAATGCATTCTTTTTCAATTGCCATATACAGAATCCCAAATCACTATGGCCGTTAAATACAACAAAAAAACAATACTTTTTTTTTTAATGAGGTGTTAGTGTACAGTAGTATATGAGGCGTTAGTGTACAGTAGTATATGAGGCGTTAGTGTACAGTAG
Organism: Channallabes apus; assembly: GCA_030522415.1. Lineage (NCBI taxonomy): Eukaryota > Metazoa > Chordata > Actinopteri > Siluriformes > Clariidae > Channallabes > Channallabes apus. The sequence goes on from CM060110.1 coordinate 4,167,916, forward strand.
TATATGAGGCGTTAGTGTACAGTAGTATATGAGGTTAGTGTACAGTAGTATATGAGCTGTTAGTGTACAGTAGTATATGAGGTTAGTGTACAGTAGTATATGAGGTGTTAGTGTACAGTAGTATATGAGGTTAGTGTACAGTAGTATATGAGGTTAGTGTACAGTAGTATATGAGGTGTTAGTGTACAGTAGTATATGAGGTTAGTGTACAGTAGTATATGAGGTTAGTGTACAGTAGTATATGAGGTGTTAGTGTACAGTAATATACAGGCCCGTGGCACAGCCTAAGCTTTTATCCTTAATGCGTTTTTTCCCCTCACGTTACTTTTACTTTTATACTTTAAGTAGTTTTGAAACCAGTACTTTTACACTTTTACTTGAGTAAAAAGCTTGAGTTGATACTTAAACTTCTAAAGAAGGCTTTTTAAACCCTAGTATCTATACTTCTATAATGAATGTGAATACTTTTGACACCACTGGTAGTAACGTATAGTAGGGATGGATCTGCAGTCAGTACAGAAAGGTCAGTATAACAAGAGAGTTGTTTAGGTTAATATGGAGTCCAGTTTCTGTATTGGATGCTCAGATACAAAACTGTTAGTTTTCTGGGAATCTCAGTTCCTAAATAAGGAAACCAGAAAAGGTAAATCCAAAATTTCCTGTGAGCCAGCGGAGAGAAGCAATCCCAGGGCTAATGTGATCTTTAATTGTAGTCTTTGAACTATCTGAAGCAGAGATTTTGACTAATGCAAATAATTCTTAATCAATATGTGCATATTTTTGGAGAAAAAAAAGAGAGAAAATAATAAGATGAATAGTTTGACATAGGAGATGGCGGTATAGTGGCTATCACTGTTTTTCTTGCACCTCCAGGGTCTGGGATCGATGTCCAGCCAGATTTGATTCCTGTGTTTGATTCTCTCTGTGCATGTAGTTTGCATGTTCTCCCTGTGCTTGGTGGGTTTCCTACGAGTACTCCGGTTTCCTCCCACAGTCCAAAGGTCTGCAGATTAGGCTAATTAGCGTTCACAAATTGTGTGAGTATATGTGTGTGCCCTGCGATGGATTGGCACCCCGTCCAAGGTGTACCACGCATCGTGCCCTAAGTCTCCTGGGATAGCCGTTTCACTATATGAGGAACTTCCTTGTATTTAAGTACTTCTTGTATTTAAGTCCTCCAAGGTCAAAGCATCTTCCGCTTTCTCAAAAGGCTTGTTAGACATGAACAATGGAATAAATGAGAAAAGGAAGGAGGGTCGTTAGAGAGCGGGGGTGTTAGGTCTTTAAGGTGTAATGACCTGAAAGAGTAAGGGGAGTCCTTCTAGAAAGAAGTCACGTTGACATGACCCACCCCCGGATAACCTCATGAATATTCACAGACACAGACCCTTATTACTTAGAGGAGAATATTTGGGAGTTGGGTCATGTCAACTGGACTTCTTTCTTTCTCAATAGATATGTTTCCCTATTCATCCAAGTAACTTTTTCTGTCTATGACAAATTTGTAAATTAAAAATAATATTTGAGTTAAAAATTTTAAAATGTTTATCCTAAGACATGTTTTATTTGTCGTGCCTTCTCAGACAGAGGATCTTTTGACTTTGTACTTTGACTTACTGTAGGCTGAAGAAGCTACTTAGATGAGTAGTGAAATGTATCTGCTGAACAAGAAAGAGGTCACGTTGATATGACCCAACTCCCAGATATTCACCTGTTAGTAAAAAGGGACTGTGTCCTAAAAACCTCACCTTGATAACTGATAATCTTCACAGATGTACAAGTAAATAATTAATGTATTTAAACTTGAATAACTTTGTCGTTTCTCGTAGTGACCACATGAATGTGCGTGATTATTTGTCAGAGTTTTTTTGTTAGTTCCTGTGTCTTCCTTCAAGCCATCTGTCTCATCAATAAAATCTGGACTGGACTGATAAGCGCGCGCACACACACACACACTCAGATGAACTCAATCACCTTAATATAATTGGACTGGTCTAACACACAAACACGCACACACTAAGAAAGTAATCCACAATACCGCGGTGAAGTTAGTTCGATATTCAGACATTCAACAGACATTCGGAAGCGGTAGTTTAGGGACCGTCAACAAGTTTCTGTCCAAATGAAAAGTGAAAGTACTTGTTACTCACCTGCCTACGTGTCCCAGTTATTCTAATTTATTATTAAATATACAAATTACATGCGGCATTGCATACTGCTTTTGTTTATTATTAATTGTTCAATTAATAGATAAAATTTATTGAGTATTGTGAATTAATTTGCAAATATTATATATTTTTTTCATTAAGTCACTATTTCTTCAATAGCTTTTTGGTCGAGTGATCATGTGATGCAAAACTAGTACCAAAATAATCTCATTGAAGCCCCATACAAGGTACACCTGATCCTATCCCAAGATATTTCTTCATTTATTTTTATTTCATTTTTTTATTAAAACAAAACAAAAAAATGCTATTTCTTCAATAGATTCTAGGTCATGTGACCCGGTGACCCCACACTGGTACCAAAACAATCAGATCTGAGACACCCGAAAGGTACACCTCTTTGTAGTCCAAGAAATGTCTTCAATTATTTTTATTTATTGTTTTTTATAAAAAAAAAAAAAAAGTTTTTTCAATAGCTTCTAAGTCATGTGACCAAGAGACCCCAACATTGTACCAAAATAATTTAATCTGGGACCCACACAAGGTACACCTCTTTGTAGTCCAAGATATGTCTTCATTCATTTTTATAAACTTTTTATTTCTTCAGTAGCTTTTTGTACATAATTTGGAATAGATTGCTGCTCAGTTGTGTGTTTGTCAGTCCAGTACATAGATATTTAGAAATGTTAAGAATGCTTTGGTACCTCTTAAGAATGCTTTTGTACCTCTTTTGGTACCTGCTTTGGTACCTCTTAAGTCACATGACTTAGAAGCTATTGAAAAAACTTTTTTTTTTTTTATAAAAATAAATAAATAAAAATAATTGAAGACATTTCTTGGACTACAAAGAGGTGTACCTTTCGGGTGTCTCAGATTTGATTCTTTTGGTACCAGTGTGGGGTCACCGGGTCACATGACCTAGAATCTATTGAAGAAATAGCATTTTTTTGTTGTTGTTTTAATAAAAAAATTTAATAAAAATAAATGAAGAAATATCTTGGGATAGGATCAGGTGTACCTTGTGTGGGGCTTCAATGAGATTATTTTGGGTCACATGATCACTCGACCAAAAAGCTATTGAAGAAATAATGATTTAATAAAATTTATATATATATATATACAGTGGTGTGAAAAACTATTTGCCCCCTCCCTGATTTCTTATTCTTTTGCATGTTTGTCACACTTAAATGTTTCTGCTCATCAAAAACCGTTAACTATTAGTCAAAGAGAACATAATTGAACACAAAATGCAGTTTTTAAATGAAGGTTTACGTTATTAAGGGACAAAAAAAAACTCCAAATCTACATGGCCCTGTGTGAAAAAGTGATTGCCCCCCTTGTTAAAAAATAACTTAACTGTGGTTTATCACACCTGAGTTCAATTTCTGTAGTCACCCCCAGGCCTGATTACTGCCACACCTGTTTCAATCAAGAAATCACTTAAATAGGAGCTACCTGACACAGAGAAGTAGACCAAAAGCACCTCAAAAGCTAGACATCATGCCAAGATCCAAAGAAATTCAGGAACAAATGAGAACAAAAGTAATTGAGATCTATCAGTCTGGTAAAGGTTATAAAGCCATTTCTAAAGCTTTGGGACTCCAGCGAACCACAGTGAGAGCCATTATCCACAAATGGCAAAAACATGGAACAGTGGTGAACCTTCCCAGGAGTGGCCGGCCGACCGAAATTACCCCAAGAGCGCAGAGACGACTCATCTGAGAGGCCACAAAAGACCCCAGGACAACATCTAAAGAACTGCAGGCCTCACTTGCCTCAATTAAGGTCAGTGTTCACGACTCCACCATAAGAAAGAGACTGGGCAAAAACGGCCTGCATGGCAGATTTCCAAGGCGCAAACCACTTTTAAGCAAAAAGAACATTAAGGCTCGTCTCAATTTTGCTAAAAAACATCTCAATGATTGCCAAGACTTTTGGGAAAATACCTTGTGGACCGACAAGACAAAAGTTGAACTTTTTGGAAGGTGCGTGTCCCGTTACACCTGGCGTAAAAGTAACACAGCATTTCAGAAAAAGAACATCATACCAACAGTAAAATATGGTGGTGGTAGTGTGATGGTCTGGGGTTGTTTTGCTGCTTAAGGACCTGGAAGGCTTGCTGTGATAGATGGAACCATGAATTCTACTGTCTACCAAAAAATCCTGAAGGAGAATGTCCGGCCATCTGTTCATCAACTCAAGCTGAAGCGATCTTGGGTGCTGCAGCAGGACAATGACCCAAAACACACCAGCAAATCCACCTCTGAATGGCTGAAGAAAAACAAAATGAATACTTTGGAGTGGCCTAGTCAAAGTCCTGACCTGAATCCTATTGAGATGTTGTGGCATGACCTTAAAAAGGCGGTTCATGCTAGAAAACCCTCAAATAAAGCTGAATTACATCAATTCTGCAAAGATGAGTGGGCCAAAATTCCTCCAGAGCGCTGTAAAAGACTCGTTGCAAGTTATCACAAACGCTTGATTGCAGTTATTGCTGCTAAGGGTGGCCCAACCAGTTATTAGGTTCAGGGGGCAATTACTTTTTCACACAGGGCCATGTAGGTTTGGATTTTTTTTCTCCCTAAATAATAAAACCCCTCATTTAAAAACTGCATTTTGTGTTTACTTGTGTTATCTTTGACTAATAGTTAAATGTGTTTGATGAACAGAAACATTTTGTGTGACAAACATGCAAAAGAATAAGAAATCAGGAGGGGGGCAAATAGTTTTTCACACCACTGTATATATATATATATATATATATATATATATATATATATATATATATATATATATATAGGGGAGACCGGGTATGATTGTAACACTTTTTGCTTTACCACCTATAACTCACAAAATTTTTGAGCTAGAGTTTTTAAACTTTTATACAAAATACCCACATTTGTTTGCTACAAACGGCACTAAATCAAATCTCTGCAAGAATATCACAGACCTCGTGAGTTCATGACAAATACATGGTGTTCCTTTGTTACAACCTACCCCACCACCGGGGTAGGTTGTAACACATGCTGGGGTGAGTTGTAACAGTTAGACAAAAGAAGCAAAAACATTGACCACACCATGCTGTATGCTTCAAAAAGAGGTTTTATTGAAATAAAAGAACAAGACCACAGAACAATGTCTTTGTCTGTGACTGACCATAACTCAAATCCACTTTAAGTTTGACTCAGGTGCCGTGTGTGAGTCTGCTAGAACTTCTTCTTCTTCTTTGTCTTTCGGCTGTTCCCTTTCAGGGGTCGCCACAGCGAATCATCTGCCTCCATCTAACCCTATCCTCTGCATCCTCTTCTCTCACACCAACTAACTTCATGTCCTCTCTCACTGCATCCATAAATCTCCTCTTTGGTCTTCCTCTAGACCTCCTGCCTGGCAGTTCCAACCTCAGCATCCTTCTACCGATATATTCACACTCTCTCCTCTGAACATGTCCAAACCACCTCAATCTGGCCTCTCTGACTTTATCTCCAAAACATCTAACATGGGTTGTCCCTCTGATGAACTGATTCTTGATCCTATCCATCCTTGTCACTCCCAAAGAGAACCTCAACATCTTCAGCTCTGCTACCTCTAGCTCTGCCTCCTGTCTTTTCTTCAGTGCCACTGTCTCTAAGCCGTAGAGCATTGCTGGTCTCACCACTGTCCTGTACACCTTTCCTTTCATTCTCGCTGATACTCTTTCATCGCACAACACACCTGACACTTTTCTCCACCCATTCCAACCTGCCTGTACCCGTCTCTTCACCTCCTTTGAACACTCTCCGTTGCTCTCAACCGTTGACCCTAAGTACTTAAAATCCTGCACCTTCTTTACCTCTGCTCCCTGTAGCCTCACCGTTCCTTTTGGGTCCCTCTAATTCACACATCCATCTTGCTTCGGCTAACCTTCATTCCTCTGCTTTCCAGAGCGTCCCTCCACCTCTCCAAATTTTCCTCCACCTGTTCCCTGCTCTCGCTACAAAGCACAATGTCATCTGCAAACATCATAGTCCATGGAGACTCCTGTCTAACTTCATCTGTCATCCTGTCCATCACTAGAGCAAACAAAAAGGGACTTGGAGCCGATCCTTGATTCAGACCCACCTCGTTCCACCAACAAGTCTCCTTGTCCACTTTTCCCTTACCTGATGATACACCAAGTACCCTCCTACCTGTCTCCCTGATCACATTGGCTGTAGTTGTCCAGTCAACTGAAAGCACCTCCTGACAACCCATAGCCTGTCTCAACTCCTCCCTAAAGACTACACAACATTCTTCCTTTCTCAGCTTCCACCACTTTGTCCTCTGCTCTGCCTTTAGAACAAACTTGGAAGATCACTGGACCCCTGGTCTCTCAGCTTCTGAAGTGATTTGCAGTATCTGCTCAATGTTACATGGCAGATCCCATGTGCCTTCGCAACTGACCTGACTGACTTGCCCTTCTTTGTGACTTCATCAGATGCTGTTTTTAAAACACTGGCAGGCACACCTCTTTCAGTCGTTCTTTTCCATTGTCTAGGCATTCTGTAAAATTATTAAAATCAGGAAACTGTCCTTAGTTGTACTGTATGTAAGGTTGTAACAATTTTTAAAGACATGTTACAACCCACCCCACTCCTCTTAGCCATTGTTTAGCTAGCTGCAGTAGGAGAGTGGTTTGAAATTAGCAAGGGATAAATGAATCACATTTTACCTAAGAAACTACCATTGAATCAAATATAAGTTATATGATTTTATCTGCAATAGTATAAATACTAAACAAAATATAGTCTTGGTCAAAAAATGTACTTTCTTAACTCAAAATCTGTTTTTTAATAATAGAATCTGCATGTATTTGTTCCCAGCCTTGATATCCACCATGTGGGTTTAGGGAGGAAATGGGTAAACACTGAAATGATTATATGACTCTTATCCTATCCCTGATTGGTGGAATTGGGGGTGTTAAAACTCTCCCCATGTTACAACCATACCCGGTCTCCCCCTATATATATATATATATATATATATATATATATATATATATATATATATATATATATATATATATATATTCACAATACTCAATTAATTTTATCTATTAATTGAACAATTAATAATAAACAAAAGCAGTTTGCAATGCTGGATGTAATTTGTATATTTAATAATAAAGTAGAATAACTGGGACACGTAGGCAGGTGAGTAACAAGTACTTTCACTTTTCATTTGGACAGAAACTTGTCGACGGTCCCTAAACTACCGCTTCTGAATGTCTGTCGAATGTCTGAATATCGAACTAACTTCACCGCGGTATTCACAACTATCTAGCAATTTCACACTTCAAACTGCAATTTTCTATCTTCGCTGCTACTTTAATAAGAAATGTTTATTCTCACTACATCAACTCATTACCTCATTACCTCATGTTGTCCTTCTTGTTGCCACTTTATGGTGTCTTTCACTGTCTTTTGTATAGTAATGTAGTTTTTATTATTATTAGTATTATTATTTAATGTTGTTGCCACTGTTATTATTTGTAGTAAAAAAAAAAAAAAAATTATTGTCAGAAGTGGGATTCGAACCCACGCCTCCAGGGGAGACTGCGACCTGAACGCAGCGCCTTAGACCGCTCGGCCATCCTGACACGGGCGCCCTATCCGCAGCAAGCACTTATAATGTTTTGTACATGAATAACACGGTGTTCTCTGCTAACATTTTTATCGAATCACCGAAATGGTTTGTGGGATATTCTTACGACTAAAAACACACAGTACTGAATATTATTTATAACCGAATCCGAAACCGCATTCGATAGTATTCAGGAATTTCTCAGAAAGCAACTAATTTTCAGTTTTATCTGCGGATTTGTTGGAATGCGCATGCGCTGAATTCAGTCGGCTGTAATACGAAGTACTGTACACTAGGTGTCAGTATAAACAAAACTAAAATAACAATTACATTATATACGTACTGTAGGTACTCCGGCCCTCCTCCTGTCACTCAGGTCTTTATGTTTGTCCATTTTTGTGGGAAATAGAGAAAGGCATCATTTCAGGAAGAAAAAAAATTCTTTGAATCTTAGATTTTCAAACTCATTGAGTCACACACACACACACACACACACACGTAAATAAAGCCTTTATTGTGCATAAATGGGCTTGATTTTGTGTTTGCATGATTGCATCCATTTCCAACCAGGCAATTTTTGAATAATAATAATAATAATAATAATAATAATATGTATACTGATGTTTGTAAATTAGTTTGATAGTTGGATTACATGGATGGATTTTCACTTCATGTAATGATAACTGTGAAATATACAGATACAGAGATGCTAAAAAAATCTCTCTCTCTCTCACACACACACACACACACACACACACATTTCTTGATTTTGGAAGAAACATAAAAAAAATACACTCTAAATACGTGTTTGATTTAAATACTTTATTTAGTATATATTCTAAATAATACAGTCTTGATTGATTTAAATATCTCCTTTATAAAGTTACGTTTCTGTTTATTAACCAGGAATAAACATTAAATTACATCTTTGCTGGCAGTTTATGATTAAAAAAAAATAAGAAGAAAGACATTATTAATAAATTGAAAACAAAACCATTGCTTGAACTAAACTGTGAGATTAAGACATAAAATTCTGCATTGTTTTTGAAAGAGTTTGAGAGCGTGATGTGTTAGCGTTTGTGTGACAGCATGCAGTCTTTTCAATTTGGCTTTTTTTAAAACTAGTTTCTAAAGTGCACACGAGCAGAAGAAGAATTAATATCTTGTGGTACTTTGTAATATGTTGGTATGTCTGTGTTTAGACCATTTAGTTTGCACTTCTACTGCATGCAGGAAAATGTTGAATATCTCCAGATCTGACTGACTCAGTGTCACGACTCAGTGACCTCACTACACTAAAGACTGACTGCTTAAACAGGAGAGGAGTAAATCTCAGCCGCAACCAAATAACTCATTGACTCAAACACTAACTTGCTGAAGGAGAGAAGAGTTTTGGAAATTATTAATTGATTGAAGAGTTTTGGCACACATGCAGAACTGCAAATATGGTCGTTTACAAACTCCATGTTCAAGTTTTCTTCAAAACATTTCAATAGTAATTCAAACCAGATTTGTACAGAGCAGTATGTATCGTCAACCTGAAAGATCAGGTACAGCTGATATCCACATTCATTAGGCATGATTGATGCTGCTGAGATCTTTAAGCAAAGAAAAACTGCTCAGATCTTTTTTTTGTCATTGGTTTCAGTTCCCAAACAGCGTATTCCCTCCAGCAGCATGGGTGTGCCATGATGGCGATCTGCAACATACAGCAGGAAACACAGAGACTTGTTTATTATTAGTCATTTACTAAATGTGGCTAATTGTTTGTGTGAATCAAACTGAAATTTAAAAAAGAAAGTGTTTCAAAAACAGATTTTCTTGGTGTGTGTGTGTGTGTGTGTGTGTGTGTGTGTGTGGTCAGCCGGGGACGTTACTTTTTAAAGTAACTAATTACATTACAAAATTACTGTCTTTAAAAAGTAATCAGTTACATTACAGCATTACTTTCTGATGAAGTAACTAGTTCGAGTACTTTTCCGTTGCAGTAAATGAAAACTCCTTTATGATTCCTCATGTATGTTGTTTTAGTCAAGACCTTTATAATTATTCTACCATCATCACTCACACAAGTTTGGCCCATAATCTATTGTCTACTAATACCCCTATCTCACCTACTAATACCCCTATCTCATCTAGTAATACCCCTATCTCACCTACTAATACCCCTATCTCACCTACTAATACCCCAATCTCACCTACTAATACCCCTATCTCACCTACTAATACCCCTATCTCACCTACTAATACCCCTATCTCATCTAGTAATACCCCTATCTCACCTACTAATACCCCTATCTCACCTACTAATACCCCAATCTCACCTAATAATACCCCAATCTCACCTACTAATACCCCCATCTCACCTACTAATACCCCCATCTCACCTACTAATACCCCTATCTCACCTACTAATACCCCCATCTCACCTACTAATACCCCTATCTCACCTACTAATACCCCTATCTCACCTAGTAATACCCCTATCTCACCTACTAATACCCCTATCTCACCTACTAATACCCCTCTAATACCCCTGTCTCACCTACTAATACCCCTCTCTCACCTACTAATACCCCTATCTCACCTACTAATACCCCTATCTCACCTACTAATACCCCTGTCTCACCTACTAATACCCCTATCTCACCTACTAATACCCCTATCTCACCTACTAATACCCCTATCTCACCTACTAATACCCCTATCTCATCTACTAATACCCCTCTCTCACCTCAGGGTGGCTGTAAGTACGGTTCATTATGATTCACGGGGGTTTTGGCGCTGTGATTACATTTCCATCTTTCCGTGCGTCAGCCCTCGCAGAACTTTGCGGAATGCTGTTTGGTCACTTGGGGGCAGCTCACGGTGCCTAATACCGCTTCTCACCGCCAGTAAAACTGCATAGGTGGGATAGGGGTATAACAGCCGTCGTCTAAATAACTGAGGACTTAAATGGCGGACCGAACGTGTTAGATTACTCGTTACTGTACATCAAAAAAGTAACTCAAGTCCTCTAACGCCTTAGTAACGCGTCACACACAACACTGGTGTTGAGTAATGACAATCACCAGTATATTGCCTAACATCTGCATGACACAGCTGATTTGCATTTAACACTTTCAGTGTGGCATGAAGCTATGCAGAAAGCAACAAAAAAAAAAACATGTCACTTTTATGTTTCCTGCTCATTGGTTCATCTTCCACTGCAGAAATGTACAGTTTTGGGATCATGAGTAACATACTGTACTGTACATATCATGTTGTATCCAGCTTGAATGGAAAATTGTTTCTAATCCATTAATCCTGGGACAAAGTGGCAGGCCATGGTGGAAACACTGGGCACACACTCAGACGCACACATGCAAATGATCTTGCACCATACTAGTTGTTAAATATGCTGAAATCTTCTGTGATTGATATAAACTTTATTTTAGAAATTAATATTTAACCTTGGAAACACAAACAGAGTGTGAAAGCACTTTTATCCTCACCCATCACTCTGGCCTGTACTCGGATTTTAACACTGCTGTCTCTCCTGCTTCTGTTGACGAGTGTGAGCTCGTCTTGCACCACTCCTTCCTGCTGAGCATTGTACTCACACACCACCTTCACTCCTCCTACAGACAGAACAAAGACAAGACCAGAGGGAGTAGAGCTGAAGATGTGTACGCTTGTGGAAAAGGAGACGACCAAGATTTAGGCAGACATACTGTAGCAGAGAAAGTACAAAGAAAATGATGACGTAATGAAGGCTGTGGGTAAGAGAATCATTCATTCATTCATCTTCTATACCGCTTTATCCTCTATTCAGGGTCGAGGGGGACCTGGAGCCTATCCCAGGAGGCTTTCGGGCACTAGGCGGGGTACACCCTGGACAGGGTGCCAATCCATCGCAGGGCACACTCACATACACACATTCACACACTCATTCACACACTACGGTCAATTTGGGAACACCAATTAGCCTAACCTGCATATCTTTGGACTGTGGGAGGAAACCGGAGTACCCGGAGGAAACCCACCAAGCACGGGGAGAACATGCAAACTCCATGCACACAGAGACGGGAATCGAGCCTGGCCGGGGAATCGAACCCAGACCCTGGAGGTGCAAGGCGACGGTGCTAACCACTACACCACCGTGCCGCCCGTAAGAGAATCAAATTGTTATTAAATAGTGACCCCTAGTGGTACTCAGAGGTACTGCTAAAAGTAAATCGATGACTTTTCAGTAAGAATGCTGAGTAATGAAACGGCATTAGAGCTACCGGCTCTCTACATTATGATTAAAATAACTGAATGTATGTAGACAAATGACTAAAACGTAAATTTAAACCGACTCCCTCAATCACGGAATAATGAAAAAGTTCTAAAGTTGTAAGTAAAAAGGAAGAAATTAAGTTCCTGGCACAAGTGCACACTACAGTATTTTTGAATATTAAAATAACAATTAAATTTCACTTGACCTTTTTATTGGCATTTTATTTTTAAACCTATTTATTTAATATTAATGTACTACAACTGATTAGAGCTCCCACTGCTCTGCTTCCTGAGTCGCAGTTTGAGATCCACTGCAGGATGTATAAATAATAAAACACATAAAATGCAAAGAGAATGTATAATAATGAGAAGATGAATGCAGTAGAGCTAATACCTTTTCTATGCATCATGTCTCTGGTGATTGTCGTGACTGAACTGAACTGAAAGCGGCGTTACCTTCTGGCCGGGGTATGATGCGGGTGGCGCGCAAGCGTGGTTTGGGCATGGTGCGTAATGCCGGGGAGAGCGAGGTGTCTTTTCCAAGAGTGGGGACTTGCGGGATCAGGAACACAATCTCATATTTATGTTGGATTTTCAGGAATCCTGCCTAAACACAGATGTTAGAGGTTTATAGTGAGGACGGAAGGCTAATAAAACAATATGAATCAGTCTATGCACATATTTAACACATGCTTAAATCTCATGCGGACACAGAGCGGTGCAAAGTTTGAAGAGTACAAATATTTAAAAGGAGTTTTAAAGAATACGAATGTTTTAAAAAAATTATTAATGTGAAGATGTGAAAAAATATATACAAGGATTAAAAGGAACTTTATTAGAGCGGACGCAGCGGCCCGGAGCTCTCGGAGCTCTTTTTTTTTTTTTTAGTGTGTTAAGTTTACTTTCTCAGGCACTAATGGAGCTTTTCCACTGCATAGTACGGCACAACACGGTTCAGTTCAGCTCACTTTTGGGGGGTTTTCCACTGGGAACAGTACCTGGTACCTGGTCCTTTTTTTAGTACCACCTCAGCCGAGGTTCCGAGCGCGCCGAACCGTTACCAAAACGTGACGTGTAAACTCTGCTGGTCACTGATTGGCCGGAGAAAATCGTCATTACTGCGTCACTGAACTTGCGACACGAGATACAACAGAACCGCTATATTTAGAAACAGCCAGAGAAGGATCGCACGCACCTTTTTGTATTAACCAAACATTTTCTTTGGCTGCCATCAGCCTCTTTTGAAACAAACTCCTTCGTCTCGCTGTTAAAAACATCCACATGCCGAGAATGAAGAACACCATGCCGTCGATATGCTCCATTGTTGTGTGTTTGTTTGTGGCGCGTTTACGATGATGTCACGGCAGTAGAGGCGCCGCAACTATAACGACACATGAATAATCCCGCCCACTCTAAAGCGTTACTACACTGCAGTGGAAGCGCAAACCGAGCCAAACTGAGCCGAACCGAAGTGAGCTGTACTGAACCGTGCTGTGCCGTACTATGCAGTGGAAAGGAGGCATAAGTTACCGGTTACACTACAGACACACCGAACTGCTTATCAATGTCAGGATTATTTCCTCGGAGACATGAATTCCATCCCACCAGACATTCTACGCCCCGAAGAGCCCAATGGAATGATCATCATCCCGCCTGTGAGGTGCCGGAGGCGGTGTAGAGAAAGGAAGGAGAGTCGGCGTGCGGGCTAGGCTACATGCTAATTTACACAGACCAACGCTTCTGAGTCTCGTTCTCTTCTTTCTCATCTGTAGAATAAGACCATGGGTTAAAACTGACCCAATATTACTGTGCTGAACACCAATATTAACAAAGTGCTCCCAAATCAAAACCACACACACACACACACACACACACACACACACACAGACTGAGGAACAGCTTCTTCTCCAGAGCTGTAGCCGACAGTACAGTACGTGAAGGCAGTTATAATAAACTCAGCTGCTGGCCTCTTCCCCATGCTGCTGCTAATGCACGAGACACTTTACAGCAGGACCGTTACTCCAGCTATTAGTATAACATATGCAATGTCGTGTAATCATGTTTATACAGATCTATTGTACTGTGTAACGAGCACTGCTGTAGTATTGAGAGTATGAGTGTCACCTTGACCAGGTACGCTCCATCAGGCTCTGCTACAGCGGTGATGACCTTGTCCTGCTGCGTGTCCCCAGCGCTCTCACTCAAGACATCATCCTCCATCTCGTCCGGGAAATGGACGCCTCCACCTTTAGACGTGGAGCCTGTTGGAGCGACAGAACGTCACGTAACAAGATGAGACGGAGAGGTAAGTGGGAGGCGAAAAAAAGACAGTGTGGGTGTGTGACAGGAAAATAGAGCAGGAACAGAGCATGAGTAGCTACGCGTTAGAGAAAAATGCAGTTTTAATTAGTCAAATTTTTCGAAACAATACAATAAATTGAATTAAGAAGTAAAATTGAATTCCAGAATAAACATTACCAACAAATTACCCGAGGCCAAAAATACACAGATGACCACAATGAGTTGTTAATGCCACACACACACACACACACACACTTACTTTTCCTTCCTGTTGCCATGTCAACAGAGGACTAAAGCGCGTGTAAGTCGGGTTGTGATGTTCAGTGTCAGCAAGACATTGTTGCTAATGACCGGCGTCTACCGCGTGTCCCTGCTGACACAAAGCAGAAGATTTAAATCCACTTCCTGTTCCTGTGTCTTCTTTAAACCAGTCATCACTTTGTTATTATTGAATTCAATTGTGTATCTCTTTTAAAGTCAACCCTGGGCAAGAAAGTAGCACAAGACACACGTAACAGCATTCAGGCGGAGAACATGACAAATAGCAAACATGCAGAATCGAACTCATATTTAAACCATTTGGTTAAAAAGCTTAAAATCCGACAGTAGAATTCGTTGTGGATGATGAATTCCATAAGGATGGGACTTTGTTTTTAAAAATGAAAACTCCACCTATTATGTAAAATATCAAAGCAGTCTCTATTGTGTGTGTAAAAAACAACAACGTTTCAGCCAATAATTTTATTCCCCTAATGTGACCTCATACACTAGGAGCCTCCCGTGACTGGTCTCTTATCTCGGCTGTCCTCTGGAGGGGTGTGCTCAATTAAATTATCACTGAAATTGGAGGAGGAGTGTAACAGAGATGTGACCTTTAATACATTGCAAAGTTTAACTCAGACAGTTCATCAGAGAAAGTGCAGCAAGGACTCTACATATTCAATTTCACAAAGTTGAACTCAGGTTCGTCTCCTATAAGAACAAGTGACTTTCGCCAGTGACCTGCATTCCATAAAGCTCTTTATTCGCTTCTCTGATCAAACTCAGAATGCAGAAGCACAAGGTCATGTACGTAACCCCGTAAGCACCTCGGCTTACCAACTGGCAGCTGTTATAATACTGTAGTGCTGGAGTTTACAATTCTATTATAAATTGAAATTCATTTGTTTATTACACAAATTAAAAGTTTTGGAAAGTATATATTTAAAAAACATCAATGATGAATATTAGTATTTTATGTTCCAAACATCACTGTTGCCCCACTGTATCTTATTTATATTGTTTGATGTGACAGATCTCTTAAATGTAGGATTGGTGACATAATTTTTAAATAGTGCCTGGAGAACACTCTATAAATCATCATCATCATCATCATCATCATCATGAAGCTGGGTTTTTGTCCTGTTACTGGGGCTAACAATGTTAAATTACTCATTGCACAACATGAGCAGTTATAATAATAATAATTCATTCATTCATTCATCTTCTATACCACTTTATCCTGTGTTCAGGGTTGCGGGGGGCCTGGAGCCTATCCCAGGAGACTTCGGGCACTAGGCAGGGTACACCCTGGACAGGGTGCCAATCCATCGCAGGGCACACACACACACACACACACCCATCCATTCACACACTACGTGCAATTTGGGAACGCCAATTAGCCTAACCTGCATGTCTTTGGACTGTGGGAGGAAACCGGAGTACCCGGAGGAAACCCACCAAGCACGGGGAGAACATGCAAACTCCATGCACACAGAGACGGGAATCGAGCCTGGCCGGGGAATCGAACCCAGACCCTGGAGGTGCAAGGCGACAGTGCTAACCACTACACCACCGCGACGCCATAATAATAATAATAATAATAATAATTATTATTATTATTATTATTATAACCATTCTTTTTCATTTGTTATTTTATTTTTTATTATTATTTATTATTTTTGTTTTGTTTTATTTCATTTTTCATGTCTTTTATTTAGTTTTTACTAATTATTATTAGATTATTTAGATTAATATTCATCTTATTATTACTTTTATTATATTTATGCGAATCACGTTTGTGCACTTGTCGTTCCTGAAGTACAGTATAAATAAAGTTGAGTTGAGTCATACTATAAATAAAAAAAAACCCTATATGATAATTTTCATATCCTACTGTATATAACGCAGCCTGAACGAGCCGCAGTGTGTGTGTGTGTGTGATATATAAAATGTACTGACTCAGCAGATTGCGCTGAATTTTACTGCGAGTGTTTCCTCAGCAGGATTCTGCAGCATCTCATAAATAATTAACTGACCTTGTTCCAGATGACCTCTACCTCGGCTTATCCTCTCCTCCTGCAGCTCTTTAATCCAGTGGAATTTTACTTAAAAGTCAGTTATAATAAACATTAAAGATCAAAAGATCCTTCCTGACATTTTCTGTGTGATGCATAATTAATAAAAACTGCTTTCACTGAGTAAACACTGATGTTTTACATCAACAGAGTGTAATCAGAGTGTTTAATCGTTGTTAATGCACTGTGTAATCTGGTAATATATCGTTTAATCAATTCGGACTGAGGAAGCTGATTTAGAGGCCGATCTCTGCTCAGGGAAATAAAAAAGTATAAATTTCTATTAAATGTTTATCCATATGTCTTATTTTCTTTTTTGTTTTGTTTTTTTATTTCAAGGAAAAGGAAAAAGAGAAGCTATTTATAGCTGCTACAGTCCTGGACAAAAGTTTTGAGAATGACATAAATATAAGTTTTCACCAAGTTTGCTGCTAAACTGCTTTTAGATCTTTGTTTCAGTTGTTTCTGTGATGTACTGAAATATAATTACAAGCACTTCATACGTTTTAAAGGCTTTTATCCACAATTACATGACATTTATGCAGAGAGTCAGTATCTGCAGTGTTGGAGCTCCTGTTTCAGGACGTCAGCAGTTCGACTGGACTCTCAATCAACTTCTGGACCAAATCCTGACTGACAGCAACCAATTCTTTCATAATCACTTCTTGGTGTTTGTCAGAATTAGTGGGTTTTTGTTTGTCCACCCGCCTCTTGAGGATTGACCACAAGTTCTCAATGGGATTAAGATCTGGGGAGTTTCCAGGCCATGGACCCAAAATTTCAGCGTTTTGTTCCCCGAGCCACTTAGTTATCACTTTAGCCTTATGGCCCGGAGCTCCATCGTGCTGGGAAATGCATTGTTCTTCACCAAACTGTTGTTGGATTGTTGGAAGACGTTGCTGTTGGTGGGTGTTTTGGTACCATTCTTTATTCATGGCTGTGTTTTGGGGCAAAATCGTGAGTGAGTCCACTCCCTTGGATGAGAATCCAAGGGAATGGTCTCAGGATGCTGTACTGTCGGCATGACACAGGACTGATGGTAGCGTCACCTTTTCTTCTCAAGCCTTTTTCCAGATGCCCCAAACAATCAGAAAGGGGCTTCATCAGAGAATATGACTTTGCCCCAGTCCTCAGCAGTCCATTCACCATACAGTACTTTCTGCAGAAGATCAATCTGTCCCTGATGGTTTTCTGGAGAGAAATGGCTTCTTTGCTGTCCTTCTTGACACCAGACCATCTTCCAAAAGTCTTCGCCTCACTGTGCGTGCAGACGCGCTCACACCTGCCTGCTGCCATTCCTGAGCAGCTCTGCACTGGTGGCACTCCGATCCCGCAGCTGAATCCACTTTAGGAGACGATCCTGGCACTTGCTGGACTTTCTTGGACGCCCTGAAGCCTCTTAACAAGAATTGAACCTCTTTCCCGGAAGTTCTTGATGATCCTATATATTGTTGCTTTAGGTGCAATCTCAGTAGCCACAATATTCTTGCCTGTGAAGCCATTTTTATGCAACGCAATGATGACTGCACGCGTTTCTTTGCAGATCACCAGGGTTACCAATGAAAGAACAATGATTTCAAGCATCAGCCTCCTTTTAACATGTCAAGTTCTGCCATTCTAACCCAATCAGCCTGACATAACGATCTCCAGCCTCGTGCTCGTCAACATTC
Organism: Channallabes apus; assembly: GCA_030522415.1. Taxonomy (NCBI): domain Eukaryota; kingdom Metazoa; phylum Chordata; class Actinopteri; order Siluriformes; family Clariidae; genus Channallabes; species Channallabes apus. The sequence goes on from CM060110.1 coordinate 4,186,246, forward strand.
TCACCTGAGTTAACAAGACAATTACTGAAATCATCTCAGCACACTGTAAATTCCAATTGCTTTGCTGACTCGCATATAAATAGTAAACTTTACTCAAAAAATTCAAACTGTACATCTTACAAGGTTTTGTTGAGTAACACTTACTTGCAGGGTGAGTAAAACAATTTACTTAATAGTTTTAGTGATGCTTACTTGCAACACATAAGTAGCAACAAATAAAGCAATGACATTATTGTACCAGTGAGAGGCAGCAGCGAGCTCAAGAATAATGAAGAAGTAAAAAAGGGGGGGAAGAAGAAGCAAGAAGCAAGAGAGCATGCGTAGTAGAATTTGTGCGTGCTCAGCTCGTGAACGGGTGAATTGGCGCCAATTTTCTGATGTTGAAAGAAGCAGCAGGAAGTTTTTAACATCTGAAGCTTCATTACGGTTTTAAGTTACATGTTACAGTAGGTTAAAATGTGTAAGAACAGTGATGATTTGGGTCAGATTTCAATTGTTCCTGACAGTGGATATATATTCTCAGTGTTTTATACTGTAGCGTGGGCGGGGCAGCGGCTGACGACCGTCATGCTTTGCGGGGTTTTTGCTGTCCGTTCACCCTTTTCAGGACAGTTGTTTGGGTTAGTGGCTTCAGCCAAGTTGGGTGTTATAAGATATGTGTGTGTGACCTGTTGAATGTGCCCCGGGTCATGCTAAGGCTGAATTGGATTTGGTTCCCATGCTATACAGTGACTGTGTGGTGAATAAACTTCTCCCAGCCATTGCATTGATCAGCAATTAAGCTTACTTAGTCTCTCCAGGTGGAGATGAGTGAGCTCGGTTGCTGCCCAATGCAATGGCTGGGAGTATTTTATTAGGTCTCAGCACTGTATGGCATGAACAGCACCTTCACTGAGATAGCACACACAAACACGGCTGAAGCCATTAACCCAAACACCTTTCTCCAACACCGTGGACACATAGAGAACTCCCGCAAGGCATGATGGTCGTCAGCCACCGCCCCGCCCATGCCACAATGTAATAAACAATTGATGAACTTAAGTTATTGGAGTAATATTTACTTGGCTTTTTTTAAGGCAATCGGTTTCCTCACTTTTTCCTAGTAATGTGAACACTAATAGAAAGTTAACTCAAATAATGATTTTAAGTCAACAGTACTTAAGTATACTTGATTAACAAGTTGTCCCTACAAATCGTGTTAAGTTATGCCAACTAAACATTAATATTCTACTTGGAAATTTTAAGGCAATCGGTTTCCTCACTTTTTCTAAGTAAAGTCAACTTATTACATTTTACAGTGCAGCTCCTTTAATATAATAAACAGCAATGAAATGCAGTGGAAAGGTTTTTTTGGGGGATTAAGTTATTTTCATGGCAAAGAAGGACTATGCAGTTCATCTGATCACTCGTCATAACATTCTGGAGGATATGCAAATCGCTATTATTAAAACTTAAGCAGCAACTTTTCCAACTTCCAATATTTATGTAATTCCGAAAACTTTTGGCCACGACTGCTATAACGTAAGAGACAACAGGAACTAAATTGTTGTGTGAACATTGAATGCAACAATAAACGATAAAAGAATTAATAATAAAAAGAGAAAATTATACAAATTTATAAATTTTTTATTAAAGAAAATCTTTAGCTGGTACGAAATTTGCAATATGTATAAAGTTGATAATAAGATAGAATCACATACAGTTCTGTTTAATTTTTTTTATTTATTACATTTCTTATTAGCAACCTTGTACATATTGTACATCTTTTAACCAAAGTTTTTCCATATTTGCATTTTTCATTTGAATACTCCTCTTTTTTAAAATAAAGATTTTATATATGATTTTCTCTGCTTTTCATACTTTGTATACTGTAGCTGTGTATGAAAGACACAGCTACAGTATACAATAAATAATAAATACAATTAGAATTTGTCTGTTGAATGATGGTTTAAATGAATAAAGCGTTGGAACTGCTGAGTGATAAATGGAATAATATAACAGGTTAATGATGATTAAAAATATATATGTGTGTTTATAACCTTGAAAATTATCATGACTTTTATACTGAGTACATTTTATCACTGCAGAAATACAGGCATGATGTCGCACACATGTAGCACATTATACTTGTGTTTTTCTCATAGAAACACTGAAAACATATCAAATATGATAAAAACATAATATATGTGTGTGATCATGTGTATCTGTGCTATTTCTTTGCCCATGTGACCAAATAGTTTTTACTGCTCAGTCATGTTTGTATAGCTGATTAAAATGAACCAAATATCAGTTGTGCTAAAACACACTCTATTGCACAATACTGATGTTTATGGTTATAATATATATTATATTATATATTTCAAATACAGGAAAACAACTGATGGCTAAATTCTTTGAGTTTTAAAGGTTACAGAGAATAAATCTGCCTCATGACAAGAGTGTTTTATTCCTGAACTTTTGTGAGATTTTGTGAGATTTATAGCAGAGGATAAGAGATGATGTTCAGCGCAAAATACTTTTTATGACATATTAGACAAAAATACTTGTCTGATTTACCGCAAACACACACAGACAATCACTAAGACACTATAAATATAAATCATGAATTAATAATTAAATATTAATCATATTTCTTTTAAACGTTTTTAAAAAAGTCTTTGTAATGTAGGTTTTTTGCAGCAAATGAAAGAAAACATTGGACACGAGCAGAAGAACAGATGGAGAACCAGCATGATATTTATTTACACACACACACACACACACACACACACACATACAAATACAAATATGCTAATTATTATATACACTTTATTTATATATATTGTTATTATAATATTTTATGTATATATATATATATATATTTTATGTATATATATATATATATATATATATATATATATATATATATATATATATATATATATACATAAAATATTATAATAACAATAATAATAAATATCTCATTTGGAAAATTATAGAAAGAGAATAAACACACTCTAAACCTAATGCACTTTTATAGAGTTTAGCGTCAAGGTGAGTGTATTTGATGGGACATCGTGTTCCCACACACACACACACACACACACACACATTTTATATAATGCAGATTTAGAGGGAAAAAATGCCAGACCTGTGTGTCGGGAATCTCAGACACTCTCTCTCTCCTTCTCTCTCTCTGATGCAGAAGGACAGTGTGTGTGTGTGTGTGTGTGTGTGTGTGTGTGTGTGTGTGTGTGTGTGTGTCCTGAGGTGTGTCATCTGTTTCTGTTCTCCTCGACGCAGATGTGCAGCATCCTCAACACGACACATCAATCACAGCCCTGCGTTTTACTCATTGGCCGAGAGGAGCTCACACTAATCCCGCCCCCTAATCTCACCAGCAGGCTCTTTTAACACTATACCTCCTTATTAATCTTAGTTTTAAAAAAACAGGCCAAAACAGTATTTACTGCACATCATAAACTATATTTATAAAGGTTAAAGTTAAAAATAATCTGCTGATCTTTAATGTAATCAGTGGTGTTATTATTATTATTATTATTATTATTAGAGGTTGAAGTCCACGTCCGTGTACGTGTGTGTTTCTGTACAGCAGAACTCTCTATGTAACTTATTAATAGACAGAAATGACATTCTGTAAGGTTGAGTATCTGACGCCTTGTTTACACTAAGTTGTCCTTCTTTGGTGCTCAGACAAATACACTCCCTGTTCGGTAATCGGAGAGAGAATCACAGATGAGAAATGGAAAAAGTAGATCAGATAAAGATGAAGTTTTGTCTTAAAACGACTCCAGCGTGTTAAAATTCACTTATACCACTTCAGCGCTGTTATTTCAGACAAAGTGAAAATATGAACTAATCCCAGTCAAAATATTCACTTTATCTTTTCTAATTAATATCTATTGCTGCAGGTGTTTGTTTACATTGAGACAGTAGCGCATTAGTAGATTATTATACAGTAGATTATTAAATCCAGCACATACTGTAATACAATATTCTGTCTTTGCTTTCATTGACTGAAGCAGCCGCATCAGAAGCAATGTCTCTTTTATTAATATTATTGAACTGATGTAGAGTTTCCTTTCTGCCTGTAGTTATAACCATCATGCATGTGTACAATATGGAAATGGCATATTTATATTATTTACACCATTTTACCTCATTACAGTTTTTCTCAATTGGTTTGGCTCATTTCTTGAAACAGAAATTACATTCTCAAAACTCTAAGATCATTTGGCAAAACACTCTTACAGTTTAGCACAACAACATGGTTCACCTGCAGAAGCTCTTATCTCTCCTAAAACACTTCACTCATGTGTCAAAACTACATTTCTTTCTAATCTGAATAGTCAGTGCCCCCAAAATGCATCGTCCCTTTGGCATTGTGTGAGTACTGCCATACTAAATGTTTAGATGTTTTGTCACTATGGCAGAGGACCAACAGAAAAGCGTAGCCTCAAAGGTTTGACATCACAGACTGCACTCACAGTACCAAGGAAATTATAACCATTTTTTATTCACACGCAAAGAAACTTATAAATAAATATGTAAAAAGCCACAGATTCTCGTCCACATCACACTTTCTCTTGCGATGCAACGAGGGAAGAACCGGCGTGCATGCCGCAACCATCCCCTGCATTGATCTCCTGTAATGTCGTCACACGCTGCGTCCGTAGCATGGAGCAGGGACGGCTGATCCTGAGCATGAAGCTCATACACTCTCCACCTCCAAGCAGATAAAAACTCCTCTATCAGATTGAGGAAAGGAGAGTAAGGTGGTAGGAACTCCATGAGCATCCTTGGATGCATTGCAAACCAGCCCCTAATGAGTGGGAGATGGTGGAAATTGACATTGTCCCACACAATTACATAAATGGGTAGGTGAGGCCCTATGAGACCTCTCTCATTTTCAGGGATCGGTATAAAGGCGATCCAAGAAGATGAGGAGCGTGTGTGTGTTGTCTGGGCCAAGACTGGGGATGTGAGTGGCCACACCATTTTTAGAAATGGCAGCACACATAGTTCTATTGCCCCCTCGCTGACCTGGGACATCCACTGTGGCCCGGTGGCCAATAATATTACGGCCACGTCTTCGGCCTTTGGCCAGGTTGACGCCAGCTTCATCCACGAACACCAGGATGTGAGGGGTCTCATGTCCTTCCAGTGCCATTATTCTCTAAAATAGAGTAAAGAACATAAAATCAGTCATACAGAAGAGTCATATACTACAGTTAGACAATTACATGTTCTCCCCCACAGGTTCGATATACTACAGGCCACTACTCCAGTGCTTCTAAACTAGTGATCGGCCTATGAGGAAGTACTGCAGGGGTATGTGATAGAAAGGGGAAATACTGATGACCTACTGAGATGTTACAGTACAACCTACAGTATTAGATAGATTTGATTGACAACAAAATAAGGGTTATAATGATAATTGTATAATACAGTAAACTGCAGTTTTCTGTTGAAATTGTTGAAGTCAGATGAAGCAAATACTGATTCTGAAATCAGGTAAAGGAGGTATTGAAACCAAATAAGTGACTTATACTGTATAATACTTATACTGTAGGTCAGGTTATAATGAGAGACAAGCAGTAACTGACTTACATTTACACACTGGTACCGCAGCTCCTTCACTCGGGCGGAGTTCCTCTCCAATGGTACCTTCTAGATTAGTTTCATTGTCATCTGATGCTTCTTCAAAACCCGGTCTATTGTGGAGATGCTGCTTATTGTGTTTATATTCTGGAATATATGATCATCCTGAAGGACGGATCTGTCTCAGTGTGATGGCATTATTTCCCATCACCATGTTACTAATCTCTCTGTCCTGTTGTTCACTTCACCACAATCCTAATGCAACATTGCACAGTGACTGGAATACTACTCTAAACTGTATAAATCATGTAATTCCATTGTTCACAGTAATTTGTTCAATATATTTCTTGTCATATTTAGTATCAAAACATTCCACTAGTCCTCTTTACCTGCTAGTATAGACCTAGTACGATGCACACTAAATCTCTACAGTAAGTTATAAATTTTTTGCCTCACGCACAGTGAACTGTCCTATACTACATATAATTCCATCATAGATTACATAGAGTACATAAATGTTTTTGTCATGAGGGCTTTTTCATATTTAGCTCCAAAGCTTTGGAATAGCCTTCCAGACAGTGTTCGGGGAGCAGACACGGTTTCTCAGTTCAAAAGTAGACTCAAGACGCATCTTTTTAATCTGGCATACACATAACTCATCCCAGTACTCATACTCCAGTACACCTATACCGAATGGCAACTACGCTAATTCTCCCCATCTGTTCTGTATTTCTCTACCCATCCCGAGGCATCGGGAGATTTTGCCAGCTTCAGTAGACAAAGGCCGACCCTGCGAGGTTCCTGAGGCATCCAGAGAAGGACCAGCTCCAACTGGATTCAGCTTTATGATGGTTGGAGCTACACATGCTGCTCCTGTGCTTCCAGTGATCCAGACCTCATCTGCCTCATCTGGTCTTTTTAAATGATTTTCTGTCATATTGCACTTTCACCTGCACAACACACATGATGTTATATCATTTCTATCTGTTATCGCCCAAATGAGGATGGGTTCCCTGTTGAGTCTGGTTCCTCTCAAGGTTTCTTCCTAATGCCATCTCAGGGAGTTTTTCCTTGCCACCGTCGCCGTCACCCTTGGCTTGCTCATCTGAGAAATTTCATTCATCATTCATTCATCTCATTATTATCTAGACACATTTTTCTCACACATACACACTTCCAATTATTTTCTTTTCTAACAAAATCTTTTTCATTTTTTGTGAAGCTGCTTTGAGACAATGACCATTGTTAAAAGCGCTATATAAATAAAATTGAATTGAAAAAATTGAAAAGATGACCTGAGACAATTGAGACATGTACTAAGGCCATTGTACCATTTGATAAAATGAATGAGAAACGCCATTCTGTTGTGAACATTTGCCAAGAAGTTTGGAGGTTTGTCCATGTTATTTTGAGAATGTAATTTCTGTTTCAAGAAATGAGCCAAACCAATGGAGAAAAACTGTAAGACACGCCCACAGTTTGACGACACACACAGTACGCTGTTAAAACATCCGGTTTATCGTTTGTCAACAAAACATTTTGATTTAATTTATGATTCAGGTTTAACTTATCTAAGGACTGGCAATGTCCCATTAGCTTCCGTCCAGCCAGTTTTGTATGATGTTGTGACAAAATCTGGCTGGACAGACAGACAGACAGACAGACAGACAGACAGATGTTTTTTCTGAGCCGGGTTTCTGGTCCTCCAATATATGAAATGTTACGATATCATTGAAAGAGCGAGTTCTGACCAATGTACAGACAAAACTTTTCTTTTATTTATATAGATTTTCAATGTATAATAATTCACATCATGGTAGAGACTCTTGTAATAGATTTGCAATATGTTTACAATATGTTCTTTGAACAACACATACACATACTCAAATGTTCTCTGTATAATAATAAATATAAATTGTATGAGTAAACAATATGAATAGTAACAAAAAAATAGGTGTGTATCAACACACGTGTGATCCTGACACTAGTGTTGGTCTGACATCATGTTCATTCACTCAGCAACCTGCTCCCACACCGAACAGCCGTGCTATTGTGCTCAGAAGACCCGCAAGTTTAACGATTCACCCCTAGGAGAGACACTTCGGTTCCGCGAGCACTGAGGACTGAGACACACCCACTTCTTGCCCCCTCCATGCAACTCTTACCAGCAACCATAACATCTTCAACACATGACTCAGTATGATGAATTCATTGCTAACAGCTAGATAAAAAATGTAATGAAAGTGAAAATAACTGTCTTATCTAACAGGTTGTTCTTGGTGATTAGCGACTCTGGTCATTCCTAACAGTATGATAATGAGGATTTCTAATGCAGTGAAAAAACACAGCTGTACAGAAGTGCTTTCTAGGGTAAAACCAAAACGTCCACTCCAGTCCTCCTCCATCCAAGCTGACTCATGTAGCTCTAGCTAATAAAGCTCATTGTGGCATCACTACTCGTCATGGAAATTTGCAAATTCTAAGATGTTGATCTTTACTAAGATGGCCTGATGGGACAAATGACAAGAGGACGCTCGTTTTTACCAGATTTGTTAGTGCAGGGACTGAAACACGGGTATAAAGTTTCAGTAAAGAAGTAGACATTGGTGTAAATCAGTGCCATGGTGTCAGCGTTATAGAAGGACACCTGTCCTTTTTCATAGTCGATGTAAATCCCAACCTTCTGAGGTTTGGGGTTCGGGTAAATGGGCATCGACGGATTGGTGCGAAAGGCAAATTCATTGTTTTCTCTCAGACTCAGGAGCCAGTAGCCGTTAGCAGGACTGACCGAGATCTTCCCCTTTCGGTTGATTGAGCGATTAGCCACACCCAGGTCCCAATCTGTCTTCTCACCCACGTAGACCTCCCAGTAGTGGCGACCTGAGGTGAAGCCCTGGCAGCCGAGCACACACACCACACGGTCGAAACGTTCGGGCGTGTCCATCACAGCTTGATGCCGGTCACTGCAGTAGACCTGCTTACAGTCCTCAGAGATCATCAGTCTAGGGTGGGCGGAGTCTCGGTCCAGAGTGACGTCCACTGAGAGAGGAGCAACGGCTGGGGTTAGAGATTTAAAATAAGAACACTACAGGGAGTGCTGTTAATAATGTGAAAGGTAATCCACAATGTTGTAGTGTAATATAACCTGATGTGACGTTGATTAGTTTCCTGTAACAGCAAGTGCTGCAGTGTTTTATACCGCATAGACCACAGGTAGAATTAGTTTTATATTAACAAGAGAAGTCAAGAGATTTAGACATTAATTTAGACAGCAATTTAGACATAATTAATGGGACAGTTAATCTCTTCTAAATTATTCTGATCAACTCACAGTCCAAGTAATTATAGAAAAAAACATTTTAGATTTCAATCGTTTTTAGATATAATAAAAATAACCAAACAAACAAATAAACAAATATAGGATCATTCACATGGAGGAAATATGAAGTGTTTATCTAGAGTAAATTAGTGGTGCCGGTGGCCGAGCAGCACCGCGTTATTGAATAATAAAAAAAATTATTTGCTTTGTATAAGATCTCTCTGATTTCAGAATTTGTTCAATGTGACAAAGAAGAATTGAGGGAAACTCACATGCATAGTCCTGGATTTTGCAAAGTCCTTCAAGTGAAATCACACACACAGACACACACAAGAGAGAGAGCGAGAGAGAGATGAATATAATAATATAATAATATGATAATTAAGCAATATCACACAATAGGGAGTGCTGTAGTGCAGGATATAAGCACAGCTTAGGCATAGGTACGAGGTCACAGCCACTTATTCCACTTTAGATTATCAGCCCTGTTAAATTCTGGTTTATGTAGTCGAATCCCAAATATAAACCTAGTGCACTATGTAGGGTGTAGTTCTTCTTCTTCTTTGTCTTTCGGCTGTTCCCTTTCAGGGGTCGCCACAGCGAATCATCTGCCCCCATCTAACCCTATCCTCTGCATCCTCTTCTCTCACATCAACTAACTTCATGTCCTCTCTCACTGCATCCATAAATCTCCTCTTTGGTCTTCCTCTAGACCTCCTGCCTGGCAGTTCCAACCTCAGCATCCTTCTACCGATATATTCACAATCTCTCCTCTGAACATGTCCAAACCACCTCAATCTGGCCTCTCTGACTTTATCTCCAAAAACATCTCACATGAGTTGTACCTCTGATGAACTCATTTGTGATCCTATCCATCCTTGTCACTCCCAAAGAGAACCTCAACATCTTCAGCTCTGCTACCTCTAGCTCTGCCTCCTGTCTTTTCTTCAGTGCCACTGTCTCTAAGCTGTTGAGCATCGCTGGTCTCACCACTGTCCTGTACACCTTTCCTTTCATTCTCGCTGATACTCTTTTATCGCACAACACACCTGAAACTTTTCTCCACCCATTCCAACCTGCCTGTACTCGTCTCTTCACCTCCTTTGAACACTCTCCGTTGCTCTCGACCGTTGACCCTAAGTACTGAAAATCCTGCACCTTCTTTACCTCTGCTCCCTGTAGCCTCACCGTTCCTCTTGGGTCCTTCTCATTCACACACATGTATTCCGTCTTGCTGCGGTTAACCTTCATTCCTCTGCTTTCCAGAGCGTACCTCCACCTCTCCAAATTCTCCTCCACCTGTTCCCTGCTCTCACTACAAAGCACAATGTCATCTGAGATTCCTGTCTAACGTCATCTGTCATCCTGTCCATCACTAGAGCAAACAAAAAACGGGCTTAGAGCCGATCCTTGATGCAGACCCACATCCACCTTGAACTCTTCTGTCACACCTACAGCACATCTCACCACTGTCTTAGCACACTCATACATGTCCTGCACCACTCTAACATACTTCTCTGCCACTCCAGACTTCCTCATACAACACCACAGCTCCTCTCTCGGCACCCTGTCGTACGCTTTCTCTAAATCTACAAAGACACAATGCAACTCTTTATTACCTTCTCTGTACTTCTCCATCAGCATCCTCAAAGCAAATACTGCATCTGATGTACTCTTTCTAGGCATGAAACAATATTGCTGCTCACAAATTCTCACCTCTGCCCTTAACCTAGCTTCCACTACTCTTTCCCACAGCTTCATTGTATGGCTCATTAGCTTTATACCTCTGTAATTGCCACAGCTCTGCACATCTCCCTTGTTCTTAAAAATCGGCACCAATGCACTTCTCCTCCATTCCTCTGGAATCCTCTCACTCTCCAAGATCTCGTTAAACAAACTAGTCAGAAACTCTACTGCCACCTCTCCTAAGCACTTCAATACCTCCACAGGTATGTCATCAGGACCAACAGCCTTTCCACTCTTCATCCTCTTCAACGCCCTTCTCATCTCACTTTTACTAATATTTGCTACTTCCTGCTCCACAACAGTCACCTCTTCTACTCTTTGTTCTCTTTCGTTTTCCTCATTCATCAACTCCTCAAAGTACCATCTTCCCATCACCCTCCTGGCATCTGTCAGTACATTTCCATCTCTATCTTTAATCACTCTAACCTGCTGCACATCCTTCCCATCTCTATCTCTTTGCCTCGCCAACCTGTACAGATCCACCTCTCCCTCCTTACTGTCCAGCCTAGCATACAAGTCCTCATATGCTCTTTGTTTGGCCTTTGCCACCTCTACCTTCACTTTACGCTGCATCTCCCTGTACTCCTGTCTACTCTCTTCAGTCCTCTCAGTGTCCCACTTCTTCCTAGCTAGCCTCTTTCCCTGTATACACTCCTGGACTTCCTCATTCCACCACCAAGTCTCCTTGTCCCCTTTTCCCTTACCTGATGATACACCAAGTACCTTCTTACCTGTCTCCCCGATCACATTGGCTCTAGTTGTCCAGTCACCTGAAAGCACCTCCTGAGCACCCATAGCTTTCCTCAACTCCTCCCTAAAGACTACACAACATTCTTCCTTTCTCAGCTTCCACCACTTTGTCCTCTGCTCTGCCTTTGTCCTCTTCACCTTCCTCACCACCAGGGTTATTTTACACACCACCATTCTGTGTTGTCTGGCTACACTCTCCCCTACCAACACTTTGCAGTCACTGATCTCTTTCAGATTACAATGTCGACACAAGATGTAGTCCACCTGAGTGCTTCTGCCTCCGCTCTTATATGTCACCCTATGTTCCTGCCTCTTCTGGAAGAAAGTATTTACAACTGCCATTTCCATCCTCTTTGCAAAGTCCACCACAACATTCCTGTCCTGAAGACCAAACCTGCCTCACATTTTCATACCCTCTGTTCCCTTCCCCAACATGTCAATCCCCCTTGTTCCAAGTAGTGCCCTTGATCAGGGCTTAGAGAGGGATTTGGGTGTTAGAAGCTAGTTAGTTTTGTAGCTAAGCGTTAGCCATGAACAGAACGACACGGACGGTTCCGAGGTGATTCAGAACGACTTTGAAGTGATTAGAGACGGCGTGTTGTTTAAGACGTTACATCACGTTATCAGATGTGTGTTCTTACTGAAAGTGCTTCTGTGACTCTGGGTGTGAATGTGGGTTTTGTCAGGCCACTGCTCTCTCCTCAGTACTGCGGACCGTACAGACCTACTCACCCACGCCACAGTGCTGTTACTGTACACTATCATTATGTAAGCGGAACGTCTCTCGTCCAATCAGATTACTCGGTCAGAAGTAATTGTTGTAACATATTTGTTATCTAAGTCTTATAATTATTATAGTAGTAATAAGAGTAAAAACTGATAATTAAAAAAAAACTCACGCGGTTGTTGTTTTATGGACGATTCCATCGCTGATTGTAGACCTGTACACACACACACACACACACACACACACCACAGTTTGCAAATATCCTTCAATAGTTTTTATCCAGTGTGAAACTGTAGCATCTTCCGCTCCTGAAGTGCACGTGGCACACAAAAACACCTCGAGCGACTCGTCGCAGCATCGCTGTGAATTCATCTTTGCTAATGAATAAGTGATGAAAGTGTAAAGATGAACGAGGTGTATATGATTAATGATATGACACGTTCCTGATCTCACTATCACTCAGGAGTTGTTGTTGGATTGTAAGCTCCTCTGAATCTTCACTACTGGACTCCTGCCTGCAGACTCGCCTGTTTCAAAGCATCTACAGTGGTGTGAAAAACTATTTGCCCCCTTCCTGATTTCTTATTCTTTTGCATGTTTGTCACACTTAAATGTTTCTGCTCATCAAAAACCGTTAACTATTAGTCAAAGATAACATAATTGAACACAAAATGCAGTTTTTAAATGAAGGTTTACGTTATTAAGGGAGAAAAAAAACTCCAAATCTACATGGCCCTGTGTGAAAAAGTGATTGCCCCCCTTGTTAAAAAATAACTTAACTGTGGTTTATCACACCTGAGTTCAATTTCTGTAGTCATCCCCAGGCCTGATTACTGCCACACCTGTTTCAATCAAGAAATCACTTAAATAGGAGCTACCTGACACAGAGAAGTAGACCAAAAGCACCTCAAATGCTAGACATCATGCCAAGATCCAAAGAAATTCAGGAACAAATGAGAACAAAAGTAATTGAGATCTATCAGTCTGGTAAAGGTTATAAAGCCATTTCTAAAGCTTTGGGACTCCAGCGAACCACAGTGAGAGCCATTATCCACAAATGGCAAAAACATGGAACAGTGGTGAACCTTCCCAGGAGTGGCCGGCCGACCAAAATTACCCCAAGAGCGCAGAGACGACTCATCCGAGAGGCCACAAAAGACCCCAGGACAACATCTAAAGAACTGCAGGCCTCACTTGCCTCAATTAAGGTCAGTGTTCACGACTCCACCATAAGAAAGAGACTGGGCAAAAACGGCCTGCATGGCAGATTTTCAAGGCGCAAACCACTTTTAAGCAAAAAGAACATTAAGGCTCGTCTCAATTTGGCTAAAAAAACATCTCAATGATTGCCAAGACTTTTGGGAAAATACCTTGTGGACCGACGAGGCAAAAGTTGAACTTTTTGGAAGGTGCGTGTCCCGTTACATCTGGTGTAAAAGTAACACAGCATTTCAGAAAAAGAACATTATACCAACAGTAAAATATGGTGGTGGTAGTGTGATGGTCTGGGGTTGTTTTGCTGCTTCAGGACCTGGAAGGCTTGCTGTGATAGATGGAACCATGAATTCTACTGTCTACCAAAAAATCCTGAAGGAGAATGTCCGGCCATCTGTTCGTCAACTCAAGCTGAAGCGATCTTGGGTGCTGCAGCAGGACAATGACCCAAAACACACCAGCAAATCCACCTCTGAATGGCTGAGGAAAAACAAAATGAAGACTTTGGAGTGGCCTAGTCAAAGTCCTGACCTGAATCCTATTGAGATGTTGTGGCATGACCTTAAAAAGGCGGTTCATGCTAGAAAACCCTCAAATAAAGCTGAATTACAACAATTCTGCAAAGATGAGTGGGCCAAAATTCCTCCAGAGCGCTGTAAAAGACTCGTTGCAAGTTATCGCAAACGCTTGATTGCAGTTATTGCTGCTAAGGGTGGCCCAACCAGTTATTAGGTTCAGGGGGCAATTACTTTTTCACACAGGGCCATGTAGGTTTGGATTTTTTTTCTCCCTAAATAATAAAACCCCTCATTTAAAAACTGCATTTTGTGTTTACTTGTGTTATCTTTGACTAATAGTTAAATGTGTTTGATGATCAGAAACATTTTGTGTGACAAACATGCAAAAGAATAAGAAATCAGGAGGGGGGCAAATAGTTTTTCACACCACTGTATTTCCGTCTGGTTTAATCCTGTTTGTGACTGTACAGTACGTTATGAGAAGAATTTAAACTATGAGATCTGTTTCTGCCTCCGCCAGAGGCGTGACTAAGAGGGGAAAAAACCTGAGCTGATAAAGAGAGCAGAATTAAACTGTATAGTAACTGAATCAGTGAGCACTTTGTATTTATGTCTGAATCCGTTCAAAGCACTGACACTGGAGACTCGTTCCATGAATGTTAAATTAACACCATATGCAGTGATGATAAAGAAACACATTTTTGTCTCCTTGCAACTGAGTATAGAGACACTGAAATATATTAGACTAAACATTCGGAACTCGCTTATAAATGAATACTTGTATATACAATTACATCACCCCGCTGTCACCAAGTCATCATTATGTAATTAACATTTCTTATAGCAGTGATCATGTTTATTTATTGTGTGTGTGTGTGTGTTTGTGTGTGTGTGTGTTATAATTATAATTTTTTTTTACAGCTCTGCGGCAGCTTCCTCAGCTCGTCCTGGAGTTTGTCCACAATTTGAGTGACGTTTTTAAGAACTACTCCAGCTGTGGGGTCAGGCGTCAAAGTCACATCTGTCCAGCTCTTCAGCGGAGGTCCATCAGAGAGGGCTGGATATGTCTGTGAGGAGAGAGTGGGAAAGAAAGATGGACTGATATTGTATGTTGTACATTATCTTTGAAGTGTGTATGTTGGTGATGTTTATAATAGACAAACCTATGAACTAGCAGTATAATACAGCAACAGGGTCGAAAACAATAACAACAACAACAACAACACAAATACTAAGGGAATTTATCTTTGATGCATAACCATACCTTAACATAAAAATGAGTAACCTTCTGCTGTCCTTAATACCTAGCTGTTTAGCTCGTCTCTGATCAACTCGCTCACATTACTAAGGCAAGGAACATAGTTGAGCTGAGTT
Organism: Channallabes apus; assembly: GCA_030522415.1. NCBI lineage: Eukaryota > Metazoa > Chordata > Actinopteri > Siluriformes > Clariidae > Channallabes > Channallabes apus. The sequence continues at coordinate 4,201,496 of CM060110.1, forward strand.
TTCTACGCACAGGGGTCAGAGGGTGTGTTTTGTGACGTCACTAACTCTTTCATCCATCATCGTGGTCACTGATGATGTTTTCAGCAGCGCTTTATTCTAAACCACGCGGAAGAATGACTGGTTTGTTGCAGGGTAATGTCTGTAAATGCACACAGTGATTTGTGTGACAGATAAACATTTGTATCTTTATCAGGCAATCAACCGTTTTACTCCTGACGCAAATGCACTAAAACTTCCACAACAAGGTGGAAATCTGGCTCGTTATATTACAGACAAGAAGGTCTTTTCCAACTGTTTTTATGAGAGCGTGCTTGAAGTGTCTTGGTCACTCGACTCTGTGACATCACACGCCATCATCTCATACAAATTAGCTACATATTGTCCATCAAATGTTATGAAGTAGTCACATGTGATGATCTCTCATACCGTGCTGAGTTCATGAGAACCGCCAGAAAATATCTAAATACCCCCCCCCCCCCCCCCCAGTTTCAGCTGGGCCAGTGATGGCGCAAACGGTGAAGGCTGTGGGTTACTGATTGCAAGGTGGGGGGTTCGAGCCCCAGTCATGCCAGACTTACATTGAACCCTTGAGCAAGACCCCTTAACTCTATGTGCTGCAGGGAAGCTGAATCCTGCCTGACCCTGACGCATCATTTTGATTAAATAGCACGGCATGGCCATTAATCAAAGCATCATTGTAACAGTTTAAAGGTGGTTTGTGCGTTTTCACAATGGACTGTAGCGTCCAAAAAAAAGTCTTGTTTAGTATTGACATGGACAACTTTCAGCTTATACAGGGAATGTAGCAAAAACTGCAAAAAAAGAAAAAAAAAAAGATAAATACATCCCTGTACACTCTAATAGATACCACATTGTGTTTGGTGACATTCATACTAAAAATGTCAAAGTATACTGTACTAAAAATATTAAACTGACTCCTATATGTTTAATCTGAAATTGGAAATGCATTAAGAAAAGGAAGAAGCTGATGACTGGATTTATGATTGGTCGTTGGTTTTATGATTTATGAATGAAGAAAAGAAAAAGAAATGAAAGAAAAACGTCATGAATAAAATGCGTTTGTGAGTTTCCTACGAACAAAAATATATGATGTCATAACATGTGGAAACAAAGTGAATTTAATGAAACGTTTCTATTATTTATGTTGTTTATATCTTGTAGCTTTTGCAGATATTTGTTGGTTATTTTAGGCACTTATACAGAGAAGGAAGCATTTTATATACAGTATATAGACTAATTTCTACTTACTGTAAGTTACTGATATATTAGATGAAGGTAAAATTCCAGAAATACTTGAGAAGCATTCACACTTGACTGAATTTCCATTTAAATAAAATAGGTAAGTTGAACAAAAATAAATGAATGAGAATAACTTATGTGATTAAATTAAACTTGTTAAATAGAATTAAGCAAATTTACAACCTTAAATTATTTTGGTAAAAGTTGATATAATAACAATATTTAATATTTAATATCTAGGGCAATAGTGGTTCAAATGGTGAAGGCTATGGGTTACTGGGTTACTGATTGAAAGGTTGGTTGGGGGGTTCAAACCTCAGAGTTGAGCCCCTGGCCAAGGCCCTTAATCCGATCTTTCCAGGGCCACTGTATTATGACTGAGCTCTGATCCCAACCTACTGACTGTGCTGTCAGGGACATTATTAAATATAATGTTTCATTAAATATTATTAAACCTATATGAGATCAAAATATATACATGTATATTGACTGATCACACCGCGTGGAAAGATAATTTGATATATCATCAGATTTATGTAAGTAAGACAATCATGGTTGTTGTTCTGACCTTGAAGAAGCTGAGGTGGTCGGGGGTCTGAGAGAGCTCAGAGAGCGTGCTGCTCCTCTTCCTCAGCTCGGTGATCTCCAGCTGAAGGTCCCGGATCAGGGCCTGTGAACGGAGTTCCGCAGCAGCACGGCCTACCTGCACTAGCTCCAACATCTCAGCCTGAGATTTCTCCAAAGAACTGATCATGGCACGGAACATGCTCTCCGTGATCTCCACCTCGTGCTGTGTGTTCACCTGAGAAGAGAAACAGATTAACTTTTTTCCCCACAGTGAGGTGTTAGTGCTGGTGTGTTTATTGCTGCTATAATTAAATGTCACAACAAGAATTAGCTCATTTTATGACTATTACCCAAACTTAAATGTAACTACAGTGGAACCTCGGATTACGAGCATAATTCGTTCCGGAAGCAGACCGTATTCCAAAACACTCGTTAACCAAATCGAATTTCCCCATAAAAAATAGGGGAAATTATTTGTTCCACAACCCCAAAAAAATGAATACATAAAAATAATTAACACAAAATATTAAGTAAAACAAATTAACCTGCACTTTACCTTTAAAAAAAGTACAAATAAATCCAGACAAATAAGTGTTTGACTTGCTTTTGCTTTACACACACGCACACACGTGTACAGTACAGTACACGCGCGCTGTACACACACGCATACAGACACAAAATAAAATATGCTTTATGGTCACAGTGTTATAGTAAACAGTACACGCGTGCACAGATGTTGATTATACCAGTAAGAGACGAGCACTAAGACCCAGCAGGGGAGACGATTACCCACAATTCCGCAGCGCAAGAGAGAGAAAAACCGTTGTCTCAGTTGTGATCACGTGACGCTCACCGTCAAAACAAGAAGCGTGATACATGATACTCGGTGCTCGTAAACCAAGACTTGTTCGTCAAAATATATTAAAAATCTTTGCTCGTCTTGCGGAACACTCGTCAACCGCGTTACTCGTAATCTGAGGTTTTACTGTATAGGTGAAAAAGTGGTGTAGTTTGTTAATAATAATAATTTTAAAAAATTCAATCACTGGTACGTTGCTGTGGTATAAAGCAATAAGCCATGAACTTTTATGTCTTATTTATTTTAATCCTGGAGAAAAGGTATACGTCAATCGGCAGAATGACGATACTGAAAGACATACTTGAATGTTGACGAGAGACATTTGAATTTCTTCAATCTTCTTCTCTCTGGCTGTAATTAAACTCTGCACCTCCTCCTCCATGATCCCAAGCTGAGACTGAGCACAGTAACAGATCACAATCAGAAATCAAAGTTCTTTACATTTATTATTTAAAACATCAATGTACGCAGCCTCACCTTTCTAACTGTCATCTCCCGCCGGGCCGGCACCACAGAGTGGCCATGGTGGTCGCCCTCGGCACACAACGAGCACACACACATCTGGTCTTTCCTGCAGAACATATCCAGGCTAAGCGCATGCTTGCTACACTGTGGCGTGGTTGAGCTCGCTGATCCGGACGTGCTAGCACTGAACCTCCTCCTGCTGGCCTCGTATGAAGGCAATGATGAAGACGACGACAATGAGGTTTCCAACAAATTCCCACTGGAAGATGTCCTTTGGAACCTGTTCTTCATTTCATTCAGCAGTCCTCTGGGCAGCTCTACAGGCCGAGATGGCCCACCAACCATTCTCTGCGAAGGCTGAGGAGACTGAGAGCTCTCGGCTTGGGCACTGGTGGAGATCCCAGGGCTTCCAGAGCTGTCTGCCATTCGTTTGAACTGCTCTGTGATGTCTTTGAGCGTGTGATTGATGTGGAGCTCAGGCCGCTTGTGGAAGCTCTCCTTGCACAGTGGACAGAGGCAGGCCGTGCCACGGCTGTCCCAGTACGATGTGATGCAGGATTGACAGAAGCTGTGGCCACATGGCGTGGATACGGGATTGATGAAGATCTCCAGGCAAATAGAGCAGGAGAACTGCTCCTCAGACAAGAAGTCTACAGGCATGGACATGGTCTGGATGGACATCAACTGAAGAAGAAAGGAAAATATAAACAAGTCCATCACACGGCACATAAGCACACACTCACACTATGCACAATTTGAAAATGCCTCCCCTGGCAGTCTTTGGACTGTGGGAGTAAACCTACCTAGCATGAGAAGAACATACAAACTCTACGCACACAAACCTGAGGTGGTACTCGAACCCTCAACCCTGTAGGTGCGAGGTCACAGTGCTATTGTGGCATATGATCTACAATACTGCAGGATGTTAAATTATGCTGTAGAGTTTATTATTAGACAACGTCGATGGGATTCATGATGAGCTCTCAGGGGTGGAGACGGACATAGCAGAATTTTAACACCAAACATACTGAGCACTTCACTTTAATTCCATTTGCTAATTAATGATATCACAATGATGCAGGACTTTGGGATTAGCTACACTAGTGTCACACATAGAAAAACCTTCCTACTTAGTTAACTAGAAAGGTACTGTTATTTTAATAAGATTATTTTAACACCAACACTCCTCAGGCTGAGGTCTGACCTCAACCCCATCAAACACTATTGGGATTAACTGGAATGGAGATTGCACACCAAGCCTTCTCGTCCCTCATCAGTGCCTGACCTCATAAACGCTCTACAGAATGAATGGGCACGAATTCCCACAGAAACACTAAGAAGATTGGAAGCTGTTATAGCTGCAAAAGGGGGACCGACTCCATATTGAAGACTATGTATTTGAATACAATGCCATTGCAGGTTTGGACAAATATTTTTGTTCATATAGTGTGTAAATAACAAATCTACAGGTTCCCTGTGCGTGTTTTCTCCAAGTTCTCCGGTTTCCTTATACAGTCGTAATTCAATATTAATCAATTAATATTTGTCCAAGGTAAAAATTCATCGAGAAAGAGTAAATAATGTTGGTATAGCCCATGTGGTTTCCCTGCGGTGACGGACCAGCCCATGTCTATCAGCCTGATTTCTCGTCTGTTACACAACATGAAGTCTGAACACATTTCACTCCAAAAGACTTTTATACATCATTTGTAAACACATTTCTTAAAAATATCAAAGCTGTATTGTATTTTTCCATAAATGTCTCTACTGTGAATATTCTAAAAGTATGAGGAAATAATAAAAAAAAAATAAAAAAAAGCACCAGACAATTATAGGGTTATACTAGGATTGGAGAGCTAAAGTACTTTTCATCTTTACATTTTCTTTATGGAAAAACAAATCTGTCTAATTTAGATTTAAATTAAGTGTAGATTTTTTTAACGTCAAAAAAGTTGTAGATGAGACATCTAGAACAGATGGTCTTAATAACGATGTAAAAAAAACGGGTCTTACGGACAAGGATAAAAGATTTCTAATTAGAACTTTTGTGACAGATCTCATTTCCTGTTTCACCAACTGTATCCTGTATACTTTATACTGTATACTTTATACTATATACTGTATACTTTATACTGTATCCTGTATACTTTATACTATATACTGTATACTTTATACTGTATCCTGTATACTTTATACTATATACTGTATACTTTATACTGTATCCTGTATACTTTATACTATATACTGTATACTTTATACTGTATACTGTACTTTATACTATATACTGTATACTTTATACTGTATACTGTACTTTATACTATATACTGTATACTTTATACTATATACTGTATACTTTATACTGTATCCTGTATACTTTATACTATATACTGTATACTTTATACTGTATCCTGTATACTTTATACTATATACTGTATACTTTATACTGTATACTGTACTTTATACTATATACTGTATACTTTATACTGTATACTGTACTTTATACTATATACTGTATACTTTATACTATATACTGTATACTTTATACTGTATCCTGTATACTTTATACTATATACTGTATACTTTATACTGTATCCTGTATACTTTATACTATATACTGTATACTTTATACTGTATACTTTATACTGTATCCTGTATACTTTATACTATATACTGTATACTTTATACTGTATACTGTACTTTATACTATATACTGTATACTTTATACTGTATACTTTATACTGCATCCTGTATCCTGTATACTCTATACTTTATACTATATACTTTATACTATATACTGTATACCTTATACTGTATCTTGTATACTTTATACTGTATACTGTATGATCTGCACTGTAATATTTACATAAATATCAGTAAAATCCACATGTATTTCCTTTTGTTTTACTGTTGCATGAAAATATCAAATCAAAATCAAATTAAAATTTTATTAGTCACATACACAATCATACACAGTATAATATGCAGTGAAATGCTTTTATACGACCGCCAGTGACCTTAAAAAAAAAGAAAATAAGAAAATAAAATCTTGTACGTAAAATAAATAATCAATAAAAAGGAAATACTAAAGAAATAATTTTAACTAGTAAAATTTGTAAAATTAACTGTGCATGAGGGCATAATAAAATATTGCAAAAATATAGAAATGTGGTATTAAAGTGTCTCACCTTTATTACCAATATACACCTGCTCAAATCTGTGCGAGTTTGACAATAAAGTATATAAAGGAAAACAAGGAAGAATGTCTCCTTATGGAGTCTAGTATAAATAATAATAATAATAATAATAATAATAATAATAATAAAAATAATGAACTTCACAGGTTTGTACAGGAGTGGTGAGGACAAGCTTACCTTCACTGCTGCTCCTCTTCAGCGCTCTTCACGTTCATACACTATAAAAAGAAAATCGTCACTTTTTATACCTTTTTATCGTTTTGTATTATTTTTTTCAGGGTTTTTTTTTTTGGTTTTTTTAAGATTTAATACATTTCAAGGCTCTAATCGTTGTTTTTCACGCTCTCTTCCTTTTTCCACTGTGGGTTAAAACACACACACACACACACACACACACACACACACACAAGAAAAGAACTCATGATGGAGGGTGTAACTGCATACCTATACACACACACACACACACACACACATGCGCGCACACACACTCGTGAGCTAGGCCAACAGGTTATACAGGTTTAACCATTTAAAAACATTTCTCTCTCTCTCTCTCCCTTATCTCTCTCCATCTGTTAGTTTTGTACAGGTGTGAAATTTAGTAAATGAAGGTGACACACGCACACACACACACACACACACATGGCTCCAGGCTGTTCTGGTGGTTTGTGTTTGTAGGATGAAGAGAAACACTAATAAATACTGAAGCTGTTAATGAGTTCTGTCTTCATGCAGACATGAGCACAAGCTGCTCCTCCAAACCCCGCGCGTCACCTGATTGGGCGTGAACTCAATATTTCTCATCTGCAAATTCAGGGCTTCGCAAAAAAGCAATCAAACACGTTTGCACATTTTGTCATGTTACAAGGTGAATGTTTTTATTGGGCTTTTATGTGATAGACAAACACCAAGAGGCAAATCGTTGTGAAGTGGAAGGAAAATTGTCAATTTTTTTATTATTATTTTATTAAAATGGTAAATTATGTTTTCTTTTTTTTTCACAAATAAAAATTGTAAAAGTGTGGTGTGCATTTGTATTCACCCCCCCCCCCCCCCCTTTACTCTGATACCCCTAATTAACATCCAGTGGAACCAATTACCTTCAGAAGTCAAATAATCAGTAAATAAAGTCACAGCAAACATGTGGAAGAACATGAGACAAATGAGACTAAAATTTTACTTTTTGGTCTAAATGCAAAATGCTCCTGTGTGGCCATAGTACAGTATGTTACACAGTGTACAGTGGTGGCAGAATCATCCTCTTCAGCAGGGACAGAGAAGCTGCTCAGAGTTGATGAGAAGATGGATGGAGTCAAATACAGAGCAATCGTAGGAGGAGACATGTTCGAATCTGGAAGAGAAATGAGACTGTGGTGGAGGTTCACCTTCCAGCAGGACAACGACCCAACGCAGACAGCCAGAGCTACAATCGAATGGTTGATTCATGTGTTCGAATGGTTTATTCAATGGTTCAGTACAAGGCCAGACCTAAATAAAAGTGACATTCTCCATCCGATCTGACCGAGTTGCTTGAGTTATTGCGCAAAGAAGATTTCACTCTCTAGGTGTTCAAAGCTGGTTTTGAGGCATACCTCAAAAAGACTTGCAACTGTAATTACCATGAGGTGATTGTCCAAAGTATTTAATTTATTTATAAGAAGAGATTAAAACCATTTATCATTTTCCTTCCACTTCACAATGATGTACCACTTTGTGCTGATCTGTCACATAAAATACATTCAAGGGGTATGAATACTTTTAAAAAGCACTGTAGAAGTTCATGTGTGTTAATGAGGTTTAATAATAAATTGTATACGTACTGTAAATTGCCACAAACACAACTGCAGGCTGATTTATCCACTTATCCAAAAATATTGATATTAAACGTTTAACATATTGTTGGCGTTTGTGCTTTTTAACACCTTTGTGAATCAAAGAAAACATGCGCAAAATATTCTCAGGTTAATAATACTGCTTGCTTACATGAGGTGCATGATGTCATAAAATCAGCTCCACCACATGATTATTATATATTACACACAAAGACCAAATAAAGCTTCAAAAATCTGTACGGATTAAAAATAACACAGAACGTCATGCTTTTGTTCATATTTGCAGCCGGTGAATCCGGTTTAGACATGTGACAGACGACATCAGGACGATCACTTTCAGTGGAACCTCATGGTCCTAATGCCTGACCAGCAGCAGGTGGAGGAGAAGAATTCATAAGAAGTGATTGAATGGAAATAGAGAGAGAGAGAGAGAGAGAGAGAGAGAGAGAAAAGTAAGAAAAAAAGAAGGAAAGAGAGAAGCCTTTCATCAAATGATTTTACTGTGTGGGTTAGTAAACTAGTCCACTGGTGAAAATAAACTTCTTTACAAACACACTCAAACTGCTTACAATGAAATATGAAAAAAGTAAAGGTTACATAGTGTTTCAAAACTGTTTATTGTGAATGCTATTTAGGAAAAAAATTGATATTGATCAAAAATGTGCTTTTTTAATTAAAATAATAATAATGATGATGACTTCTATATATTTGTTCATATTTTCATTACCACCTGATTGCTTTAATTAGAGAATATTCTCACTTCTCTTTGATCTGGCTCTGTTCCTCCTAAAGGGGACATTTTATTGCTTTCGTTTGATGAAGTTTAATCTCCCGACTCTGTGGAGGTACATCAACGGCTGAATGAAGCTACCAAAGAAACAAAACGTGACACCTAACGTGATCAAATCTCCCAGGAACTGTGGATCAGACACCAGGAGCTCCATCATGGCCGATATCACCGTGAGAGGGAGATAATTCACCAGCAGCTTTACCTGCAGCAGAGACACAATAGTAAAAGCTTTCTTCTTCACGAGGTTGCTCTGTTGTCTCTCGCCATCCTTGCTCTCTCCTGGGCCGCTGCGCTTCAGCATGACCAGGATGGACAGACTGCAGAACATCTCCGCCAACATGACCAGAAGCAACACAGCCATGAGGGAATAAAAGTTCCCAGTAAACTCCCCCCACACAGCAAAAACCCCAGCTATAAGCCAGTACACAGCCAGCACAGCTGCCTTGTACCTCATAGGTTTGTACCTCAGGAAGATGATCGGGTGGACCACGGCTATATAGCGCTCCACGCACACAGAACACTGGAACATGGGCTGACTATGAAGACATATTCTGCCCAAAGATAGGAGGATATTTAGCAGCAGTAGATTGGTCAGTAGGTAAAAGGAAAATGTTGTGATGAGGATGATGATAGCGCAGATGATTTCCATAAAGAGGAGATTAACTGAGAAGAATTCAGACTCGAGTGTTGCTCGAGAGCTTCTCGTCATCAGCCAGGCTGCCCAAAGTCCGCTGGGCAACGTTAGCGTGAAATTCACCGCAACAAGCAACAGCATGACAATGACAGGAGAACTCAGGGGTCTGAGGGGATTCACCAAGCTGGTGGTGTTGAATGACACAATGCTCTCATTCATCATCTTCATTGTATCCATGATGCGATCTGTAACAGACATAATATCAAAAGAAAAAAAAAACGTACTCAGTGCTTTTGGCTGGTGTCACGTTTAACATCAACTTCTATCACAACAAATTTCAATTGATTCCCATTACACTTACATTTAAGTCCTGTTATCACTTACATTACAGCAACTAGAAACACTTCAAGTTGTTCCCTCACCAGATTGTGTTTTTTCGTCCTCGCCTTTAAAACAGCAACAACAACAACATAAACACATTACAAAAAAAAACACATACACTTCTCTTAAAGAAAACGTGAACTTAGTTACACAAAGGTACAAAGCATTCACACTGGAGACTCCTTCCAAATTACGCAATCATAAAAACTTGTTTCAATGGAGCGTCGGCCGTAGAACCGCGCTGTTACTACAGAATCGATACTTTCGTGTTTCAGTATTATTATAAACCTCTGACTCATAGAGATGCCTTAATAGAGAATTAATCAACACAATCCAGATAGTGCTATGAGAAATAAGGAAATATATACAGTTGTTAATTTGGAAATAAATATAGCTAACATTTGTTTTATCAGATGTTGCTAAAAAAAAAAAAAAAAAAGCTTGATGAGTAATTTACATGTCACATTAATCCTACCTAATTAAATAAACTCCACTCACTCACCTGTGCAGAAAAGATGCAGAAATAACCCCTTTACAGGACACCTGCTCTGACATGCACACATGACAAATGTCATATTATTTATAATGGAGTGAGAAATAAACAAGGGTGTGTGTTGTCACACACTGCACTTAGACTGCACGCACTCTTTTAAATAATTTTTAAATATTCCATGAACACCGTACCCAAGTTAAAAGTAACACATTAAAACCTGAGAATAATCAGTCTGGTTCAGTCCTGCGCTTGTTTATTGCGTGTATACCTTACGCGGGTAAATGAAGCCTGCACACCTGCAGTGATAAAATAATATGAATGATATGATGGGACGTAAACAAATGTGCATGTGTTGTGTTTAGAGTCGGACAGTGGCTTCGGGAGACGGTCTCTGACTCACGCTATCATTTGTATATCATTAATAAACCGTGACTGATGGATCTTTGTTTGATTTATCTCTGACTCAGATGTCGGTCATTTCTATCAGCTGGTCTTATTTCATCTTGAAAAAAAAATTTGTTTAATACCTAGGAACAAATGTGCTCTTCAGGAATAAATAAATCAATGAATAAATCATTTATGTGGGGTTCATTTTGTATTAAGGATAGTTTACTCACATTAACTTTCATATAAACATCTTTTATTTATACTGTATGTGTGTGTGTTTAATTCCTAATATTAATTATAGAATATACAAAAAAACAAGTAATATAAAATGTAATCAAATCATTACATAAATAATTAATTATTTAATTATATTGTAAAATTAAGTTATTTAATAATACCTAAAAATAAAAAATATTCCAGAGTTTAACATTTAATGTAGGCTTTAGTACTGTATTTCCAGAAGATGCTTTATTTTATTTAAGATTGTCACTGCGTTTCATTTCACTTCATGGACATATTAAAATGAGGTCATTAAAAAAAGCGCTTGTTAATAGAATAAATATTTCTGTAAGCAGATGTTTACGTAATATTAATCCCGTTCTCGCCTACCATGAGAAAGGCCCGGGTTCGATTCCCAGCTAATGCCCAAACTCCAGCCACTGGATGCAGTGCCGGTCCCAAACCCAGATAAAATGGGAGGGTCCACTTGTCAGGTGGTCCACTGTGGCGACCCCTCAACGGGAGCAGCCGAAAGACAAGACAAGAACAAATGGAAGGATGTGCTACTGTCAGTGCTTTAAAATCGTCAGACACAGGGGAATCATAATCAGGGGGTTAATGATGGTAGAGCCCGTGTGAGAGGGGCCCAGTATAATGAAACTGCTTATGTATAGAGCCCAGAGTTCTGTGCTGTGCCCTGGTTAGAGGTACAGCTGTAAAAAAAATTCCCAAATATCCTGGATAGAGGAGTTCATGCTTCTCATGCAGTCTTTTTGTATTATAAACTGTGAGGTTAATGATTGTTTATAGCTGCTATAATGTAAGTTATAACACCCTGTTACATGCAGAGGTGTCGTGCACGTATGTGCGCGTGTGTGTAGTGCACGTATGGCGCATGCGCGACGGCGGGTGGCGGCGCGTGCGCGATCTCTCCCCCTTTCTCTCTCTCTCGCTCTCCTTCTCATAGATGGCTCCGCCCCGATTGGACGTGCTGCAAAAGTGCGCCGGTGTTCAATGTAAAATGCTACCCATCGAGTTTTGCTAACTATCGGATCTGCGCATGCGCATTCCCACAAGTTTGCACACTGTTTCCACGCCCATAAATCCATACTACCTTGGTGCTCATTCACGACAATTTATGCAGAAACTCAAATGTTTCGGTCAAATTAAGGAAAGGAAAACGGTTTAAACATTTGAGTTTCTGCATAAATTGTCGTGAATGAGCCTCAAGGTTGAGGAAAATAAAATCTTGAAACTGGTTCAGTGTCTCAAATTTAAACACCTACGTTTATGTATACTTCTATTATTTCTTTTTGTATACTTGAATATCTTGTGGTTATCATATGTGTGCAGCACTATTCAGTGCACAGAGTCGTTCATACATAAAATGCTTACGCACGTGATGACATGCGTTTTTGATCAAATTTATGATAATGCTAATAAATACAATCAACTCTTCTAATAAGATTTAACGTCCACAGTGTAGTTGTAGTGATGCGGTAGCGTAAATCGACAGGCTCTGCTATCGATTTGTGCTACGGTAGCATTTTTCGACAAGGCAGCAAAAATCGACAGAACACCGGGATTGGCCGTCCTGAGATCTGCGCGTCCTTTGAAGCTGGCGGGTGAAAGCAGGACGTGCGCGACTTATGCCTTGGTGTGACTTACGTGCTGAAAGATATTGAGTGTTGGAGTGTTGGAGTGAGTGATTGAGTGGTGGTACTGTATGGTGGTGTGATTGTGTGGTAGTGATTGTTTGTTTAGAGAGAGACTGTTGTGTCGTGTTCCTCCCACGATTGTATATAGTTTCTTTTTTTGTAAATAGTTGTACAGTAAATATATCTTTTTCTTTGTTTCTTTTGTATATAGTTATAAGGAAGCAGTAGGTAGGGGTTGGGTGCCATTTTTGTTATCCCCAGTTTTCTTCTGTTTTTGTATTTATAGTTAGGTAGTTAGTTTAGTTTTTGTATTTTGGTTTATATTCTTTTCTTTGGTAGTTTGGTTAGCTTTGAGGGAGGAGATAGGGGGGTGGGGTTTTGTTTATTGTTTTGGCCTTGGCCCAACCCTGAAGCCCTGGGGGGTGTTCCAGAAAGTTTGGTTAACTTACCATTTGGTTAATCTTAACCTCTGGGTTGATTAACCCCAAACCCGCATACCGAGAGTATGTCGGTTCCAAAACACCTGATAAGATTAAGTTTACTCCCCCCTACTGGTTACCCAGAGTTAGTGCGCGTGCACGGTGCGTACATAAAGACATTTTCAATGGATCGACGATTAATATATATTTATATAATTATAATGGAACATTAAAATGAAATAAAGAGAGCGGCATACTTCACGGAGGCGGAGTTGGAGGTTTTAATGCTCGCTTTTGAGGAATTAAAGCCTATAATCCAGTAAAAAAGCAATACGGCTGCATCGGCTAAACAAAGAGAGTTGGCTTGGCAAAAAATAACGGACAGAGTAAATGCGTGAGTATATTAAATTTAATTATAATGCTAAATATTTATAATTAATTAAAACACCCCTTCCGCATCCTTTTGACTGTTAAATCACTATGATAGCATTTACTTTTCTAGCCATTGATTTCTTTAGGTTAAAATACCAGTGTATATTGACTAGGAATATATGGTTTCTTATTTAATAAGTTGTAATCCATCTGGAGCCAGAAGAACTTTGAGCCAAGTCAAAATGAAACACAAGAACATTCTGCAAAAAGGTAATATTTGATAACACATTAACTGTACAATTTATTAAACACGGTTTAGTATATTCTTTCTGTCATGTAGCTAATAGAAAGAAGGCTGAAGCCCGTCTAACTGGCGGCGGGGGGGGGGGGTGGCACCTCCCCTCCCCTCACCCCATCTGAGGAGCTGGCTCTGTCCCTTAATAAAGGGCGACCAGTGGTTGTTGGCATTCCAGGGGGCACATCACACACACACCATGCACCACAAGTAACAGGGTGAAATGTAAGTTTACCACTATGATTTGATTTCATTATATGATTGAATAAATTTCTATCTCTGTCACTTAAAGGCTTTTGAACATGCTTACCGTTTTTATGCAGGCTTACTGTATTTAACTGCATATGATGTTTAGGCTATTGTGATCTTAGTTGTATTACTTTGACAAGGTTTTTTTTCCTGCATTATTGCTTTGTCTTTGATAAAATTGAGAATTTTATGGGTTGTTGAATTTTATTTTCTTATAGATACTAATAGAGGGATTGTATTATTGGACCCTGCAGAAATGACACAGTCTGTCACAGTTGTAAGTGTTTTGTTGTCAGGTACTTTTAGATCTTTATTTTTTGTCTTTTTGCCTGATAATGTATACTTGTATATTTCCACTGAAGGATAACGATGAAGAGACCATATCTGCTGTGACAGACGTGGACAATGCTGGAAGATCCACTGAGGTATGATGCATACCATTATAATGCAACGCCCCCTTTTTCATTACAGTAACAGGCAATGTTCTTTCACAGTATATACCTGGGGATTTACCAACAGATGAGGGTCCTTCAATCTCAGTTCATGATCTAAGAAGTGTAAGAATTTGTGCAGTTGTCCAGATTTAAATTTTATTGTCTGACAGAATGCCATTTATGTAATTTTTGCCTTCCTAGTTGCCAGCAAAGGAGCTGTATAAGGTCCATCTTCAAAAACAAATAAGAAAAAGTGACATGGAGATGGACCTTATACAGCTACAAATGGAAGATAAAAGGTTATCCATTAAAAAAGCTACTTTAGAAATTGTATTACTGGAGCATCGCCTTAATACAGAACTTGTGTAAATATGAATCTGTTGCATGTTAACAAATCTGTAGAGGTTCCTCTGGGCCATCCTCTTCGATACAAGGAGGGTGGCTCTCTCCTCTTATAGTGGCAATGTTGTGAAGCACAACACAAGCCATTATGATGTCGCATGCCCTCTCTGGACTGACCCGGAGCCCACGCAGACACTGAAACCTTGACTTTAGGATCCCTATGGTCATCTCCACCTTGGCCCGTGTTCGGCTGTGAGCCAGGTTAAAGCGTGTCTGTGGTCCAGGTTCAGGGTAGGGTGGCATTAAATAGGGCAGACAAGTGTATCCTCTGTCCCCCAGCAAGTAACCATTGAACTGTCCTGTAATGATTCAAGTGTCCTGTAATGTTTCAAGTGTACAATGCAATTTTGTAAAAATTTAAATGTATAACACAAAACATACCCTGCTGAAATGTCTGGCATAATGATGACTCCTGGAAAATTCTGGCATCATGCACAGATCCTGGCCATTTGGCCTCAACATTAGTAATAATGTGGGTTGCCTCACATATTACCTACAGTTAGTGGAAAAAAGTAATGAGTTTAATGATTTTAACAAGGCAAAAAATTAAGGACACAAAATTAAGTTGTTACCTGAACATTGATACTATGAATAGATTTCCTATTAACAGTCTCCCTCATTTATTGAAGGAGCTTTAATAGGAATGTGGGTGCCATCAATGCACCCAATTACATTTGGAAACCCTGAAATAGAAAGTCATATATGGAAGGATCAAGTGTGTGTGTGTGTGTGTGTGTGTGCAGGATGAATGCATGTATATAAATACTATGACTACATATTAAATGTGCGTCATAGATTTTACTACAAAGGACAAACCTGCCACTCTGTGGAACTCCTCTTTAATAATGTGGAGAGGTTTATGGCGAGGGACCTGCTGTACACATGAGTGTAAAAAGTGCTTAAGTACCAGACATATTGTACGAACGGCTCTACACACAGTTGCCTTTCCCACATGCTCTGCATCTCCCACATTGTACAGAAAATGCCCTGACGCAAAAAACCGAAGTGCTATGTACAGAATATTTACTGTGCTAAGCGCAGACCTGCGGTTTGTGACATTTACAATATGCGGTTTCAAGAGATGTGTTAAGTAAATTAACGATTTCCTTGAAAACCTAATAATCATTCGGAAATGAAAACACATCAATACGCGGTCTTATAACTCTCTCCCGGCGAAAAAAAAACACATATAATCTGTGCCTCCACGTCCACAGGATCCTCATCAAAAGGGCGGCGCCATGCTCACTAAGCTTCTGAAACAAACTTACCCTGGAACATAACCTGCTACCGAGCAGGTTATCTTCAGAGAGTAAGTTGCTATGGTTACATACATACCCAGAAAGTTACCTCCGTTTTTGGAACCGGAAGTTGAGGTTATCCACTAACTTACCCTCAAACTTATCCGGGTATGTCACATGACCTGCTTCCTGGAACACCCCCCTGAGCTTCCTGTATGTGTGTGCGCGTGTATGTGTATATAAAAATAAAAACCACGCACGATACTTTGGTTGCAAAGTTTTTTTTATTATTTATTATTTATTATTTTCTTTGTTGCGTCCCTGGACCCTAGACCGGGGGTCGTAACAAGTGGGGGCTCGTCCGTTACGGCAAAAGAAAATATATTCCTCTATATATTAACTGTCAATATATTAAATGATTTAGTGTTCTAATCTAAATATATTTACAATATATGTAAAATATTGTATTAATATATTACAATAAATTGAAAATACATAAGGAATTGCCACTTCTCATATATTGAGAAATATTTAAATATATATCTTTATTTAACAATATACTTCATAATATATTGAATTTGATTAAATATATCTAATTCTTTTTAATATACTTATGGCTCATTTGTTCATGCATGAAACATAAGAAACATGAGAAATATGTTTATTTGTTTTATTGAACATATCAATAATCCTCAATTAACAGCAGACAGTGATGAGCCACAACACACACCACCTGAGACCAGGCAGTGTCCATCCTGACCTCCATCCACCAAAACATTAAAACCAGCAGGTTAACAATTTTAGAAATATTATAGTTTACTGATACTACTCATTTATAAAGAAAAATAAATACATAAATGAAATAAACTTAAATGTGCAATCTACAATATACTGTATACTGTAGTTTTCATTGCGTAATAAATTTTCAGTTTACACAATAGAACAGACACCAGCAAAATCTGACAATTCAAGACACTAAATGATACAAAATGTCACAAAACCTGAAAAGTTTTTTCTCACCGGCTACATCAGTCTTCTGTAGTGGTGGATGAAAGTCTCTCTGGATAAGAGAGTGTGCCAAATGCCTAAATGTAAATGTGGTGGATGTGCAACAAGTTTGTCCAAAGTATTAAAACATTTGAGATTTCCCTAAACACCATTCAGCTACTCCATTCCCAACTGTCTGAAGGTTGAAAAATGGGCTCGAGCTTGTATGATGTGGTGCTGATGGAGACTCCGGAACGTTCTCCTGCAGTTTCTTTGTTTAAATTCTTGTTCTCCTCAAAGGTTTCTGAAAAGAACTCAGTTAAAGTAAAGTGTATATAATTACCATGATAACCTTTCCACAAACAAACATATCTTCATTTATAGAATGTAATTAACTGATGTCCTTAAAGTTACATGTCCGCTACCTACTGTTAAACACTGAACACTCTATTATTAAACTACTGGTTCTCCAAAAACTGATCATGTAGTAACATTAACTTACTTCTTTTTTTTTTAATAAAAAAAAAAGGTAAAAAGTAACTTAATATGTCAAACCACACTGGTTAACTTAGGACCAGCCTGTCACACCTGTACCACCACGGTCCCGGGAAATAAGATCTGGGTCTCCGGACTACTGAGCCGCCGCTTTGTCTCCCCCTAGTGTGTCTACATTGGTATGTCTCCCAATCACTGATTATGTTCACCTCAAAATCAGTCAGTACCAGTCAGTATCTGGTGGCCACCAGCTGCTTGAAGTACTGCAGTGCATCTCCTCCTCATGGACTGGACCAGATTTGTCAGTTCTTGCTGTGAGATGGAGGGATTGTGTGTTCCTGGTGTGACTCGGGCAGTTGTTGTGGCCATCCTGTACCTGTCACGCAGGTGTGATATTCGGATGTACCCATCCTGTGCAGGTGTTGTTACACGTGGTCTTCCACTGCGAGGATGATCAGCTGTCCTTCCTGTCTCCCTGTAGCGCCGTCTTAGGCGTCTCACGGTGCGGACATGGCGATTTATTGCCCTATAGCCACATCAGCAGTCCTCATGCCTCCCTGCAGCATGCCTAATGCACGTTCACGCAGATGAGCAGCGACCCTGGGTGTCTTTCTTTGGGTGTTTTTCAGTCGGTAGACGAGTCTCTTTAGTGTCCTGCGTTTTTACAACTGTGACCTTAAATGCCTACTTTCTGTAAGCTGTTAAGGTCTTAACGACCATTCCACAGGTGCATGTTAATTAATTGATTATGGTTAATTGAACATGCATGGAAAACATTGTTTAAACCCTTTACAATGAAGATCTGTAAAGTTATTTGGATTTGTACAACATTATTGTTGAAATACACAGTCCTGAAAAAGGGGCGTTTCTTTTTTTGCTGAGTATATATTGCAATATATTAATGAATATAAGCACTAGTTTCCTATATATGAAAATGTATTATTTATTATATTGCATTATATTTTACAGTATTTTACCTTTTTTTTCCCGTAAGGGCAGGAGCCGTAGGTTATCTACAGATGGGAATGTAACCATGTTTTCTGAACTTCCAAATAACTAATAATGCCTATTTACAGTGGCTTGCAAAAGTATTCGGCCCCCTTGAACTTTTCCACATTTTGTCACATTACTGTACAGCCACAAACATGAATCAATTTTATTGGAATTCCACGTGCAAGACTAATACAAAGTGGTGTACACGTGAGAAGTGGAAGGAAAATCTACAGTTTATACTCACGGTACATTCAGCAGCACTCCATATACATGGCAAGCCCTTTAACACAATGAAGACACATGAGAACCCTAAGGCCATACAGTAGGTGAAAGTAGGCCAGACTGGCACTGTGTACCACTAAAAGATTCAGTGGCAGGGGAAAGAGGAGAGACCAGCTGCCTGCCAAATCACACATTCAAAATCAGTCATGGAAGCACTTTTAGCAAGAGCACACATCTGATAACCTTATGTCATCTTAAACAACAAACTGTCTCATTATTAACTCTGTCTAAATCATTGTGAATTCCCTCTAATCAGCAGTGTAGTGTTTTGAGCTTTCTTTACAGGCCCATAACTCCCCTCACCTCTATATTCACGGCTAATGCGAGCTACAAAGCAGATTACCTCATAACACAAGGCAGAATTCTACAGTAAATTCCTTCCTAACCCCTGATCAAGGGCACGACTTGGACATCCTACATAGCGCACTAGCTACCTATTTAACAATATTAGGATTCAACCCCAGTTAGCCGAGGATGGAATAAGTGGAGACATATAGAGAAACTTAAAAGATTTACAGGACTGTCCACCGCCGTGGTTTGTTCCCTTCATCTTTTGGGTACATACAGTAGACCGGTATGGATTTAGAACTACTTTCACCCCTGCCAAGTTGCCATGGTCCCAAGTGAACCCCTAATCATCTGACCCCAAGTGAAAACATTTCATACACATAAGCTAATGTTCTACTTGTCTTCTAACCACAAGCTGCGGTGTTTCAACACCTGGATCAGCCTCAATGCTGACTTTCTGTTCTCTGTAGACTCATGTTAGGGACTGGGCTTCTGGCTTTCTAACAGGCGAACCTGTTAGCTGTGGTGATGCTCCTTCCCACAGTGACCCAGATTTCTGCATTCTAAACTTGTATTTGTGTTATGCTTGATTCTTTACAGAGTTGTGGATAATAATATTTGGTAAAAAAAAAATGTAATAAGCAAGTCTCATTGTACTGTATCTCCACATTTACAAGCATCTAATAAATCAAACATTTCTAGCTTTGTAGAGAAACATTATAGGATGCACAAACCCTGCAGCAATGTTTACAGACATGCCAGAGGCTACTGCGATGTTAAATACTTCCAAAGTAACATTTGTTCTTAAGAGAAAAAGAAACACAAGTGGAGTGGTTTGCATCAAAAGCACCATTAAGTTGACAAAAACAATTTTAAAAGCCCTTCTTTTGATGATGTTCCCTCCAGCCTTGTTACGTTCCCTCTCCGTGTCACCTGGTCCTGGATGTCTCAAAGCCTTCAAAATGAACAGGAAACAGAAAAGGTCCACCATGAAAATAACACTGTGTATGCCTGCAAAAGTGCGGAATGGCAGCTGTGGGAAGGTAGCCATGGAGGAAACTGCGCACACCAGAGAGACGACCCAGCTCACCACAACACAGGCCAGGCGATATTTCATGCGGTTGTATTTAAGAAAGGTGATTGGGAGGACCACAGCTACATAGCGCTCCAAACACAGACAGCACTGGAAGTGGCAGCGAGCCGCCATGCTGAGCCCCCAGAAAAACCCCAGAGCTTTAGTGGCACACAGGTCAGCATTTACATTGCATGTGATGGACAGAGGTGCTGTGAAGGACAGGAGGATCTCAGAGGCAGACTGATTCACAGTAAAGGTCACATCTAGGTCCTTTCCTGCACCTCGAGTGAACAGAAGGAAAAGGATGTAGCAGTTTAGAGGAAGTCCAACGGAGAGACTGATGACCTGGTTGCATATTACAATCACGGAATAATCTGTTAAACCCAGAGGGACCTTCATGTCCAGGGATGAGTTTGTTATGCTGATGTTCATATTTTCGAACATCCTACAAGGAAGAAAATGCAGAAAATCTTCTACGGTGAGATTTACAGTCACGAAAATAAACATTCCTCAGATGTTCTTGTGATAGTAAAAAGTTCTCAGCTTTAAATGTAGGTCACTTCTACAGTGAAAATTAGAAAGGAGTTGTTGCACGGTTTGTGACACAGTTAATTTGAATAAATTGAGTCAATTTAGTTATATTAGGCAATATTATATTAATATAATAATGTAACAAAAATATAATATTTATATTATGCAGAGGTGTCAAGTAATGAAGTACAATTCGTTTCCTTACTTAAGTAGAAATTTTGGGTCTCTATACTTTACTGGAGTAATTATTTTTCAGCCGACTTTTTACTTCTACTCCTTACATTTTCACACAATTATCTGTACTTTCTACTCCTTACATCTTAAAAATAGCCTCGTTACTCTATTTTATTTCAGCATGTCATTTAAAAAACAAACAAACAAAAAAATCGAGCCATCCGGATGGAGCGAATTCGATTGTGGTTGGATGAGAAGTATAAACATGAACAGTCCGACACCCTGTTGGTTGGTACGCGATCCATCGCACCTGCACATGACGTCACATCACACACTCCAGCAAAGACGTTTGAATAAATTAGCATTTTCGGTTGATAAGGTTGTGATAAGTAGACGAAGCTGTCCGTGATAGACAGAAAAAAAAAGAAAAGAAAAAATATATATATATATATATATTTATTATTATTTATATTTATTTATTATATAAATATAAATATATATATATATATATATATATATATATATATATATATATATATATATATATATATATAAAATAATAATAAATATGCTATGCACAGAATATTTTCTGTGCATAGCACTTCGGTTTTTTGCGTCAGGGCATTTTCTGTACAATGTGGGTGATGTGTCTGGCACTTAAAAAAAAAAAAAAAAAAAATATATATATATATGTATATATATATATATATATATATATTTCTTTTTCTTTTTTTTTTTGATTAATTACTTGGATGAATCCTTCATTGTGACAGCACAAATATTTATTGTAGACAACCACACAAGGGTAATTGTTACTAAGCCTGCCATGGGTCACTAATTTTCTTGTATGTTGCCTCACAGATTCCTGCATCTAAACTCGGATGTACATTTACATTCCAATAAAGGTTACTGATGACATGCCTTTGAAGTTTGACTTTTTGCACCATTAAAATACTTATAGGCAACTAGTTATCATATCTTCTTCTCCATAAAACATGTTAATGCTCAGTAGTACACATATATGGTTCTTTAATGTGTTTGCATTGTACTAAAATGCATTCTTTTTCAAATGCCATATACAGTATCCCAAATCACTATGGCTGTTAAAAAATACAACAACAAAACAACACATTTTTCTTTTTTTTATGAGGTGTTAGTGTACAGTAATATACAGGCCCGTGGCACAGCCTAAGCTTTTATCCTTAATGCTTTGTCCCCTCATGTCACTTTTACTTTTATACTTTAAGTAGTTTTGAAACCAGTACTTTTACACTTTTACTTGAGTAAAAAGCTTGAATTGATACTTCAACTTCTAAAGAAGTCTTTTTAAACCCTAGTATCCATACTTCTACTCAAGTAATGAATGTGAATACTTTTGACACCACTGTATATTATAGTAATTAATAAAAAAATCATATTAACATCAAAACTCATATAAAGCAATAATAGCTGTATGTGAGAAAGCCGGTTAATAATATAATAATTTAAACAGATTTACAACAGCAAGTTTGTAAACAATTAGTTCATTTGAATTTTAAAAAATGATGTTTTTTATATTAATAGGCTTCAGTAGTTATAGTAGGTACTTCAATAGAAGGTGATTTAAATTACTTAGACAAAAATAAACTAAACTGTATTTAGTTTAAAGCTTAATAAAATAAATATCTAAACAAGAATTATAATTATACAATAGTATTATACTATAATTATAATATGAAGATAGAAATGGAACATACTGTACCTGTGAGGATCTCTCTCTCTCTCTCTGTTAATGTAAAGATTGGAAATGTATAGGACACATAAACACAGGATGTGGGAGACCTGCAGTGTGGAACTGAAGCGAGACGTGTACTGTAGGCAAATATCTCAGATCCAACTACATGACTGATGGAACTCTGAGCAAATGCAAAAACTCTGTAACAGCAGCTCTAACAGTATTAATGAGCATATTCTAATGTGTTATTGTTTCCATATCAACAGCTCATCCACATGGACGTGTACAGTGCATGCTCCACAAGTAATGATGAAAAAAAAAATTGTATTTAATGTAAAATCCTGCAGTGTAAGAGGAACACATTACTTACTCAGGTACGCTGTAATACTGGATGCTTGATAGGCTTATTGAACCGCATCTGAAGCTGCTGAACGTACCGTGAGTATAAACTGTAGATATAAAGATATCATTTCAGGACAACTTTCACTTTGTTAGGAGAATGGCCTTCTTAAAATAAACAGAGATAACTTTTTTAATGTTGGGCCTTTTGTAAGTAGAAGTTATGGAAGTTGTACATTCATATTGTGAAGTTCTAAAGATATTACATATTAATTTACACATAATATTCTGAGTTTAGCACATTGATACCCCTCAGGCTGGATCTCGTGGCAGATTTGGGAAGAGTAAACTGAGACCTTAGATAAAATCAGTTGAACTGAAAAGTAGAAGTTTGTTGATCTGGATTTGAGATTGGTCACAAATCCATCTTTTATTGTTTGAGAAGTTTATAGCTGCTCTATCAGATCTTCTAAATGTTAAGCAAATAAAGTAAAAAATATCCATAGACTATTTTGATGAAAATATTATTTTATTTATTTATTTTTAGTGAACACTCCACAGCCACTCATCTGCCATGAAGCTGAATTTCATTCTCCTGTGTTTAACTGGTGAGAATTTATAACTTATTTATCACTGGAGTGTAGTTTATGGTAAATTGTCCGACCTTTTAACAATGTTTGGAAATAAAATTCAGGTAATGAGTCTTAGGTAATATATTTTAAATAAATATTAAATAAATGAGAGAGAAATAAATACAGTACTGTGCAAAATCTTAGGAACGCACACATAACTGCAGTAGAGCAAAGATATCTTTTTTAAAAATTACTTTAAAAATACTATAAAAAGCAATAAATAGTATAAATTAATGAAACAAAGTCAATAATTGGTGTGACGAGTTTTTGCTAAAAATATATAGTTTCAGGTCACAAACAGACAAACGAACATGTGAAACACATGTCTATACCTGCTATCTGTTTCACCCACATGAGGATGAGTTCGCTGTTCAGTCTGGTTCCTCTCCAGGTTTCTTCCTATTACCATCTCAGGGAGGTTTCTCAAGCCACTGTCGTTGTTGTCCTCGGCTTGCTCATCTGGGGCAATTTTATTGTTTTGATTCATACACACTTCATATACAGGTCCTTCTCAAAAAATTAGCATTCAAGATTCAAGATTCAAAGAACTTTATTAATCCCAAAGGGAAATTGCTTGCTTCAATTGCTTGTGAAATTGCATATTGTGATTAAGTTGATTATTTTCTGTAATGTACTGATAAACATTAGACTTTAAGATATTTTAGATTCATTACACACAACTGAAGTAGTTCAAGCCTTTTATTGTTTTAATATTGATGATTGTGGCATACAGCTCATGAAAACCCAAAATCCCTATCTCAAAACATTAGCATATTCCATCCGACCAATAAAAATCGTAAAAATTTAGCTGTAAAGAATACAACAAAATAGAAAATATAAGAAAACTGTAGCTGTACAAATATGGAAATTAACTTTCTGTACAAATATAGAAAATATAGAAAACCTTAGTGTGGAAATGAAATAGAATTTAAATAGACAGTCTGAAGAGTGTGCAAATATGCATGCATGAATATGTCCATAAATTTGCAACGAGCAAAAATGAAGTAGAATATGTGCAAATGTGCATGAATGTGCAGATCTGGAATGTCCATAAGTGTTCATAATGTCCATAAATGTACATACACTGTAGTGCATGTAAATTCATATGTCCATAAATGTGTAATGTATAAAAATGGTTTAGTCCTGTGTGGTGTTCTGATTGAGAGACTGTCACGCCTGCGGGAAGAAGCTCCTTCTCAGTCTCTCTGTGTTGGCCTTCAGGAAGCAGAAACAGAGAAAACAGTCCATTATTGGGGTGGCCTTCATGGCCTTGGTCCAGCACTGTTTGCTGTAGATTGAGTGCGGGTCCGGGAGCTCGGTGTGGATGATGCGCTCAGCTGATCTCGCCACCCTCTGTAGAGCTCGTCTATCCTGCATGGTGCTGTTCTCGAAACAGGTCGTGATGTTTCCCATCAGGATGCTGTCTATGATGAAGGAGTAGGAATTCCTGAGCACCCTGGAGGGCAGTCTAAAGTGTCTGCGGTGGTAAAGACGCTGCCGGGCCTTTTTCACCCAGGTATTGATGCCACAGGACCATGACACATGGTGTCATGATTATATTTTTGCATTATGTGCATGATGTGAACTCAGAGGTTCTGAGATTGAGAGAGACAGAGACATGTCCGTCCATCCTTACTGCCTGTGGTCTGCCAGTTAGGAAGTTGTAGATCCACTGGCTGAGATGGGCTGAGCCCCAGGTGCTCCAGCTTGGTGGTGAGTGTGTAGGGAATAATGATAATAAATGCTGAACTGTAGTTGACTAGAGTTCACCAGGTGGGTGAGTAATGTATGAAAGAGGTAGGAAATGGCATCATCAGTTGAACACTTGGACTGTAAGCAAACTGTAAATGGTCAAGTGTCAACCAGCCGCTCAAAGCGCTTCATCACTGCTGCAGTCAGGGCTACAGGGTGATAACCGTTGAGGAAAGCAGGATGGGGTGTCTTTTTGACAGGAACAATGACGGACTCTTTAAAGCTTTATTTCCATATGTGGTGTCTGTGGTGAATCAATGACATGTGGAAGTATAATAATGCAAAAATATATGGGTAAGTATAAACTGTTTTAATGTACATACTGTACGTGTTTAGCATCAGTATGTGTTGAGGTCAGAACGTTGACTAGTTCATGCCATAACCTTGATTTATTTTTATTTTTTCAGACATTCTGATCTAAAAGTACTGGTTTACTTTAGATCATACTGTAGTCCTGTTGCACAACCCAATTTCGTCCAAGCTTTAGCAGTCAGATAGATAACTGGGCACCTTGCAGTCATTGGGTCGAACATCAACTCCTCTGTACACCAAAGTATTCTAAAGGCAAACGTCAGGCTATCTGTCCGACAGATGTCTCCACCACCATGCCTGACAGTGTATGAGGTGTTTCTGCTGAAATGCTATTTGGTTTTCACCAAACATGGCACTGGGACTTAAGCCCACTTTGGTCTCATCTGTCCACACACTGTAAAACATGTTCGTAATTCTAACAGTAAAATACCGTATAAATGCTACAGAATAAAACCGTATTTCACAAAACTTGGGATAACCGTAGAATTTACAGTGAAAAAATTAAATTAAACCTTAAATTTAACAGTTAAAAACATATGAAAATATGGTTCATTGCAGTAAAATCTATGATATCTAGGAGATCTATGAATCTCCTTTGAACAGTTGATATTGAGATGTTTCTGCTACTTCTGCTCTGTAAAGACTTCATAACGCCTCTAATCTGAGCTGCTGTTAATTGGTGATTTTTCAGGCTGATAACTCTAAATGAACTTCTCGTCTGCAGCAGAGGTAGGTTTTGGTCTCGTCCTCCTGGGACGGCCTTCATGAGAGACAGTTTCATTATGGTGCTGGACGGATTTTGCAAATGCACTTGACACAATACTGTTCTTGCAGGAACTATTACAGAAAGGCCGACCTCTGTGTCTTACAATAACAACTAACTGCTGTTTTTCTTGTTGTTACGTAATTACCTAATTCCATATGTGTTATTTTATAGTTTTGAAATCCACAGTATTGTTGTAGAATATAGAAAATAAATCACTAAACAAAAACAAAGACATTTGCAAGTGACCCCAAACTAAACGGTACTATATATATATATATATATATATATATATATATATATATATATATATATATATATATTTCTCAATTGCTTATGTATTTTTCAATATATTGTAATATTTTAATACAATAAATTCTTCTGTATATTGTAAATATATTTAGATCAGAACAGTAAATCATTCAATATGTTGACAGTTAATATATAGAGAAATATATTTTATTTCCGTGAGAGATTGCACGGGTGGAGGAAGAATGGATTCCAGAAATTCTAGAAGCAAACATCACACCATTTGTGTGTAGAGCTGTGCATGCAAGACAACCAAAGAATATTACAGAACTTGAAGCCTTTTGCAAGGATGAATGGAAGAAAATGCCAAGTACAAGAATTGAAAGACTTTTATCTGGCTATAAAATATATTAATTCATTTAACTGTGCAGTCAAACATAAAATAATGCTAGGGATGAAAATTACAGAAGAAGGAAAGCAAAGCTAATAAGAATAATAATAAAGAAAGATAACACAGTCAAAGAAGAATCATTATTGATACAAAAGGAGAAAAGCAAACTAAAAACAAAGATTTTGAATATAAAGTGTGATTGTGCTGCATGCATAATTGTGAATCTCTCTCTCTCTCTCTCTCTCTCTTTTTTCTTTTAATCATGTTCATTGGCCTTTGAGTGTCTTATAAATATTAAAAGTGTTGCATGATTAAACTCAACGGACAAAATGTAACATACAGATGTGGACAAAATTGTTGGTACCCTATCGGTCAATAAAAGAAAAACTCACAATGGTCACAGAAATAACTTTAACCTGACAAAAGTAATAATTAATGATAATAGGACATATACTTCCAGTAATATTGTTGCATACAAAGTATTTGTGTTTAACACACGCCATCGTGCATGAGCAGTAATAGTCAAGCTGTTGTTTTTCTGTCTAGTTCTCTCAATGCATTCTTACAAATCATTCAGTGTGAGGGTTGCCCACTAGAGGGCAGTGTTTTTAGTCTGTAGTTTTGTTTCTAGACTCAGTTTCCCAGAAGGCTCCTCGGTCAGGTGACGTGGATGCTCACCTGAACTGAGGAGGCTCATTAGCATTGTTATAAATACCTGTTTGTTCTGGGAAACTGGGTCGAGAGCCAATTCCTACACAAAGAGTTTGGGAGGAGGATGGAGGCTGAGGAGGAACGCGAAATGGCGGAAGCCACAGCGAGAACCCGGAAAGCAACTGCGGCAAGACACAACTGCTCCGTGAATGGAACAGAGAGGCGTGAGTGGGGAGATAGTGAAGGGAGTATGGATGTAGCAAGTGAAGTGGAGAGTGAAAGGTCATCAGGAAATTGCTGGAATGAAGTAAGAAGGGGGAAAAATCGGGGAGAAAAACGGAAGAAAAGGAGCGATGTAGAGGAATCTAATGAAAAGAGTAGCGATAGTATAAAATGCATCGTAAGGTTTGGTGATCAGTTTGGGGTAAGCAAAATTAATCCAATTAAACTAACTAAGATCATAAATCGAGATATTGGAAATATTGTTTTCGCTAAAGTCCTCCCTGATGGAAATTTGCTTGTTGGATGTAATAAGGAGGAGCAAGCAAATAAAGCACTCAAACTGAAGGATATAGGAGGAATTAAAGTTGTCAGCACAAACAGAGTTGGAGCAAATACTAAAAGTGGTGGTCGAAAAGGGATCATTTTTGGTGTTCCTCTTAATATAAGTATGGAAGAGTTCAAAGGTAACTTAAAAGGAGGGAAGATAATAAATGCACTAAGGCTAAAATCAGTTACAGATGGAACCAGAAAAGACACAGAAACAGTAGTAATAGAATTTCAAGGGGAAGAAATCCCAAAAAGAGTAATGATTGGGGTAATGAGTTACATTGTAAGAGAGTATATACCAAGGCCAGTGAGATGTTTTAATTGTCAAAGATTTGGGCACGTAGCTACAAGATGTAGGGAACAGTGTAGATGTGCTCGTTGTGGAGAAAAGCATGAATATGGAAAGTGTGAGGATGGAGTACAACCAAAGTGTTGCAATTGTGGAGGGGCACATAGTGCAGCATTCAGAGGGTGTGAAGTACAGAAAATGGAAATGCAGATTCAGAAAAGGAGGGTGGAGAAGAAGCTAACATATGCAGAGGCCGCAAAACAGGTTAAAGGGAAAACTAAAGATCAGAGAGATCAGTCGGGGGTTTTAGCTGAAGGAAACAATGAAGCTCCAAAAGAACATTTGATGGTTGAAAAGAAAAAATTAGTGACATTTATTGCTGGAGTAATAAATAGTACAGCTGGGATTGAATCAAAAACACAAAAGACGCAGTTAGTTGTAATAGCAGCGATACGTCATCTGGGAATGACAGGTTTGACTTGGGAAGAAGTTAGAGATGAACTGCAGATAAGATCAAGCCAAGAGACTTGTGGATAATATATAGATGATAATAATTCAGTGGAATGCAAGATCTCTGATAGCAAATGGTCAGGAGTTCAAGCATTTTATCGAAGAGTTAATTATAAAACCGGATGTAATATGTATTCAAGAAACTTGGTTGAAAAGTGGCTTAGATTTTGTTTTATTAGGATACAGTATGATAAGGCATGATAGGGAACAAGGGAATGGTGGTGGGTGTGCAACATTCATTAAACAAGGAAGTCCATATAGAGTAATTGGAAAAGGAAGGGATCAAGAATATATTGCTGTGGGGATATGGGGTAGAGGTCAGGAGGTAGTTATTATAAATTATTACAACCCGTGTAAAAAGTTGATATTAGAGAAATTAAAGGAAGCACATGGGCAAGAAAAACATAGAGTGATATGGTGTGGTGACTTAAACGCTCATAATACACTATGGGGAGGAAGATACATAAATGCCAATGGACAAGTAGTTGAGGAAATAATAGAGGAGAGAGAACTGGTGTGTTTAAACGACGGGAAGGGAACAAGGATAGACGTACATACAGGAATAGAGTCTGTTCTGGATTTGACACTAGTCTCAAATAACTTGGCTAGTAAGTGTAACTGGGAAGTGTGGGGGGAATCTAGTATTGGAAGCGATCACTACCCAATAATTATAACATTGGATGTGGAAACAGTTAGGTCGGAAAATCAAAGAGGAGGAAAATGGATATTTGAAAAAGCAAATTGGGATAAATTTGAGGAAAAGTGCGAGGAAAAAGTGGGAGAAATTGATCCAAAGGAAGATATCGACATCTTTAATGAAAAAGTGTGTGCAGCAATACTAGAAGCAGCATTAGAATCAATCCCAAAAAGTAAAGGGAAAATGACAAGAAGAGCTGTACCTTGGTGGTCAGATAAGTGTAGTAAAGTTGTGAGAGATAGAAATAAGGCTTTTAAACTTCTTAAAAGAACACATAACTATAATAATTTAATTCTATACAAGAAAGCTCAAGCACTTGTGAGAAGAACTATAAAGCAAGCCAAAAGAAAAAGTTGGAAGAAGTTTTGTAGTGAAATTGGAAGAACAACTCCAGTAGGTGAGGTGTGGAATATGATCAAGAGAATGAAAGGTAATAAGAAAGAGTGGGAATACCCAGTATTAGAATCGGAAGGAAAATTGGCAGTAATGGACAAGGATAAGGCAGAAATGTTAGGAAAAACACTAGCACAAATTCATGGAGCAGGGAACTTAAGTGAGGAAGGTAAAAGGAGAAGAGAAATAACAAAAAAACAAAATATGGATGTGATGGTGCGGAGAGGGGGAATGGAAAACCAGCCAATTAACTTCCTGTTCAACAGAGATGAATTGAGAAGAGCGATTTGTAAAGCAAATAAAAAACTATCATCTCCAGGGAAGGACCAGATAGTATATATAATGCTGAAACATTTGAAGGATAGGGCTCTGGGGAAAATTTTAGAACTATATAATAAAGTATGGGAGGAAGGAAAGCTACCAAAAGCGTGGAAAGAAGCAATAATAATACCTATCAGAAAACCAGGCAAAGATCCTTCAGATCCCTCTAACTATAGACCAATAGCTCTTACGTCAAATATCTGTAAAATAATGGAAAGGATGGTTACAGAAAGGTTGTCATATATAGCGGAAAAAAGAGGACTCATAACGAAATATCAAAGTGGTTTTAGAAAAGGAAGAGGGACAATGGATCCTATTGTATGTTTAGAAAATGATATTAGAAAGGCACAGATAAATAAAGAAGCGGTAATAGCAGTATTTTTAGATATTGAGAAGGCTTATGATATGATGTGGAGGGAGGGACTTTTGATTAAATTAAGAAAGATGAATATAGGTGGAAGAATATATAACTGGATAAAAGATTTTCTGGAGAACAGGAGTATACAGGTAAGAATAGGGAGTGAAGTGTCGAGTACGCATCAGATAGAAAATGGAACTCCACAAGGGAGTGTAATTAGTCCATTATTATTTTCCATTATGATAAATGACATGTTAAACCAAGTAGAGCCAGATATTGGTAGGTCTCTGTTTGCAGATGATGGGGCACTTTGGAAAAAAGGAAGAAATCTACTATTTATTAATAGGGAAAATACAAGAGGCAATTAGGAAAGTAGAAGAGTGGGCATATGATTGGGGTTTTAAATTTTCAGTGGAAAAAACTAAAACAATAATTTTTTCTAGGAAGAAGAAAGTTCCAGAATTGAGAATGACGATGTATGGGAAATCATTGGAAAGGGTAAAGGTGTTTAAGTTCTTAGGTATTTACTTCGATGTAAAACTTATATGGCTTGATCATATTAATAAAATAGGTGAGAAATGTCAGAAGGTTTTAAATATCATGAGATGTGTGAGTGGAGTGGAATGGGGGTAAGTCTTTCTTCATTAAAAACTATTTATATAGCAATGATTCGGTCTGTTTTTGATTATGGATGTGTGGTATATGGTTCTGCCTCAAAAAACCTGTTAGAAAAACTTAATAAAATCCAAGCCCAAGCATTGAGACAGTGTTGTGGAGCAGTTAAGACTACACCCATATCAGCTTTACAAGTCCTGGTAGGAGAAATGCCACTAGATATCAGAAGAAAACAATTAATGGTAAATTACTGGGCTAACCTCCAGGGACATAAAGATGAACACCCTACGAAAATGGTTTTAAAGAAATGTTGGGAACAAAATATAAGATGTAGAACAAGTTTTGGATGGTGTAGTAACATATATGCAGAAGAGCTGCTGGTAAATAATATCAAAATGAGTCCTACAGTTGTTGTCCAGGAATGTGAACCATGGGTATATGTAACACCTCAAGTAGATCTGCATCTGTTGGAGGTTAAAAGGAGAAAAAGGGAAGTTGACTTGATATCTGCATTCTCAGAGCATACCATAACCAGATACCCTCGACATAGACTAATATATACAGATGGATCAAAAGATCCTGAAAATCAAACAACTGGGGTTGCTTTTTTAGCCCAAGATACTGACAATCAGTGGATCAGTGGAGTAAAGAGAATGTCAAACCATTTGGCAGTTTACACTGTAGAAATGGTAGGAATGCTTTTGGCATTACAGTGGGTAGAGGGAAAAAACCTAGACAAGGTTCTAATTTGCTCAGACTCTTCAGTTTTAATGAGCTTGAAATCTTTTAAATCTAGTCATCAAGACATCCTTTTTAATATCATACATATACATTCAAGAATTGTTCAAAATGGCACGACAATCAACTTCATGTGGGTCCCAGCACACGTAGGAATAAGGGGAAATGAAGAAGTGGACAAACTAGCAAAACAAGCTTTAAAGAAAGAAACAATAGAGATACAAGTGCCATTAAGCAAATCAGAAATGAAGGTTTTAATATGGAGTAAAGTGGTTGAAGAATGGCAAGTAAAGTGGAATAATGAAATAAAGGGAAGATTCCTGTACAATTTAATAAACAAGGTAAATCAAAACATAAAGTGTATAGGTAAATCAAGGAAAGAAGAGGTAATATTCAACAGAATAGTATTAGGGCACTCAAATTTAAATAGCACACTTAAAATAATAGGAAAACACCCAAACGGATTATGTGACCACTGTAATGTTGAAGAAACAATAACTCATGTTATTCTTGTCTGTAGGAAATATGAGCAGGAAAGAGAAAAAATGATGAAAGAAATAGGAAAGAATATAAATCAGGAGATGGAATTAAAGGTTATTATAAAAAAATAGTAAAATCTTCTTTGATTTTATTAAAGAAACGGGCCTGATAAATAGATTGTGAATCACTGTTCCACACTCCGGTATGGAACGATATCGCGGACAATATTCAAATGCAATTGCAAATAGCTTTTGCAATTGCGTTTCCCATGTGTGGACGCACAAACTGCGCCATAATTCAAATGCAATTGCTAACTCTGCATTACCGTTTGCTGATTCGCCTTTGCGAGCGCACACTGACTGCCAAATTTCAAATGAAAAAACAAAGTCCATTTGCATTTGTATTTCCAGGTCTTACACGTCATGAACCTGTCATATTTAAATAGCAAAATCAATCACCACGTTTGCTTTTTCACTTTCTCTGCGCCGCGCGTCAAGCCGCCAAAATTCAAACGCAATCGCTAATCCATTTGCAATTGCATTTCCAACACGTTACACAGAAACCTGTCAATCAGCGTCAGGGGCGGGTCTATACTGTGGGGCGGGATTGTATGGGGAGTGACGTCACTCGCACTCGCCGACCAAGAGGGGGATATTTGAGCACTGGAGGTGAACCAAGATTATCTCATTTGTTTATCAAGAAATAAACACACAAAAATGACAAATCGCATATTTTCATGCTCCGGAGTGGACAGAGAAGTTTTTACAAATAAAAATATTTTTAGATCTTCTCCTGTTACAGCCTGCTGGAGCTAAATCTTTCAGAAACGCTGCGTACCGGTGTTATGCGCTAAAATGCCTCCCTGCCACTGATTGCACCCCCACAAAATCTCTGTCAAATATATGAGGACATCACAATCAAAAATTCATATTATTATTATCAGATATAATATATGAATATTATCACGAAGCGATTTTTATTATAAATAAGAAATATAAAAATATACATGTACAACCCCTGGCAAAAATTCTGGAATCACCCCTCTCAGAAGATGTTCATTCAAATGTTTAATTGTGTAGAAAAAAAAACAAGCACATACATGCCACAAAACTATTTTCACTCAACAATCCAAACTTCTGGCTGTATAAAACACTTTTTTAAAAAAACAAAGAAAGATAACTATAGTCAACGACAACTGTTTTAACAGCTCAAACAGAGGAAAAAAATATGGAATCACCATGCAATTTGCATTTCTACAACTGCTAATTAGTCTACAGTTAAAAAAGAGTGCTTGCACACATTAGGGATGTGTTGAACCAAGATGATTGACATAACTCATAGCTCCAACACGAGAGATGTCAGTTGAAACAAAGGAGAGAATTATCAAACTTCTTGAAGAAGGTAAATCTTCATGGAATGTTGTAAAAGATGTTGGTTGTTCCCAGTCAGCTGTGTCTAAAATCTGGACCAAGTACAAATCAAATGGAAAGGTTGTAAAAGGGAAGCGTACTGGTAGACCAAGAAAGACATCAAAGCGCCAAGACAGAAAACTTAAAGCAATATGACTTGAAAACAGAAAATGCACAACAAAACAAATGAGGAACAAATGGGCAGAAAGTGGAGTCAATGTCTGTGACCGGACAGTAAGAAATCGCCTAAAAGAAACAAGTGGTGCTCGCTGCAGAGCCAAATGGGAGGAGCTGGAGCTCCAGCTCCCCCTCGCTGGAGCTCTAGCTCCCCCTCGCTAGATCTAGTGGGCGGGGCTTGAGACGCTATCAAGCGCTACCAAGTGGATGTTAATGTCAGTGCAGGTTCAACCATAACGGAAGTAAATGCTTATCTTTCTCTAATATTTGTCAAGATTAGGATTTATTCTTTTCAGCATGGCCAGTACCATTTTTGTGACTAACGGCATTACGTAAATATTTTAATAATGCTTTATTGCCCACAAATAGTGTAGTTTTACGCAAATACTTGATACGAACATTACTCACACTATATATATGTGTGTGTTTCTAATAACTTTCTATTGCAATAAAAATGTTGGAGCTTTATGTTAGAGCCCGGGGTTTGTGTTTTACCATGATTAAATTATAATTAGATAATACTGAAAACCATAACTGGCTGAAACATAAAAATATGAACTCAAACAGATCCACCATACATTTCATAATGCGCTACACATTTCAGTTCATGAAGTCGAATGACGTATCGAACTAGATGTACCTGTATCGCACGGTAAGAAAACTGTACTTTAAAGATAAATTTTACATTGAAATGTATATAAAATGTATATCTTACATTTATCGCTGTCTCGACATGACTATGGTTGCTATGTTTTCACACCCTTGAACAGAAACGTTAATTAGTTGTTGTTGTTTTCCGCGTAACTAATGCTAGCATTCTCCCATCTCCCATGAAGCCCCGCCCACTAGATCTAGCGAGGGGGAGCTAGAGCTCCAGCGAGGGGGAGCTGGAGCTCCAGCTCCTCCCATTTGGCTCTGCAGCGAGCACCCTCTCAAAAGAAATGGGATTTACATACAGAAAAGCCAAAAGAAAACCATCATTAACATCTAAACAGAACAAAAACAATCCCAGATAGCAAGGTGACATTGATTCAATGTTGAAATTTCATCAGAATCATCATTTTGGTTGAGGTTGATTTTTCAATGCTAAATAATGTTGAATCAATGTTGATAATTCAATGCTTTTCTGTATTGAAAAGACAAACATTGAATCAATGTTGATTTTTGGTTGTGGAACCCATCCTCATTCAACAATGTAAGGAAAATTAAATTAACTAAGTGCATTTCTATAAAAATGTGTATGCATGTGTGTATGTGTTTAAAACAGGTTAAAAAATTGACTACAAGAGATTTGCCATGGTGCTTAAAAAAAATAAATATATATATATATATATATATATATATATATATATATATATATATATAGTTATTGAGGAAAAAAAATAATTTGACGGTAAGTTTTGTGTATTTACCTTGCTGTCTAGTTTACTCACTTGAGAGCTTAATTCCTGTTTGCCGTTCAAAAGTACTCAATTTTCGGCTCGCATTTAACATCGGAGGGTGTTTTTACACTGTCGCCATGTCATTATAATACACTCTACAGGCATGAGAATTCAATATGTTGTAGTCTGGAAGTTCCTGCCACTCACGGTGAAAGAATTTTGGCAATGCGACCTACGGTATTCTGTTGGGAAGCATTTGTTTGAGAGCTTAGTTCCTGTTTCCCGTTGTCTGTGTCTGACCCAGAGCAGTGTGCGTGCCCCACATGGAAAGAACCTATATGAGGATATATGAGCATATATGAAACCTATATGCAGTATATATGCGCATATAACCGCACCTATATGGGGCCAGGGGTAGCTCAGTGGTTAAGGCATTGGACTAAGGTTCAAACCCCACAACCACCAAGTTGCCACTGTTGGGCCCTTGAGCAAGGCCCTTAACCCTCAACTGCTCAGATGTATAATGAGATAAAAATGTAAGTCGCTCTGGATAAGAGCGTCTGCCAAATGCCTAAATGTAAATGTAAATATGAGGATATATGCGCATATATGAAACCTATATGCAGTATATATGCACATATATGATAATATATATGCTGCATATATGCGTATATATGCTGCATATATGCGTATATATGCCACATGTAGGCAACATTGAGGTGCATATATGTGCATATACAGGCCATATAGGTCTCCTGTATTGCTTCTTTATATCCACATATAAGCCCTACTGTATATGTACATACAAGATATGTCTCCTATGGCAGGATCTGGTCATTTTAGCTCATATCTCACTTTGGCAACTGTCATACATGATGCCTAGCTCATATTTTCTATTATCAAGACAATAACTAAGAACTAACAAAAAAAATGCAAAAAACTAATCCTAATTGCCCACATACAGTATATGAGGATATATGCACATATATGAAACCTCAGTCTCCGTGAAAATCTTTTTGAAACACGTCACTAAAATTAACTGAAATGAGAAATATATCTATATAAAGCTTAAAATGTCTACTTTTAAATGATGCAAGTCACATTGAAAACAAATATTCTCAGTTTATGTAATCCGTATGAAACCAAGGAGAGGCACAGAATTTCTGTCACACTTATATGCTAATAATCAGAGGCAGGACACGCCCACACGCCAATCACACTGAAATCAGTCAGGGTAATTTACATACTAGACCACGCCCCCGGACACCGGCATGAAAAACGCAGAGAGACAGGATTAAAAATACTCCGATTCAGTGAGTTTTCAGCACGTTTTGGAAGATGGCACGCGCTTACACATCCGAGGAAACTCTTCAGAATGTTCTGGAAAGTTTACATTTACCTCAGAAGAAGACTGTGTGACTCCGACGACGAACAGGAGCATTTTGAACAGAGAATAGACCCATGCTACACTGGGTAAGTTATTAAGTCTTATATAACTCTTATTCTGATAATATTAAACTAATATTAGTAAATATTTTCCTCACTACAGCTAGCTCTTGTCAGCTTGTGTGACACATTGGCTTTCAATGCCATTTATATAGTTTAGTTAAATCATGCTAACATGCTACATCATGTAGCACAAACATGATATTTCCCGGTGGCTAAGCTAATGCCTTATGGAGTTTACAGATGTTTATATTCACCTTATTTTGGATAGCTTTAGATTATGGTTGCTAATGTGTATTTGGCTCCATTTTGGTTAGCTTATAACACTGCTATCGGTAATGTTATTTAGCACAAACAAGCAAGTTGCAGGTGGCTAAAATACAGCCTTATGTAGCTAAGTGATGCTTATGAATATTTCTTTGGTGTAAATGTATATAATCCCTTTTGTTTAGCGTGTATTTACAAATACCTGATAAGATGTAATTGTTTAGAATGTGTTCAATATGTGTGTAATGTCCAGTGGATGGTGTTTTTTAAAACTCAAATTGAATTATGGCTGCAGTGTGTAGTATTATCTATCACCATCATTGATGCTGTCATGTGACCTACAGAAGAGAGGTGTATATTTTTCATGTTGAAGTGTGGATACATTTTTGGTCATCTCTGTACTGTATATATTGTGCATCCATATTAATTGCACATCCATTTACTCTGAACAGTATAGGTTAACATTTTTTTATTTATTTGTTTTTAGGAATGTGTCTGCATCACCCTTGCCTTCACCAGCCCCTCACATCAGGACACGCAAGCTCCGTTCAGATGGACCTCTTGTATTTGTGAAGTGGATGGACACACGAGAAGTATCTACCTGTTCTACCATCCATTCTGCTTTACAGTAGACGCGGTGAAGATGAGGGTGAAATTACAAGGTACATGGACTACAAAGACATTTCCATGTCCTGTGACTGCGTACAACCAGCACATGGGGAGTTGATCACTCTGATCAGCTATTACAATACTATACTACACAGCACAAAACAATGAAGCCGTACAGAAATATTTCTCTACACTGCTTGGACATTGCTCCCACCAATGCTTACCCTGCATGAATGTTTTGTACAGTTTTTTTTTTTTTTTATCTTGCACTGTTTTACTCTGAATGTCCGTCTTTTTTCAGTTTTTATTTTGTACTGTTCCTGTTGCAGTTTTACCCTGCATGTAAACAAATGTCCAGAATGTCCAGATTATCATTAATCTGCATTCATACATAAAATCCTATTAACTATTGGGAAGCTAAACATAAGAATCAGTATGAAACATGAAAAGTTTCTAAAAGTTGCCAATAAATTAATATTGTGATGTGAAATAATTTTTCAAATTGAAGTTATAAAGGGCTCTGGGGTGTTTTGCCAGGCAGAAGTGTGGAGAGCAGCCCGCCTTGCCACCTCTGCTACTGCCATGGTACGGAATCTGCTGCTGGGCACCTTCGACTTGGAGACTGGACCAAATTAAAAAGGTAGCCATTATTGGTGAGTAAATGCATAATGCGTTGATAAGGGAAAACAAAACATTTAAGACTTTATAAGTTCACAACTTTAACCATAACCTACTTGTATCAATGTTTATTAGCCATCAATGGAGACTGCATAAGGTAGGGCACCCATTATTGTTACTGTGTCTGCTTGGGACCTATAATACTAATTCATCACTTGCTCACTTCTTAATCCTACCTTTCCTCTTCTAAAGCCACATTATATTGCGCTGTAAGGTGTGTAGTCCTCTATTTTGTAGAACATATACTGTAGTGTTGCAAATAACCTCGTGGCACTAATTGTTGTCTGAAGTTTTAATAAATAATCATAATGCTGTCAAAAATAATGTCATAAATAGATTTTCTTTATCAATTAACTTCTATTAATTAAATAAAATTTTTAATGTAAATTTTTAAAGTTTAATGGAATGGCTGTGTGAAAGATGCTGAAGCTGACGTGCCAATGGTCTTTTATATTAATGTTGTTCGGAAGCCTGTGTAATGATGTAGTTTCGACATCTATCGACTGAACAGCGTTTTTTCGACTTGTTTTCATGTTATTGTTGTTCAGCAATGGCATGGACGTGATGTTTTGGCAAAAGAAGGGTGGGATGGTGGTTGATGGTGACTGAAAGCGGTGACTGAGTAGATTGGACGTCACAGCAGCTCGTGAAATGGCAGAGCTACTTTATGCAAGCTGTGTGCATTCTACTGTGGATTGACTGTTTTGAAACTTATATGGTAGTTACATAGCCCCTAGACCTCATTTACCATGAAAAAAGCCATGAAATTTCAGTTTTGACCATATGGGATCTTAAACAAGGACGTCATCTTTTTTTAATTATTGTTTGTTTGGCGAGGAATTATAGACCACAATGTCAGCATGATCTTGGGTTGTTTCCTCATCACTTCTTGTGTGCGTTTGGCTGTAGCTTGCACACCAGACAGAGTTGTTGGCGATTCTTCCTATTGTAAAGTCATGCAGTGTGTAATCTCCTGTCGCCAATTCATTGTGCAGTGTGAACACAGCAGCAACTAAATGCTACCACAGATAGTACAGTGTGAAAACAATGGTGATCCGATGACTTTGAAAATCATGCAGTGTGAGTTTGAGGAGAAGGTAAAAAGCAATGCAAAACAAATAATGTACAGTTTATGTTGTCATTACAGTACTTTGCTCTCAAACTAAATGCAATGTAATAATAGGCGTTATTTAATAATAACATTAACAGTGCAGCATGCATCTAACTCTGGGTAAAAAGCTTATAATAAAATCACCAAAATAAGTCTTCATGTTAAGAATAAATATGCAAACAGTACGGTATCTGAGCGTACGGATTGGAAATTTGTGCATACAGTTTGTTAATCCGTGGCCACAATTTGTTAAACTGAGGGAACAGTTTAAGTATTTGTGAGTGCGGGGGACAAATTGCAAAACCGTCGCCACGGATTGATTTTTTATTTTTTTTTTATTTATTTATTTTTTTGGTCCTACAGGTTTTTTTTTTTTTTTTTTTGGACATAAAAGACTACATTGTTACATTAAGTATATTTGTTTTCATAGCATTGAATATGTACATTGTAGGACAACATTTGCAGATTGTGAAATAACACATACAGGTCCTTCTCAAAAAATTAGCATATTGTGATAAAGTTCATTATTTTCTGTAATGTACTGATAAACATTAGACTTTCATATATTTTAGATTCATTACACACAAACTGAAATAGTTCAAGCCTTTTATTGTTTTAATATTGATGCTTGTGGCATACAGCTCATGGAAACCCAAAATCCCTATCTCAAAAAATTAGCATATCATGAAAAGGTTCTCTAAACGAGCTATTAACCTAATCATCTGAATCAACTAATTAACTCTAAACACCTGCAAAAGATTCCTGAGGCTTTTAAAAACTCCCAGCCTGGTTCATTACTCAAAACCGCAATCATGGGTAAGACTGCCGACCTGACTGCTGTCCAGAAGGCCATCATTGACACCCTCAAGCAAGAGGGTAAGACACAAAGACATTTCTGAACGAATAGGCTGTTCCCAGAGTGCTGTATCAAGGCACCTCAGTGGGAAGTCTGTGGGAAGGAAAAAGTGTGGCAGAAAACGCTGCACAACGAGAAGAGGTGACCGGGCCCTGAGGAAGATTGTGGAGAAGGACCGATTCCAGACCTTGGGGGACCTGCGGAAGCAGTGGACTGAGTCTGGAGTAGAAACATCCAGAGCCACCGTGTACAGGCGTGTGCAGGAAATGGGCTACAGGTTGCAAATTTTGCATGTCATTCGGAAATCAAGGTGCCAGAGTCTGGAGGAAGACTGGGGAGAGGGAAATGCCAAAATGCCTGAAGTCCAGTGTCAAGTACCCACAGTCAGTGATGGTCTGGGGTGCCATGTCAGCTGCTGGTGTTGGTCCACTGTGTTTTATCAAGGGCAAGGTCAATGCAGCTAGCTATCAGGAGATTTTGGAGCACTTCATGCTTCCATCTGCTGAAAAGCTTTATGGAGATGAAGATTTCATTTTTCAGCACGACCTGGCACCTGCTCACAGTGCCAAAACCACTGGTAAATGGTTTACTGACCATGGTATTACTGTGCTCAATTGGCCTGCCAACTCTCCTGACCTGAACCCCATAGAGAATCTGTGGGATATTGTGAAGAGAAAGTTGAGAGACACAAGAATCTGTAAAAGGATTCCCGACCAAGTATTGAGTGCAGAACTGAACATAATTATATGAAGGTTGACTATTGTTGTATTAAAAACACTTCTTTTATTGGTCGGATGAAATATGCAAATTTTTTGAGATAGGGATTTTGGGTTTTCATGAGCTGTATGCCACAATAATCAACATTAAAACAATAAAAGGCTTGAACTACTTCAGTTGTGTGTAATGAATCTAAAATATATGAAAGTCTAATGTTTATCAGTACATTACAGAAAATAATGAACTTTATCACAATATGCAAATTTTTTGAGAAGGACCTGTATATTAAAAAAAATCTAATGTGTGCATTGTATCTATGGAAGATTGTAGGACATTTCAAAACATATGTTGCATATCTGTACATTTGTAAAAGTCACATTTCCAAAAATTTAGGACCCACCTTCTGTCATTCATAAACAACTACCACTCCAAGTTTTTAGAGCATTGTATAGTTCTAACCTTTTGTTTGTTTTTCATTCTTTAGATGCACTACTACAACAACAGCTGAAAGCTGAAGAAAAGGAGGCCACAGAGTTTCTTTGCTTCAACAGTTCAGAAATGGCTTCGTTATGCCCCAGAACGGCTGGGGGGAATTGCTCGTGGTGGAAAACCATAAGTTCAGCTTTATGTCTTATTATCTGTTTTGCTGAGTAAATACATTTCAACTTACGAATAATGTTTCAGTCATCTGTTGTGTTTCTGACTTGGTTGTTTCTATTTGCATTTGACTGAATTTTGCTGAGGCAGGCTGCCATTTTTATATTATAGTTTTCCAGTCTCTTCTCTTGGCAGTTAGATTCTGTTTTATGAATTCAGAATTAACAATCTCTTCTAATAGTTCTCTTCTAAAAAGTCATATTGTCATCCAGTTTATAATAATTTGTATGTAAGTTGTAGTGTGTTTTATTATATAGTTGTTTTATTGTAATTGTGATGTTACTTCCTGTTTAAATGGGTATGGAGCATAAATAAATAAATATGTTTACATGTAAACTGAAGGATGTTGAGTTACTGACTTTTTGTTTATAAAAAAAAAAAAAAAAAAAGCTTTTCAGCCCTACATGGTCTCTGATTTAAAGAAATAAATCAAAACGGACATGATTTACTGTCATAGAATCTTGCTGTTCATAAAGCAAGACTAAACTATAATTGTTTCAATGTTGATTCAATGTTGATTCAATGTAAAATAAGTGATTGAATTTACGTTGAACAAACATTGATTTTATGCCCATCTTGATCTATTTTTCATCATTGAAATAACATTATTTCAAGGTGCAAACCTGATGAAAAATCAACGTTTAACATTGAAATTTCAACATTGATTCAATGACAAGTTGGTTGATGCTTTAATGTTGATTCAACGATGATTCAATGTTGTTCTGCTATCTGGGAAGGGTTCAGTGGGCTAAAGAAAGACAATCTTGGACTGCGGATGACTGGATGAGAGTTAGAGTCAGTGATGAATCACGAATCTGCATTGCGCAGGGTGATGATGCTGGAACTTTTGTTTGGTGCCGTTCCAATGAAATTAATAAAGACAACTGCCTGAAGAAAACATGCAAATTTCCACAATCATTATTGATATGGGGTTGTATGTCAGGTAAAGGTATGGGAGACATGACAGTCATTACATCTTCTATAAATGCACAAGTTTATGTTGAGATTTTGGACACTTTTCTTATTCCATCAATTGAAAGGATGTTTGGTGATGGTAGCATCATTTTTCAGGATGATAATGCATCGTGCCATAGGGCAAAATCTGTGAAAACATTCCTACAGGAAATACATATAATGTCAATGGCATGGCCTGCAAATAGTCCGGACCTTAATCCAATTGAAAATCTGTGGTGGAAATGAAAGAAAATGGTCCAGGACGAGGCTCCAACCTGCAAAGCTGATCTGGCAACTGCAATAAGACAAAGCTGGAGACAGATTGATGAAGTATACTGTTGGACATTAGTTAAATCCAGGACTCAGAGAATTCAAGCTGTTATAAAAGCCAGAGGTGCTGCAACAAAGTACAAGTAGTGTTTTTATTTGGTGATTCCATATTTTTTTCCTCTGTTTGAGTTGTTAAAACAGTTGTCGTTGACTATAGTTATCTTTCTTTGTTTTTTTTAAGTGTTTTATACAGCCAGAAGTTTGGATTGTTGAGTGAAAATAGTTTTGTGGCATGTATGTGCTTGTTTTTTTTTCTACACAATTAAACATTTGAATGAACATCTTCTGAGAGGGGTGATTCCAGAATTTTTGCCAGGGGTTGTACATGTATATTTTTATATTTCTTATTTATAATAAAAATCACTTCGTGATAATACTCATATATTATATCTGATAATAATAATATGAATATTTGATTGTGATGTCCTCATATATTTGACAGAGATTTTGTGGGGGTGCAATCAGTGGCAGGGAGGCATTTTAGCGCATAACACCGGTACGCAGCGTTTCTGAAAGATTTAGCTCCAGCAGGCTGTAACAGGAGAAGATCTAAAAATATTTTTATTTGTAAAAACTTCTCTGTCCACTCCGGAGCAAGAAAATATGCGATTTGTCATTTTTGTGTGTTTATTTCTTGATAAACAAATGAGATAATCTCGGTTCACCTCCCAATGGCTCAAATATCCCCCTCTTGGTCGGCGAGTGCGAGTGACGTCACGTCCCCATACAATCCCGCCCCACAGTATAGACCCGCCCCTGACGCTGATTGACAGGTTTCTGTGTAACGTGTTGGAAATGCAATTGCAAATGGATTAGCGATTGCGTTTGAATTTTGGCGGCTTGACGCGCGGCGCAGAGAAAGTGGAAAAAGCAAACGTGGTGATTGATTTTGCTATTTAAATATGACAGGTTCATGACGTGTAAGACCTGGAAATACAAATGCAAATGGACTTTGTTTTTTCATTTGAAATTTGGCAGTCAGTGTGCGCTCGCAAAGGCGAATCAGCAAACGGTAATGCAAAGTTTGCAATTGCATTTGAATTATGGCACAGTTTGTGCGTCCATGTATGGAAACGCAATTGCTAAAGCTATTTGCAATTGCATTTGAATATTGTACGC
This sequence comes from Channallabes apus, assembly GCA_030522415.1. Classification (NCBI taxonomy): domain Eukaryota; kingdom Metazoa; phylum Chordata; class Actinopteri; order Siluriformes; family Clariidae; genus Channallabes; species Channallabes apus. The sequence continues at coordinate 4,245,931 of CM060110.1, forward strand.
GATATCGTTCCATACTCCGGAGCAGAAGGTGGCGGTAATGCACCTATTAAAGTTGGTGTCAGCCGCCGATAAAAACCAAAAAGAAGAAGAAGAGAAACTGGGTCGAGATATAATTTCTGTTATGTGGGTTTTGGTTTTGGTTTGATTTGATTATAGTTGGCCTTTTGGTTTCAGGAGCACTTTAAGTTAAGTTTGTTTATATTAAGATGTCCTTGTCTCTGTGTCTCCTAGCAGAATTAGCCTCTAGGAGAATTAGCCCTTTGTGTTTACCCTTCTGTGTAAGTAACCCCCCCCCCATTGCCTGTTTAGTTATTAGTCCATTTAAATACTAATGAGGGTGATACTAACATGTGTAGATCTTAGTCTGTCTAGTCTTCGTGTCTGTCTAGTCTCCTTGTCTGCTTAGCTCTTAGTCTGTTTAGGTACTAACATCTTTAGCCACTAACCTTTTAGAGTTCTTAGTCTGTTTCATACCTAGTCTGCTGTGTACCTTGTCTGTTCATTCCCTTGGGTCTCAGGCTACTGGCCTGTGTAGCCATTAGTCTGATTAGCTATGAGCTAGCTTAGCAGCTAATGTGCAGCTCAGCCAGTAGACCTAGCCAAGCCTGTCTTGTGTTTGTTCATCCCTTGCATGTATAGTCCCTTGTGTTTAGTCCTCCAGGCTGTTTAGTATGTCTTGTCTCGTCCAGTTTGTATCCCCATGTCTGTACTGTAGTAGATCGTATAATCCAGAGTCTGTGTTTGTGTTTTGAGTTTCGTTTGTTAGCATGCTCCATGTTTTTAGCCAACTTCCTTAGTTCATATTTTGTTCATGTTTTGCTTGTTTGTTTTAATATTAAAGACTCTTTCTGTTTCACTGCATCCCCTCTGCATTTATGCCTCAACACCAAGCCCACAGTCCAACACCATAGCAGAACGTGACATTCAGTCATTGTGGATCATTAAATATTCATTGTTCAGGAGGCAATATTTAGGAAACAGGTATTATAAGAATTATACTCACAAATACTCAATAAATAGTCCCAATCCACCCTGTCCAGGGTGTACCCCGCCTAGTGCCCGAAGTCTCCTGGGATAGGCTCCAGGTCCCCCGCGACCCTGAACACAGGATTAAGCGGTATAGAAGATGGATGGATGGATAGTCCCAATCCTCAGTAAAGCAATGTGTGTCCTTGTACATGGGTGGAAAGTGATTTTTAACAACTGGAAGAACTCTGGACAACCTGCCATTACTACATTTTGGTTTGAGATATTTACAGAAGAGGCATGTAATAAATCCATGAAAAGGTTTAGAGTTCTTCCAGTTGTGGTTAAACTAGACATGCAGTTCCGGAGACTGATACATGACTTCCCCCTACTGGTAATATACATCGTGTGCCTGAACACTTCACAGCTGCCCACACTGTGCTGCGGCAGCTCGTGAGATCCCTTTCCTCGAGACATTCTTAAAGGCCACATCTGCATGAGCTATACTACAGTACAAGAAATGAGCAGCGCCAGCTTTGCAAAAGACACCAATTATTCCATCACATCACTCCGGCACTCCATAGTCTTCTAGACAGACAGACAGACAGACAGCTTGGGGGGAATAAATTGGATAAAAACATTCAATTTTGGATTTGGTAAGCAATTCAGATGTGCCCCCTAATGAGACCTCAGTTTGGAAGAGCCCCTACCCACCCAGGTACAATGTGCAGGACTGGCCAGCTTTGCGATGCTCTGAGCCACATTTTTATGAGCTAGGCATGTTTGTGTACTCGAATGTGACTAACAAATAAGGGATTTTCATAAGAAAACCTTGTTTACATAACCCACTAGATTCATTGTCAAGTTAGACATTTTGCAAAGACATATGCATAAGGTGAAGATCAGAACAGCAGGAAACTACAACTTTGGATCTTTTTTTTTGTTGTTGTTGTTTGCCTGATGTCTTTGAAGAGCGTCTGGACCTGAATGTACTGTGAGTATAAGCTGTACATATAAATGTGTAATTTTATGATTAATTAAAAACCTGCGCATTTCCGTTTCTTTTGAAATCAGAGATAATTGTATTGTGGTACAATTTTTTTTCTTTTTTATATTATAAATTATGTAAGAATAGAGAGATTGTCTTAACAGTATATTGCTGAATAATTAAAACTTTTTACATTTGAAGTTGTAAATGGAAGTTATGATCATTTACAGTGGTGTGAAAAACTATTTGCCCCCCTCCTGATTTCTTATTCTTTTGCATGTTTGTCACACAAAATGTTTCTGATCATCAAACACATTTAACTATTTGTCAAAGATAACACAAGTAAACACAAAATGCAGTTTTTAAATGAGGGGTTTTATTATTTAGGGAGAAAAAAAATCCAAACCTACATGGCCCTGTGTGAAAAAGTAATTGCCCCCTGAACCTAATAACTGGTTGGGCCACCCTTAGCAGCAATAACTGCAATCAAGCGTTTGCGATAACTTGCAACGAGTCTTTTACAGCGCTCTGGAGGAATTTTGGCCCACTCATCTTTGCAGAATTGTTGTAATTCAGCTTTATTTGAGGGTTTTCTAGCATGAACCGCCTTTTTAAGGTCATGCCACAACATCTCAATAGGATTCAGGTCAGGACTTTGACTACGCCACTCCAAAGTCTTCATTTTGTTTTTCTTCAGCCATTCAGAGGTGGATTTGCTGGTGTGTTTTGGGTCATTGTCCTGCTGCAGCACCCAAGATCGCTTCAGCTTGAGTTGACAAACAGATGGCCGGACATTCTCCTTCAGGATTTTTTGGTAGACAGTAGAATTCATGGTTCCATCTATCACAGCAAGCCTTCCAGGTCCTGAAGCAGCAAAACAACCCCAGACCATCACACTACCACCACCATATTTTACTTTTGGTATGATGTTCTTTTTCTGTAATACTGTGTTTCTTTTACGCCAGATGTAACAGGACACGCACCTTCCAAAAAGTTAAACTTTTGACTCGTCGGTCCACAAGGTATTTTCCCAAAAGTCTTGGCAATCATTGAGATGTTTTTTTTAGCAAAATTGAGTCTTTTTGCTTAAAAGTGATTTGCACCTTGGAAATCTGCCATGCAGGCCGTTTTTGCCCAGTCTCTTTCTTATGGTGGAGTCGTGAACACTGACCTTAATTGAGGCAAGTGAGGCCTGCAGTTCTTTAGATGTTGTCCTGGGGTCTTTTGTGGCCTCTCGGATGGGTTGTCTCTGCGCTCTTGGGGTAATTTTGGTCGGCCGGCCACTCCTGGGAAGGTTCACCACTGTTCCAAGTTTTTGCCATTTGTGGATAATGGCTTTCACTGTGGTTCGCTGGAGTCCCAAAGCTTTAGAAATGGCTTTATAACCTTTACCAGACTGATAGATCTCAATTACTTTTGTTCTCAATTGTTCCTGAATTTCTTTGGATCTTGGCATGATGTCTAGCTTTTGAGGTGCTTTTGGTCTACTTCTCTGTGTCAGGTAGCTCCTATTTAACCCTATAAAGCCTGCTATATGAATGAATAGTCAGAAAATTCTATTATTTCAGGATTGAACTGTTTATTGAACCATTGTGAGAGTTAAAAAAAAAAAAATTTTAATATCACCTGGGAATGTGTTGTTTTTTTTTGTATCACATTTGAAACACCAGGCGTTTCAGGTGAATCTAATTTTTGTGTGCCTTAAAAACCTTACACACACAAACATGTTTTACAGCATTTAACAACTTTTTACAACATGTTTAGTACTTTACACCGTGTGTAAAGTATATTTGGCAACTTGTTTAAGTTTCATGAAATGCCAAAAAACAATTTCTGTCTTTGTTTAGACAAAGGTTGACTTTGCATTTCTCACAGTAGACATGTGAGAAGTGACTTCCCGGGCAGTGCTTGCACCTCTGTCTTGTTTTCCATGTTGGTAAATGGTCAATGCCATCTTTTCTCACATCAGGGGGTACAGCAGCAGCTCGTCTTTTGCGTGGGGGTGCTTTCTCTGCTTCTGGGGAGGACAGTGGTCTGCCACATCGGATCTTGCCTTTTCCTGCGCTTATGAGAGAAGTCCCAACCGAAGCTTGAAATCTTCTCAATGGCATTGGTTTCTTCCTAGGTTCCAGTTCTTTCTGGTCTCTCTTGTAAAGATTCCATGCATTTATGACTGCCACAGTGACAGTGTGCCACCAAATGTACAGATACCATCTTCGGGATCTAAAGGAAAACTTGTAAAGAACAGACATGTCAAGAAGATCAACACCACCCATAAATTTGTTGTATGTCTCCACAATAGCAGGTCTTGGCACCATTATGTACTTTTTGGATTTTCGATCCCACCGTTTCACATTTGTCACTGGGTCAACTCCAACAAATGAAGAGAGCAGATTCACAGCCTTGTTGTCACACCATCTCACAATGACAGTGTTTTTCTCATTCACTCTGAAATCCCATGACCCTCTTCCTTTTTTCTTTAAATCATTTTCTTCCATCATACTGCAGTTCTTCACCCTGTTCATTCGAACTGTCCCCAAATAGTACAGTCCTCGTTCTTTCAGGTGATCCACCAGAGGTACTGATGTAAAATAGTTGTCAGCAAAAACCTTGTGATTTTGTCCTGCTGGAAGGGTCGAAGTCAATTTCAGGACAACATCTCCAGAAACACCAACATCTGACTTCTCCTTATCTGGATTTTCCGCACCTTGGCAGACAGCAAAATCATAAAGGAACCCAGTTTGTCCAGCACGTGCCCACATCTTGAACCCCCATTTGTGAGGTTTTGATGGCATGTAAACATGAAGGTTAGACTTGCCTTTGAAAGGCACCATTACTTCATCCACTGCATGAAATTCTTCAGGAGGAATGAGAAGAAACTGTTGTCGAAGTTTTTCTAACCATGGTCTGATTTTCCAAAGTTTGTCTTTCTTCTGGTCATCAGACACACTGAGGTTGTCTTGAAAATGAATGAGTGTCAGCAATTTCAGGAATCGTTCTCGAGACATCACATCACACACTGTGGGGTACTTCGTCTCCATTTCCCAATAGGCTCTTACATTGGGCATCTGTACCAACCCCATGTGCATGTACATGCCAAGAACCTGTTCAATTTCTTTGGGTGTTGTGTTGACTGATGTTCCCAGTTTCTGTACACTGTACAAGTTAGTTTGCTGTGCAATTTCCTGAATCATTTCATCAGTAACAAATTGCTTGAAATAAATGTATGGTGTCCATTCTGATCTTTCTATACAGACATTATCAATATGTCTATCAAAATCAACATTTGGACTTTCAAATGGCACTTTTCTCCATCTGTATGCTTTCTTTTTTACTTTGTCTTTTGCTGACTGCTTTGTTTTGCTCTGTTTTGATGTTACTGGTATGTCTGTTTCATCTACAGGTTCATCTTCATCACTATCACTATGTGATCCCTCTGTAGCTGCCTTTCCCTTAGGAGTCCATTCCTCATCACTAACATCGTCATCTTCCTCCCCAAACTGTTCAATTTCACTTGAATTTGCATCATTTATCATATTTAGGACATCTTCTACACTGTACTTTTTTGCCATCTAAATAATCAAATCATACAAACAATATATTGTTATATTTACAAATTATATATTGACTATTTACAACTGACAAATATACAATTCTGCTCAAAATAAGTACTAAAAGAAATATTCAAGCTTAAATTAAATAATATATTTAGTGCAGCTTGAATTACTGTGCATATAAAACAAACTTGATGCACTATGCACTAAAACAACAATTGATGTACTGACCCATGAAATACATTTATATACCCATAGTATCATATTTGATTCACACTTTTTCACCATGGTTTTTCTATAAAATATTTTATGAAAAATTAAGGTATTATGAGCTGTGTCACCTTAGTAAAGGCTTATTTTGAAACATAATTAAAAAAAAATTTATTTCACTTACTGTAACTGTTCCAAAATTAAGGAATCTTATCACTTGTAAATTGCTCTAACTGCCACCTAGCATGCAGCCATGTTGGATTCTGGGGGAAAAAGTGGCCTTTGCCACCTGTAGTGCATAGATCATCCTCCAGGGGGAGAATACATGTATAGGATTGTATACAACAGGTTTTTGAGGAAAATGGTAATCCTGTTACTGAGGTACAGGCCTTAGAAATATATGTATCCAATATAATACATATGGCGTTATAGGGTTAAGTGATTTCTTGATTGAAACAGGTGTGGCAGTAATCAGGCCTGGAGGTGACTACAGAAATTGAACTCAGGTGTGATAAACCACAGTTAAGTTATTTTTTAACAAGGGGGGCAATCACTTTTTCACACAGGGCCATTTAGATTTGGAGTTTTTTTTCTCCCTTAATAACGTAAAGCTTCATTTAAAAACTGCATTTTGTGTTCAATTATGTTATCTTTGACTAATAGTTAACGGTTTTTGATGAGCAGAAACATTTAAGTGTGACAAACATGCAAAAGAATAAGAAATCAGGAAGGGGGCAAATAGTTTTTCACACCACTGTATACTGTAACATACTGAAAATATTGTATTTAAATGCTTAGCATTACATTATGAGTTTAGCACATTGTTACTCCTCCGGATGGATCTTATGGGACTTTTAGGGATAGTAAGCTGAGACCTTGGATAAATGAACAGTAAACTGAAACAGTAGAAGTTTGGTCATGTATGCGTCTTTTATTGTTTGTCAAGTTTATCCCTGCACAATCAGACCTTCTTCAATGATAATTTGATTTTTATTCTTTTAGTATACTCCACATCCACTCATCTGTCATGAAGCTGAATTTCATTCTCCTGAGTTTCACTGGTGAGAGACTGTTTATAAGTTATTTATCACAGGAGTGTAGTTTGTTGTAAATTGACATTTAATTTACAATGTTTGGAAATGCACTGTGTAAGAAACATTCAGGATCTTAGGTCATGCGAGTAATGCGGTATGAAGTCATGTGTACAATGGTTCAATGGTTAAGGCGTGTGGAAGATCCCAGGTTCAAACCCCATGACCACCAAGTTGTCCCTGTTAGGCCCTTGAGTAATGCCTAAAACATGAATAGTTTATAAATTTGCCAATGTGGAACTGCGTGAGCTCACAGATGCCCCTGATTGGCTGTAGAGCCGTGATTAATATGGGAGCACAAAGTACCTCTCATCCCTCCCCTCTGAGAGAGTTCGGCCAATCAGCTCTCTCTAGACCTCCAGCATTACCCGGGAATCAAACCAGCGATCTCTGGATGATAGGGCGAGAGCTTTACCACTGCACCACTCGAAGACCCTCGTTACTGTAGTTACTCTTTTTTTTTTGTCCATTGTAGACTGAAAACATTGTAGTCTCATTCTTAAATTAAATTTCTCTGAAAAATCTCAAAAAATAATTTTACAGGACTACAGATATATATGGGGGTAAGTTGAGGCCCAAACAGATATTATACACTGGATACCTGTACTGCGATATTAAGTCCCCAGAACCTACTGAAATGAAACTGGTAGAGGAATTAACTGATGAATCTGTAAACTGATGTTTTCAATATGTTATAGTGTTTCTTATGTAACGTGTTTGGTGGCATTACAAATACAGACTTGAGGCGAGGTCTTAGGGGAAAATATTCATGATTCATGACCTGTCTGCCTGTTTTTTCTCATGCTGTCACTTTGCCCACATGTTCATGTTTTCCCTAGTCCGTGATGCGTCCTTTCCCATGCCCCCGTTTCCGGCTCAACTGCACACCTGTCTCAAATTCCTGGCTGATTATTCCAGCAGATAAGCATGCAAACGCGCTGCTTAAGCGCTGGATTATTATGTGTTTCTTTGTCTCAATTCTCTTGTGTTTTGTTTCGTGGTTTTCACATTTTTCATGAATTTCGCTTTGCAGTTTGATTTCCCGGCTTTAATCTCGCACTTCTTCATCTTTAACCACGCCTTTTGTATCATGCTTTTGGATTGTTGCTTCGCTCTTTGATTTCCTTGTTACCAATTTAATGCTTCTGCTTTTGACTACAGCTCTCGTTTTGTGATTTGGCTTGGATGCTTTACTGATTGATTCTCCGGTGTTTGATCTTCACTTCCGCCTTCTGACCACATTCTTTTCTAATGTTGCGATTAAACATCTGTGACAATCTGTGCTTGGATTCACCTCGTTCTGCTCCTCCTTGTGACATATAACCAGCAATATGAATTCAGCAGATTTTGACTACATAAGATCGGCCCTGGTGAGTCAAGGCACTCTTCTCGGAGCTCACCAGCGGAACCTACTCAGCACCAAGCATACCCTTCACTGAGGTCACGACCCAGCTCCAACGGCTACAACAGCACGCGGCGGGAATCTCAACATGCAAGGCGAATCACGTCTTCCCTCCCCTGCTACCTATGAAAGAGACCAGGACTTGTCACTCCTTCCTTTCCCAGTGCTCACTTTGATCTCCAGACCTCCACCTTCACCACTGAACTCTCCGAGGTGATCACGCTCCTCTCAGGATGAGCTCAGGAATAGAGCATTGCACTCTGGGATGCCCATGACCGTTGCTGCTCCAATTTTCAAGATGACTCTAAGGAGATGAAGAGGGTGTTTGACTGCTCATGTCATGGCGTGGAGGCAGATTGCAAACTGTTAAAGCTCTGCCAAGACTCCATAGCCAGCACCATAGAGTTCGACCCTGGCACTCTCTAGCAGATGGAGCGATCAAGCTCTGAGCAACGTTTTCTTTGAGTACTGAATGAGGCACTCACGGATGAGCTAGTCTCCCACGAACTCCCCTCATCGCTCCAGGAACTCCTGGATCTCACCAGCCAAGTGGATTCTTGTCTCTGCCTTCAAAGATTGGCCAGGAATTAATTCATCAGAGCTCTTCCTCAACCCTCCTTCGTATGAACCAACCTTCAGGAGGAACCCATGCAGCTGGATAAACCTTGCATGTCCGGTGAGGAGAAACGGCGCCGCCAAGTGGAGGGGCCACCATTTTAAGAACTGTCCAGCAAAAGGAGGAGCCCTCTAGTTCAGCACTAGAGGGCGCGACTCCAAGAAGACTCCCAGACCAAAGCTGACTCCTTCTCGTCTTTCTCATCCATGGACAACAGACCCTCCTGTACAGGAGGTCAGTGTCCTTCTTCCTAAGCCTTTGTCTGTCAATGTAGGAAGACTTGGTCTCAAGACACTGCTATGACTGTACAAGAAACAAGCGGACGGGAGGTGCTCCCAGCCTCCTAAATATAGGGGTCAGAGAGTCTTGCTTTCCACCCAAGATCTCCCTCTAAAGACTTCCTCACGCAAACTCTCCCTCTGCTATGCCGGTCCCTTCACCATCACAAAGATAATCAACCCCTCTGCTGTCAAGGCTCTTGCTCTCTTCAACTATCCGGCAGATCAACCCCATGGTTCACGTGTCCCAGTTACGCCAACTTGCCTCCTTTTTGGACCACAGCTTTTGTTTCATTTTTTTGGATTGTTACTTGCACGGTGGTATAGTGGTTAGCACTGTCGTCTTGCACTTCCAGGATCCAGGTTCAATTCCTGGCCAGGCTTGATTCCTGTCTCTATGTGCATTGAGTTTGCATGTTCTCCCCGTGCTTGGTTGGGCTAATTGACATTTCCAAATGGCCCATGGTGTGTGTATGTGTGTGTGCCCTGCAATGGATTGGCATCCTGTCCAGGGTATACCCTGCCTTGTGCCCTAAGCCTGGGATAGGCTCCAGGTCCCTGCCACCCTCAATATAGTACAAAGCGGTATAGAAGATGAGTGAGTGCTTCGCTCTTTGATTTCCTGGTTACCAACCTAACACTCCCGTTTTTGACTATGGATCTCTTTTTGTGATTTGACACAGACACTTTGCTGATTGATTTTTCTGTGTTTGACTCTTGCTTCCGCCGTTTATAATGTGTTGGATTTGACAATAGGCCACCCACCTAGTGAGCCTACGAAGTGAGCAAGGAGTGATAACAGATTGAGGCGCATGCCCATCACAGGCACATGCCGTGACACAATAAGACATGATCACCAATAAGCTTTGTAATTAAAACAGTTTTGTGGGCAACAAAATTAAATATTGTTTCCATGAAACACTTCAAAAATACAAAAATACAAAGGCTGATTTATCCATTGTGGCAAGTCTGTGGCAGGGGGAGATGTTATGCTTTGAAGTATCATACAAAAGTCAGACTGATATAGCCCAAACAATTTTGTCATAATATTTTAGTTTCTCTCTTTAATATTCTCTCATAGTTTGTAATACTCCTTGCTTACTTAGAAAAAAAAACATGCTTTTCTCAAGACTGACTGAATAGAGAAATCTGATTTTTCATGTTCTAGTTTGTTAGGAGGTGGTTCAGAGGTCATGGTCAGCCATGATAAAACAGCCCAATAGTGGCAGCTTGTGATGCCAGGGCACCCAGTCTCCTGATATGTAACTTTGAGCTTTGTTGAGCCACCGCTACAATTAAAATGCCAATTCCCAAATTAGTCTTTAAGTTAAGCCATAATCTGTCAACTTCACCCACAGGTGCTGTGCTGGTCTCTGTATCCGTTCTACAACCAGTCTACCACAAATATCACATAATCATGTCAATGGCGTCATGGCCCGAGGCGCAAAATTACTGCAGATCGATGTACACCGACCTGGCGATCGTCATTACCAGTGACGACTGGTTACGACTGAATAAAGACATTGCAAGCACAGGTCTGACTTCTCGCGCCTGGATTGGATTCTACAATGACATCGATAGCTGGCACTGGTCTTTAAATAACCTACCTTTGAAGAATGCCACTCTGACAAATTGGTACCCTGGGCAGCCAGATAATTATGGTGGTCACCAATCCTGTGGTACGATAACCATGAATGGATACTGGTATGATCAGTGCTGTACAGATACAAGACCTGTTATATGCTTTAATGGTGAGTCAATATCCTGATTTTGAAATAATGGATTAAGGATAAGGGTAAAAGGATAATTAAGGATAAAAATTGCAAAATAAAAACTAAATAAAAATAGAGTATCTTTAACAGCAAGAAATATTACAGATGTATATAGCAAACGTAAAACCAATTAAAACAGTAAAACTGTAAAAAAAAAAAAAAAAAAAAAAAAAAATAACAGTTAAACAGTAAAAAAATAAAAAAAAACAGTACACAGTAAAACGTTATACTGTACATTTGCTATTGTATATGCCTGTAATCTTTCATGCTGTTAAAGTCTAAATTAACTTGGTCTAAATATTTTTATTTAGTTTTTATTTTGGAATTTTTGTAAAAGATCATAATATAATCTGATCCACATATTATTTTTCCAATCATTACTGTTTGCAGCTAGTAACAGTGGTGCTGACAGGTTCGTTGGTGTCGCTAGTCCCCTAATGACCTGGACTGTAGCTCAGAATTACTGCCGGACTTTTCACACTGATTTGGCCAGCGCACTCACACAAGCAGACAACGACATGTTGCAGCAGGTGGTATCTACACAGAGTGAGTCCTGGATTGGCCTGGTTAGGTACACCTGGAAGTGGGTGGATGGGACCAATGCTACAAACCTCCCCTGGCGTTCAGGACTGCCTAATAATTTTTTTCTTAAAGACAACTGTGGGGCGCTTGATGTTCAGGTCTTTAGTGATCAAACATGCAGCAATCGTTACTACTTCATCTGTGACACAAGTAAGTCTTTGTACTTTTTATTTCTCCTTCAAGTGTTTAGTGAAACTTCCTGAAAGTCACATGACTTATTTTACTACATGCCTCACCCTAACTTTAAATCCAAATTATATATATATATATATATATATATATATATATATATATATATATATATATATATATATATATATATATTTTTTTTTTTTTTTTATTGGCTGTTATTATGGATACATTTCTTACCACATTTTACATCAGTAATCCCACACTCCATCTGTACAGTACTCTCACAGGGTGGCACAAGTTAACAAATGACATCACTGTAAACACACAAAAGTATGTGAAATTTCATATATGAGAAAGACATTTGATTTGTACAGCAGATAACACTGACTCCATGACCACATTCATTAGACACCAGAGCCCCGCATGAATTAATTGGCTATACCCTGGGTTTCACTGAGCCACACGGTTTCTCCCGAATATAGACTGATCCAAATTCCTCTGGAGAAGCTTGGTAGAGGAATTCTGACATGTTAGTCAGCGTCATTATTGCCGGGAGGTGTTGAATGTAGATGGTAGTAATGACAAAAGTACCAAAGTAATATTCTAAGGAAAACAGTAATGATTAAACATGATTCAAAAATACATTACGTTAAAGTCCGATGCGCAATAAAAAATGTTTAAATCTAAAATAAATTTTAAAAATTGTGTTAATTTCATAATAAAGTCTGATGACCAATTTACCATCTAATTTTTATTTCTAAAATATGTGTGGCATAGCTGCCAACTTTCCAGAAAAACTTGAAAATAAGGGCAAGGTTTTATGCGCATACACACCTTACACACATACACACCTTACCCTGCATGGCTCTGAGTCTGTATACACTATTAAAACAGAGAAAAATACAATATCTGCATTGGGTTTAATTCAACATAAAACAGTGAATCTCTATTTATATTCACAGCAACATTCAATGGATAACAGACTTTATAAAGAGAGAATCCTATAAAACACACGCAATATTATGTGTAATTTATGATGCCTCCTGCATACAGTACACATACTGTACTGCCGAAACTCAGAATATAGTCAGAAAATAACAACATAAATAAATAGCTTAAAAATATATACACACATTTAACTGCAATTAAACATAAAGGGACACTTAAGAAGGAAAGAAAAAAGCAAAGGTAATAATAATAATAATAATAATAATAAAGAAAATGCTGTAAATTATAATTAATACAAAAGAAAAAGAAAGCACGAAGATAATGTGGGATTGTGCTTCATGCATGATTGTGAATCTCGATAAAAAATTAGAGAAAATAAATGTTTAAACTGAGAAATTTATATTTCAATAATAGTTCATTATAGTCAGTAACGCCTTTTTATTTCGCTTCATGTTGGTAATGATAGTAATAATCAAGTCAAGTCAAGTAGGCTTTTATTGTCATTTCAACCATATACAGTTTAGTAAACGATGAATCCAAACAATGTTCCTCCAGGACCAAGCTGCTACATACGACATACATTTACAACATACATTAACAAAAAACTAACTAGCTAACAACTAAGAAATCTAATTAGCCGGCTGCTGAGGCAGATTAACATTATAAATGAACAGAAACGTTCTCTATACAGAAAAAGACAACATCAAGAGTGACATCACAACACAACAACATACATACAACATACAACATTCTGCGGTAATAATTTAAGGTAGTGGAATGAGAAACAGTGAACATTTACTTGTACAGTAGACAGCAGCAGAGACAGAATTATTTTTGTGCAAATAACAAATATTGTGCAAAAGAGCAATTTCAGGTGTGTTTGTGTGTTTATCAGTTCAGTACCAGTGTGTGTGTGTGTGTGTGTGTGTGTGTGTGTGTGTGTGTGTGTGTGTGTGTGTGTGTATTAGACCAGTTTCATTATCAGTAATTTAGGGCTCAGTAGAACATCGTTAATTCCTCAACGGCTGGCTACTGAAATGTTATTACGATAGCACGTTGTTATTGTTTGTAACAAAATGTATTGTAGAGTCGTTTTCACGTGCTTACGGATTTTGTTAAAATATTAACGCCTCTAAGTAAGGTAGCTACACTTGAAAAATTAACCAAACGGGTAGCGATTGCAATGACTTCAGAGGCCATTTTAAATCGGGAGATGTCGGGAGAGGTCAGTCGCTAATTCAGCTCCGTGGAATGGGGACTTTAATTGGTTAATTGATCAATTAGCTTGTGGTGATGTACACACATTTAGATTTTGATTAACACTGAACTCTAACTATAAAGTCTGGAATTTCAGCATCTCACTTTTTTATAAGCATGTGCTGAGTTTCCACTTTGTCCTTCAGCTGGTCTAATAAGGAACCAGCAGGTAGTGAGACTGAAGGTGAAGTCTGATGTGTTTGATCCCGATGTGCACTCGTCCATTTTAGACCTGGTAAGTTGCTCTGAAACTGTTTATCCCTCTACATTTTTTACCAGGGTTAAAACTTTTTACTTTTTACATATGATTTATATTCTTTAAGATTTGCATACCTTTATATTTTACTTAAAACTACAAGTGCTAACCCTGCCTGGTCCACTGATTTTAAATATTCAAAACCTTATGCATCAGTTGGCACGAAGTTAAACCACAAAGCCCTCCTTTAACGAAAATAACAAGACGGAGATTATTAGACTCAGTGATTAAAGATTCAAGATTCAAGACCTTTGTCATATATATGGTACAACTGTAGTGAAACGAGATTGGACAAACTCCAGACTGGGCAGATTATTTAAAAAATAAGAATAGAAGAATAAATAAGCATGTACAATAACTATGCTATAAATTATATACAAAATATTTAATTATTCAGAATATAAGTTATAATCTGTGACATGCGATATTTGGTGAAGTGATTAGTGTGTGTGCCACCATGTGCTTGGTTATTGATGAGGTTGTGTGTTTAATGCCCTTATAGCCTGATGGGAAAAGCTGCTGTTTAGTTCATGCCCCGAGTGACCAGAGTCTCAGGCTGGATCAAATCAAATCCTGATTCTGTTTTTCAGATGAAGCAGAAACTGGAGGAAAACGGCATGTTGCAGAACAGTACAGTGACCTGGAGGAAGCAGCCAGATGGAAACATCTTCTACAGGACAAACAAGGACGACTTGTAATGTGTAAATTAACCATGCTCATATTTTCAGACTTGGACGAAGCTTAAACTCAAATGAATGTAGAGAATTTAAGAGATTGAAAAAGTTGAATGTTAAATGTTTAGTAAAACCTCTGTACAGTGGATAAATCTACATACACATGTTAATTAAAATGAGAAATAAGTTTAGAGAGGGAACTGGGAAATATCTAAAAGGAAAAAAAAAACTTATTTTATTTCTTTAATATTATGTGACCTAATCCATTTTCATGGTAATCTATCTTCTTTTATTTTTAGGCTCTTATCTCAGTATTTATATATTCTTACATCAAGCTATCAATATGTTCCATTATTTGATATCATACAACATGAATTGTTATTTTATTTACGTTTATATCAATAAAAGTCAATATTGCATCTTATGAAATCTCTTTTTACAAGTTTCTGAACAAACATGTTTTGAAGTTCGGTTTACTTTTTATATGCCCTATGCAGACTGCGTACTCTGCGTATAGGGAGCGGTGACCCTACACACACACACACATTGATTTATACACATCGCGCAGCTCTTTCTCGCGCTGTCCTCAGTGAGGGGATCAAAGGGCAGAATTCCAGTCCCTGGAGCGCGTCACATCGCCCCACTCACATATAAAACTATGTATAAAGACAATATTTTCGGTGTCCAGTAGCACCGTCTCACAGAGACCCAGGAGGCTTATAAACAGTTTGACAGCAAAATGAGACATTTTCGCAGTATTGTGATTGTACAGATGTACGGTGCGCACTGAATACTAAGCCTAAACCAGGCATGAGGATTAATAAACCAAGATAGCCCCATACCCATTTTTTTTTCAATAAAATACCAAAGAATATTATTGTGTATAGAGTGATTAAAAACAATGCAATTCATGCTTTTATAAGGAAAATCTCAATTTCTTCCATTCTAAGGATTAAAAATGCTAACAATGTCAACTTTAGAATCTAGAATCCAGAAGATTAAATGTACACATTTAAAAAGAGGCCTTAATCACTGAAAGTCTTCAGAAGAGCCTCAGATTCCAGAGGTTTGTAAAGTGTGAAGAGGTGCATTACAGTTCCTCTGAATGTATAGGTGAGAACAGCTGATTCACACTTGGGGAGAGTGAATAATTCGCATTAGAATGTTGTCTGGCATTGTAAAAGGAGGCACTAAAGAGGAGGATTTTATTTAGACTATAAAAAAAATTAACCTGCATCTATTTTTAGGCATGCCAGCGACCACTTTTTGTTAGAAGTTTTCAGTACAAATCTTATAATGCCCACATGACATAACAGAATTGGGCACGGCTGGTGAGCTATCCTTGCTAATGATCCTGGCCTTGCACCCCGCGCTATAAAATACGAGAGCTCCTGCCTCCATCCGCCCGCGCTGGCTCTTCTTTGAAGTCCCTGGGTGGGACGCGTTCCATTTGCCCCGCTTGCATGCCGCACTTCCGCGTTGTTGCACGCGCGTCATCTGAAGGGGAGGCCGCCTAACTAGTGAGCGAAGTGCGATATTGATTTGGGCGCACACCATGACAGGCTGAAAACAGTATTGTCCTCAAAAATGTAACAGATGAAGACTCATATTTATGTGCAAAAACTATATAATAAAACTATATATAACTGTATTGTTTTTGGTGAACTTCATCAGAAAATGAACGCAAACGTTTTTTTAAATGGTCAGAGACAGTCTGCTTGCTGTTTTCCCGAATTTTTTTATTCATGTTTTTTATTTTAAAAATTATGAATTTTCAATAGCTTTTTCGTTAAGTGGGTTACATAGGTAAAACCAATTGGACTATAATCCACTCTATCATTGCTAATAACTACAACCAACTTACTAACTAGCAAATTACTAACGTTACAACTTACTAACTAGTGAATTACTAACTTTACAACTTACTAACTAGCGAATGCTTTAGTAAAGGGCACTAAAAATTACGGCAATATGGATGACAATGAAATATAGAACGTGCGAGTTGATGACCATGCATGACGACCAAATAGAAATAATTTTTCATATACAGCATGTATACTTTTATATTGTTTATTTTATAATAAAATTAGTTTTGTCAAAATTTTCATCATAAACAATATTTATTTGTATTATATATAAATGTAATACAAAATAAACATTATTGATAATAAATCCTCATTTAAATTAAATTAACAAATATTATAAGTAAAAAAAACAATAGCCCACGTTTAGAAAAGGTTTATAAATTTTTCCGACATGAGTTGGCCCGGTGTTATGCGCAGAGCGCCTGGAGATTTCCTGAAGCTCTGAAATCGCTGGGGCATTTTTTCTAAATAGACGCTATCTTTAATAACTGATGGAGGTTTTGAGTTGTATACACAGGCATTTTTGAGGGATTTAAAACGAATTAATAAGTCCGAGCTGACACATGAAAGGTGAGAAGTGGGATTACTGAGCGCGCTGTCGCGTTGTATATACTGTACAACACGCGTTTATTAACCTTTTGATAAAAACGCTGCCTTTTGTAAAGTGAAAGTACTTTACAAAAGATGAACAGCTTTATTTCAGTCAAAAAATTCATAATCACATCACATTCCAGCTATTATTTCCAGCTGTGGTTAAATAATGGATGAAATAATTATTCAATGCTGGACACAAACAGCAAATATTGTCATGCACACTCGGTGCGTGGCCGGCACTAGGACCCGGAAGTAATGCGGTCATGAAGCAGGAAGTATAAAAGGAGTAAACAAACAATAGTACAACGCTCAGTCATTGAGTTTTTCTGATGCCCTGTCGGAATCGTTCACCAAACCATGAGTACTCACCCTTTTTGGTCTGCTTCCTGATTGAGTGTGTATTTCTAGGACGCGGGTTAGATTGTGTCTTTCCCTTGCTCCCCTATCGTGAGAGTCCTTAAATCAAAGAGCGTGATTATCCTGCCTACTCGTGTTTTCTCCGCGTTTGGGTTTACCATTCACGCAACAAAGGGCTAACCGCTAAAGCTACGTCTTCTGGTCTTCCGAGGTTAGTTCTGACAGAATGACTGAGCCTAAGGCGGTAAACCTAGCGGATCATGCACGCCTATGCGACGTGGTAGACCAGCATGCCGTGCTTATTGAATAGCTAACCGCAGAGCTCGCTACTCTGCGCCAGAGCGTCCAAGACATCGCGAGGTGGCGGAGCTCAGGCGGGAGAACACAGATCTGCGGGCGGCTGTTGATGGCGCGGCTAGCCGCCCCCCCCCCCCTCCTTCTGATGTTTTTCTTGCTCTTCCAGAGAAATGGGATGTCACGGACAGGAAGTGTAGTGTGTTTTTGACAGCGCTGAATCTTGTGTTTGAGTTCAACTCCACCAAGTACTCCACTGATTGGCTACGCATCGCTCTCCTGGTCTCGTTGCTATCCGGGCAGGCAGCTGTGTGGGCCATCATTAGATCGGATTCTGACATCGCCCATTCTTACAACGAATTCATCCGCCAACTAAAACTGACTTTGGAACACCCAGCGGGCGAGGTGGAGACCGATAACAAACTATCACCTGCGGCAGGGAGGATCGTCCGTGAGCCGGTACACTGCTGAATTCCGAACCCTCGCAGTACAGACCAACTGGGGAGAAGTCACGCTCCGGACATCCTTCTACGAGGGACTGGCTTCACGCATTAAAGATGAGCTCGCCGGGCGAGAACTCCCAGCCACACTCGAACGGCTGATCCAACTGGCCCTTCGTATTGATCAGCGCCTTCTTTCTCGCCCGAAGCCAGCCCCAAGGACCCTGCCGCCTGCACCAACCTTCTCCTACACCAACCCACGACCACCTACAGCCTTCACCAACACTAGTACTGGACCAGTCGGATCTCCACCTCCTGCCATGGTTGACACGGGAGCCGGGGAACCCATGCAATTAGGACGCGCCTCCCTGACCGTAGCGGAACGCGAACGCTGGTTCCGAGAAGGGCTGTGTGCCTATTGTGGGTCAGCAGCACACCATTGGGCGATCTGCCCACTGCGTCCGGGAAACGCACAACCCCGGTGAACAGGAGGAGAGACTCACCGGGCCTCTCCAGATCTCCTCTACCACCAACACCACCATTTCACGACTTACGGTTCAGGTAACCCTCCAGATTGGCCACAAACGGGTCCGAAGTACTTATGCCAAAGAAATGGGGGTAAAGATCGAGGCGTTATCCCAGCCGGTTCGTATTACATCTGTCAACGGCCGCCCACTGTCATCCAGCCACATCACTCATCGGACTCAACCTATCACCCTCAAAATAGATCAACATCAAGAACAGCTCCAGTTGCACCCCATTGCCTCACCTCCCATCATCCTCGGTTCCTCGGCTATCCATGGCTACTCCGGCACGATCCCCTCATCTCATCTCATGGACCCAGAACCGGATCCTCCAGTGGGGCCCGACTTGCAACGAACTTTGCCTACGGGCACCGGCTGGGACGTGTTCCAAGGAGTCCGAGGCCCCCGACGTCGACACCAACGCCATCCCCGTTGACTATCGGGATCTGGCTGAAGTTTTTTGCAAGAGACGGGCTACCCACCTTCCACCTCATCGCCCATATGACCTGGCCATTGAACTTCAGCCAGGCTCCGTCCCTCCCCGCGGCCATCTCTACTCATTATCCCCTTCGGAGATGCAGGCGATGGAAGAATGTGCTTTTCACAAGCACGCCACCACATTCCTGGGTTTTGTCATCTCGCCCCAGGGTGTGGCCATGGACCCGCAGAAGCTCGAGGTTGTACGTCACTGGCCCCTACCCAGGACACTCAAACAGCTTCAACGGTTTCTCGGGTTTGCGAATTTCTATCGTCGCTTTATCCGGGGCTACAGTACAGTTCCAGCTCCACTAAGCACGTTGACCAGGCCCTCATCTCACCAATTTCGACTCACTCCAGCTGCCATTTCTGCATTCAAAGAACTCTGCCACCGATTCACCACCGCCCCCATCCTTCTACACGCTGATGCCAACAAACCCTTCGTTGTGGAGGTGGGCGCGTCGGATGTGGGTGCCGGTGCCATTCTCTCTCAGCGAGGTCCAGACCAGAAACTGCACCCCTGTAGTTTCTTCTCCAAAACATTTGATCCCACTCAGCAGCGATACGGGGTAGGGGACCGCGAGCTGTTGGGCATAAAGTGGGCTTTGGAGGAATGGCGTCACTGGCTCGAGGGCGCCAATGAGCCGTTCATCGTCTGGACCGATCACCAGAATCTGATCACCATCAAGAGTCTCAAACAACTCAACCCACGACAGGCACGGTGGGCACTCTTTTTTGAACAATATAATTTCCATCTGTCGTATCGCCCGGGGTTGAAGAACACCAAGGCCGATGCCCTATCACGACAACATGAGGACAACCACCCCCGGGCGAACCCCGTGCCTGTCATTTCTCCATCCCGCATTATCGCACCCTGGGACTTGGAAACTAGGGTCCGCCAGGCACAGGCTACCGAGACCGAACCGGCAGGCGTGCCGCCTGGACGACTCTATGTGCCTCAATGCCTACGAACGGAGGTTCTCCAGTGGGGTCACTCATCCACCATCGCCGGACATCCTGGAGCCCGACGGACCCTCACGTTCATCGGACGGGCGTTCTGGTGGCCCTCCATGCGTAAAGACAACGTCGAGTTCGTCCAGGCGTGCCCGGTGTGCGCCAGGGCCAAGGACACCAACCAACCTACACCCGGAGAACTCCAACCACTCCCAGTTCCCCGTCGGCCCTGGACGCACATCGCTCTGGACTTCATCATGGGCCTGCTGGCATCAGAGGGGAAAAACACCATCCTAACCATCGTTGATCGGTTCTCCAAGGCCGTGCACCTGGTGGCCCTGACCGGACTCCCATCAGCAAAAAACACAGTGGAGCTGATACTGGAACACTTTGTCCGACTGCATGGGTTCCCAAAGGACATCATCTCGGACAGAGGGCCCCAGTTCACCGCCCGGTTCTGGAAGGCCTTCTGCCGTCTGATCAATTCCACCTGTAGTCTCTCATCAGGGTATCATCCCAGACTAATGGTCAGACGGAACGGACCAACCAACAGCTGGAGCGCTACCTGAGGTGCTTTGTTTCGGATCGTCAGCGCTCCTGGGCCCGCTACCTCAAATGGGCCGAACTCTCCCACAATCTCCACGTCTCCTCAGCCAGCAACCTAAGCCCATTTGAGGTTTGCCATGGTTTCCAACCTCTGATGTTCAATCATCAAGAACCGGAGGTTGATGTGCCATCTGCCCAACAGTTGGTCCATAGGTGTCGATGGCTGTGGCACCAGGCCAACCTCGCCATCCAACGTGCCAACATCAGCTACGCCACCCAACATCGCCGTCGACACCCCCCGGGACGTTTGTACCACGTAGGTGACAAGGTATGGCTATCTACTAGAAACCTTCATCTGCACACCGAATCAAGGAAGTTATCCCCAAGATTCATCGGACCATACCGCATCACTTTACGGATTAACCCTGTCACCTACCGGTTCCAGCTGCCTGCGGTGCTCCGGATCCACCCAGTTTTCCATACATCGCAGTTAAAACCCTTCATCACTTCACCTATGGTTACACCCACCCCCCCTGCTCCTCCTCCCCGAATCATTGACGGCGGTCCTGGACAGGGGGTACTGTCCTGCACACTCGGTCCGTGGCCGGCACTAGGACCCGGAAGTAATGCGGTCATGAACCAGGAAGTATAAAAGGAGTAAACAAATGATAGTACAACGCTCAGTCATTGAGTTTTTCTAATGCCCTGTCGGAATCGTTCACCAAACCGTGAGTACTCACCCTTTTTGGTCTGCTTCCTGATTGAGTGTGTATTTCTAGGACGCGGGTTAGATTGTGTCTTTCCCTTGCTCCCCTATCGTGAGAGTCCTTAAATCAAAGAGCGTGATTATCCTGCCTACTCGTGTTTTCTCCGCGTTTAGGTTTACCATTCACGCAACAAAGGGCTAACCGCTAAAGCTACGTCTTCTGGTCTTCCAAGGTTAGTTCTGACAAATATGATGATTATTATAAAAAGCCTGAAGAATGTCGTATTCATAAAATAATATTTACTTAATATGATATATATCTATTGTTTATTCATGTTTTCTGATGATGTCAACACAATTTTTACGTTTTAAATAAGACATGCTGGCATATTCACGAATCAGGACATTCGCATAGTTAACACTATCAGATAGCCTACTATTAGGAAATTAAATTAATTTCAAGACCATTTAAACCGAGGCATTGTCATGTCTTTCACTGTTTTGTCCCTGTTAAGACTTTACAAAAACTATATACAGTGGTGTGAAAAACTATTTGCCCCCTTCCTGATTTCTTATTCTTTTGCATGTTTGTCACACTTAAATGTTTCTGCTCATCAAAAATCGTTAACTATTAGTCAAAGATAACATAATTGAACACAAAGTGCAGTTTTTAATTGAAGGTTTACGTTATTAAGGGAGAAAAAAACTCAAAATCTACATGTCCGTGTGTGAAAAAGTGATTGCCCCCCTTGTTAAAAAAATAACTTAGCTGTGGTTTATCACACCTGAGTTCAATTTCTGTAGTCACCCCCAGGCCTGATTACTGCCACGCCTGTTTCAATCAAGAAATCACTTAAATAGGAGCTACCTGACACAGAGAAGTAGACCAAAAGCACCTCAAAAGCTAGACATCATGCCAAGATCCAAAGAAATTCAGGAACAAATGAGAACAAAAGTAATTGAGATCTATCAGTCTGGTAAAGGTTATGAAGCCATTTCTAAAGCTTTGGGACTCCAGTGAACCACAGTGAGAGCCATTATCCACAAATGGCAAAAACATGGACCAGTGGTGAACCTTCCCAGGAGTGGCCGGCCGACCAAAATTACCCCAAGAGTGCAGAGACGACTCATCCGAGAGGCCACAAAAGACCCCAGGACAACATCTAAAGAACTGCAGGCCTCACTTGCCTCAATTAAGGTCAGTGTTCACGACTCCACCATAAGAAAGAGACTGGGCAAAAACGGCCTGCATGGCAGATTTCCAAGGCGCAAACCACTTTTAAGCAAAAAGAACATTAAGGCTCGTCTCAATTTTGCTCAAAAACATCTCAATGATTGCCAAGACTTTTGGGAAAATACCTTGTGGACCGACGAGACAAAAGTTTAACTTTTTGGAAGGTGCTTGTCCCGTTACATCT
Source organism: Channallabes apus (assembly GCA_030522415.1). NCBI lineage: Eukaryota > Metazoa > Chordata > Actinopteri > Siluriformes > Clariidae > Channallabes > Channallabes apus. Next base: position 4,268,832 of record CM060110.1, read on the forward strand.
GGCGTAAAAGTAACACAGCATTTCAGAAAAAGAACATCATACCAACAGTAAAATATGGTGGTGGTAGTGTGATGGTCTGGGGTTGTTTTGCTGCTTCAGGACCTGGAAGGCTTGCTCTGACAGATGGAACCATGAATTCTACTGTCTACCAAAAAATCCTGAAGGAGAATGTCCGGCCATCTGTTCGTCAACTCAAGCTGAAGCGATCTTGTGTGCTGCAGCAGGACAATGACCCAAAACACACCAGCAAATCCACCTCTGAATGGCTGAAGAAGAGCAAAATGAAGACTTTGGAGTGGCCTAGTCAAAGTCCTGACCTGAATCCTATTGAGATGTTGTGGCATGACCTTAAAAAGGCGGTTCATGCTAGAAAACCCTCAAATAAAGCTGAATTACAACAATTCTGTAAAGATGAGTGGGCCAAAATTCTTCCAGAGCGCTGTAAAAGACTCGTTGCAAGTTATCGCAAACGCTTGATTGCAGTTATTGCTGCTAAGGGTGGCCCAACCAGTTATTAGGTTCAGGGGGCAATTACTTTTTCACACAGGGCCATGTAGGTTTGGATTTTTTTCTCCCTAAATAATGAAACCCCTCATTTAAAAACTGCATTTTTGTGTTTACTTGTGTTATCTTTGACTGATAGTTAAATGTGTTTGATGATCAGAAACATTTTGTGTGACAACCATGCAAAAGAATAAGAAATCAGGAGGGGGGCAAATAGTTTTTCACACCACTGTAAGAAACTTATTAGGAATTTTAAAGAACGATTTTGGGCATCTCATTTCATCATTATGGAAATAATATGAAGCACATAAACACACATTCATCATGAAAGATCTGTTGTAAAACAAAATAAAATTCATGTTTGCTTCAGCATTGGAAACAATATTGTTTTAGGCTAAGTAATTATAAACAATTCTTCGTTTGGTCTGGCTTTTAGATAAAGTCCTTCCATGCGCCATCTGGCGGATATTCAGTGAAGCACAACACATTTATTTAAATTCCCGAATGTTGCTTACGGGAAGTCGCTGGAAGCCGCGCGCTAAATTGCAGGATCTTTCGGGAAAACGCGCATTTTTAACGGCCAGATCTGTATGTAGAAAAGATGGTCTGCAATCTGGCTACAGCACAACCATGATTCCGGAGACTCTGTAATTTATTAATTTGAAGAAATGTATGCATAGTGTCTGCTAGAAATAAATAATTTCCTAATCAAAGTAAATTAGTAATGTGGTTTATTGGAAACAGAATATACATTCATTCATTCATTCATTCATCTTCTATACCGCTTAATCCTGTGTTCAGGGTCGCAGGGGACCTGGAGCCTATCCCAGGAGACTTCGGGCACTAGGCGGGCTACACCCTGGACAGGGTGCCAATCCATCACAGCAGAATACACAATACAATCTATATTACAATATATACTGTGAGGTCACCAGTGTTGAATTAATATCCAGCAGTGTTTGTATGAGTCCAGGTTGACTCAAATAAAGTCGAAGTTGAAATAAAGTGTTAAATCCACACTGTGTGGAATTTAAATGATAAGGTGCTGTTGAAAATGACAGAGGAGATTGAGAAATTGATGAACCATTAAAACAAAGTGATTTTTTTATCATAGTCTAAGAATTTTTAATTATAAGGTAAAACTCTTATTGTTATTTAGATTGAGGAGGTTACAGGAAAAACAAGATTTTATTTCAGCTGAGCAGTTGCACCAAAAACAGAAGAAAGACATTTTGCCGAAGCATGCAGTAGCTAATTGCGCAAGCTAGTTTGAAAAGCAGGTAACAGACATGGTCATCACTATAATAACAGACAGGGCTCACAATATGATTAATACTGTAAGAAGCTTATCATTTAAGAGATTTTAATTTAACATTTGTTAAATGGTAGCCCTTAAAGGTTAGAGCATTTTAACCATGTCACAATAGTAAGATCAGCATTGGTTTAATTAATATGCACAAAGCAATATGCACAGTATGGCAATTAAATAATTTTTTTTTTCATTACCATATTCCGGGGGTCAAAATGACATGTTATAAAGTAAAGAAAACTTTTGTTCTACCTGACATGCTCGAAAACCCAAAAGCACAGTTTGAAGTTTGAAGCCTCCACGTTAACACACACTAGCAAGCCTTCTATATAAGCATTTTTTAATACTTATTGCCCTATGCTGCATTGTCCAATCTGTGAGGGTTCGCCACTAGAGAGTACTGTTTGGTTTTTGTAGTTTTAGTTTGCAGATTCTGTTTCCCAGAAGGCACCTCGGTCAAGTGATGCGGGAGCTCACCTGAACCGAGGTAGCTCATTAGATTGTCTATAAATAGCTGTTTAGTCTGGGAAACTGTGTCGAGCATTGTTTTTAAGTACCTACAAGTAGGTCTGATTGTGGCAGCTACTAACTGATATTAGCATATCTCCTCCCTAACTCACCCATTTCCTATGGCCATGATCAATTTGATCTTTATGGGGATTTTATTTGGATGCCAACGTATCAGATAGGAGAATGTTTTGGAGAAAAAATAGTGGCACATGTAGAAATTAATCAGGGAGGCAAACTCCTAGTGTGCATTCAAATGCAAATTATTCACCCTCCCCAGGTGTGAATCAGCTGTTCTCACCTATACACTCGGTGAAACTAAAATGCACCTCTCCCCACTGTTCATTTTGCCGAGTTTTTATCTAAAGTTAGATGAACGCACACGTTGATATGAGAGATTTATAAGAGATTTCTCTTTCCCAGAAATACAACAAACACATGAATACGTGATACCCAGCAGTGCTTCTCGCTGTGGACTTCTGTTACTATGCAGTTCAGGGTGATTTCAAATCAAATTCAAATTTAGGGGCAGTGGTGGCTCAGTCGGTTAAGGCTATGGGTTACTGATCGGATGGCCGGGGGTTCAAACCCCAGCATCGCCAAGTTGCCACTGTTGAGCCCTTGAGCAAGGCCCTTAACCCTACACTCTAAAAAATGCTGGGTTGTTTTTTCTCCCCAAATGCTGGGTTGCCACTGTTGGGTCATTTTTCTGGGTTATTTACAGAGAGTTGGGTAGTTTTTGTGTAACCCAGCTGCTGGGTTGAAGTTTGCTCGGCCCCTCCCCCAAAGTTCACCGGTGGATTCAGCGGCTGTCGCTCAGCTTCGTGTCTCTTGAGCTCCCACAACGCTGATGACGGTTCATCCTCCTCGGACATTTAATGGAAAATGACGTTAAATACAAGGTCTGTATACACATGTTCACTCACCTAATTCACATATGACTGAAAAATTATTACTATATGTAACATTTATTACTGTTACTGTGTTAAGGTTACACACAAACTTTCCGGCTGGTCTGAGGTACTGGATGATAATTTAGCTGAGAATAGCTGCTAGCCATAAACCCCACCTGTGTATGAAAGAAACGGCTAAGATGTCTGAGCTTTTTAGCTTTCTCTGTAGAATGTTTACAGGGTTACGAAGATGGTGAAGTGATGAATGAATGCTAAACTGTTAACTGTAGTGTTAGCATGACCAGGCATTTAGTTAGTTTGCTAGCATTAGCAACCACTTTAGAACTTTATTAATCTCACTGCTTGAGACAATAAAATGCTGGGGTTTTACAAAACACTGACCCTCTCACAAATATACAGACCTGCTAACCCTCCCGTTTTTCACTAGCTAGTAATTTACTCTGCGGTCAAATTTCTCCTGCGTTTCTCCCGACTTATAACAATATTTTACACCTTTCCCCCTTTGGCAAGTATGCAAATGTATCACCAGTAATTACATGTAAGCTAACCAGGTAGCCCTCTTTAACCAAAGTTAAATTAACTATCAGTCAGCGCGCCAACTACAGGAAAAAGTACCACAGCGGTACAGATAACTACTAGATGGAAGTATTAATATTTTGGTGATTGTAATGTACCAGTATGACACCAGCTATGACATTTTTTCGGTAATTAGCTTAAAATCAATGCAGACCACAATATCAACTAGTCTGACATAAAGAGCTGTATCCTAAAAGCCATGCTTATTTTGCTGTTTTATGTTTGGTAGTAGCTGTCTCCATGTTTGTGTTTCTGGTTACCTATACCCTATCTTAATGGGCAGCTTTGTAATTTTTTAGTATCAATCCTATTTTACACTACATTAATACTCTTACTCAGTTTAATCTTTGCTATTCAACAAAATTTTAACTTTTTCATTTCTTTCTTTCTAAGGTTGGAACCAACATTGTGGCTGAAGTGTCGAGGCCGTACCCCTACATCCTGACGTTGGGAGATAATGACCAGCGCTGCTCTCAGTAATGTTGTAATGTTGCTATGAAATAGCGAGGCCTACCTGAAAAGTCATAGACAGTGTTTGTATGTTAAAATGAGACCAGGGCTGGATAGTTTTGTTCTGCAGAAAAGATATCTGAAGTCACAGAGAGATCCTGCTCTGTAGAAGCTGCCTCAGTCTATTTGTGCAATTACTCCATTCTGCCCTTGTCAGTAATAGTATAGTAATGATGTCACTGTTGATTATCTGTTCTTGTGCTTTTGAAAAATAAATGATTTTTTTCTAAGAACATTTAATAGGATGTTTATTGTATATATGTATGTTTTTTTTTGTATCAAAGTAATTTAACTGTTTAATAGACATGGATGCTTTTTTTTTTTTACAGATTCACTGTAAAACATGAAAATAATAATATATTACAAAATAATACTACGTAGAATAAACCCAACATTCCAGTTAAAATGAACCAACAAACCCCAAACATATGGGTAGAACATTTGACCAATATATGTGGTAGAATTAACCCAGCATTATAGTTAAATATGATGTAGCATTTGGATTGAATATTTAACCCATCTTGCTGGGTTAAACAAATATTAAATTAACCCAGCATTTAGTTAGTCCTATATTTACCCAGCAGCTGGGTTGTTCATAACCCAGCATTTTTTAGGGTGTATCTGCACCATGGGCGCTGTAAGCTGGCTGACCCTGTGCTCTGACCCCAGTTTCCTAATTGGGATATGCGAAGAAGGAATTTCGCTGTGCTGTAAAAAGTACATGTGACAAATAAAATAAGTTTTTCTTAAATAAGCGCTGTCTATGCGGCGCTGTGCGAAACGCATGCTGATGTGAGCCGCTGTATTTCAGTGATAATATACGAACATATTTTTACTGTGTAGTGGACCGCGCGCACACAACCTCTCACGGGCGAGGCTCTGAATACGCGGTTTTAACGGGCTGGCCATTTTAATAATTCATTGATAAGTTGACACACACACACACAGCAGACCAAATCGTCATTAGCGCGTCCCTCCCCCACACAGCGCAGCAATGAGCATTTACTTACATCTAAACTGAGTCGTTTACATAAATGACTGATAACATTTAAACAATTTATTCATACAGATGTACCTGTTTTACAGGTTTGTTACTGAATTTACTCCGATAAAGAGCCATATAAGAACTGTGGCAGCGGGCACACCTAAAAATAAATGCAGGATTATTTTTTATAGTCTAAATAAAAATGCTTTTATAAATGTGGGCTACTGTTATCTACTTCAAATATTTGTTAAAACAGCCAGGAAACTCACTCTGACCATTTTAATAATTCATTGATAAATTAGTGATTCCTTTGGTTTCGGCTGTGCTGATGGTGATCATGTCATCTCGTCGTCTCCGCAGCAGTGAGCGCGCCTATAATTCACTTCTCATACGAATTACATAATCTAATAAATTTTTTTCATTAGTTTATATAAAAGCAGATATTTCGCTTTCTATAAGTATATATTTTTCACGTCTATGAGGCGAGTATACATGGAGTATCGGTTCATTTTCTGACGCGCTCAAGTTCACCAAAAACAATACAGATCCTTGTTTACTTTCTTTATTTATAAATTTATACATATAATTTATTTATATAATTTATATATAAATTACTTTATCATAAAGTTTTTTAGTTATTGTGAGTGCACTTAATAAAAGTAGAGTCTTATAAAGGCTATTTAGCTTATATACTTGTAGTTTTTGAACATTAATCTGACAGTGTTTCAATTTTATGGTCGTTTAGTTTCATTTATTTCAGTTAATAAATATACTACAAATTTAATGAACACAAAATATAAGATGACACAAAACCCTACACACATAGCTTTTCTAATTACATATAATAAAATCTAAAGGCTCAGTGTGTTAACGTTTACGTTAAATTCGATCCTAAAAATATTTAATTTAATTTTAATTATAAATTTGTACTGTAATGTTACTACTGTGGTTATAAATTTGTTTAATTATAATGTTTCACTTGATTTTATTTGCAACTACTGTACGTGCGGCTCTAGACGAGCTGCGGCTCTCATTAATCCTGGAGAGAACGAACTGATGACTGAGGCGTCAGTCTATAGTTATATAGCGCCACTCAGCGGTAAAAGCCAGCAAACACACAAACCCAAATGCAATTGCCGTGCGCCGCGACGGTAAATGTCACATACCGCTTGTTCACCCACTGTAGCATATAAATAATTCTTTATTCTGTGTCTTCGCTTTGGGCAGCTCTTTGGTTTTGTAACAGAGCTTGCAGAAATAACTCACTGTATTTTAAATGAGGATTATTGTGTTTTATATTCTAAACATTTTATTAATCCCATTGGGAAACTGCTTGAATTCATGCTCACCCTAAACATGTCAGCTTCCCATTCTGGTATAAAAATAAGAATGGTTGCATTAAACTTATAGTGATGATAATATTTAAAGCAATAAAAAATGCCAGAGCAAAGGCATCCTCAGAAGATATATAAGATATAACAAAGCTCACTGTTACTGCCACTGTTTGGATTAAAAATATCAGAACATTTAGGGACACAATTTTTAAAGCTTTTTTTTTTGCACTGCTCACCCCACCATCATCCCTGACCCTCACCCCTGGCCCTCGTCTCTTCAAACTTCTGAGGAGAGAGAAACTAAAGAAAAGCATCATGCTTATTGATATAATGTAAAGAATTGTAGAAATACAGTAAAAAAGTTTTGAAAGCTTAATTATGGATACAGTACCACATATGAATGAGTATATCCACATAAAACCTGAGACTCCCAAACGATACTTTATCGCTTTATACTTAAGGAAGGTTAGCGGGTAGACAACTGCCACGTAGCGCTCAAAACACACACAGCACTGGAACATAAAGCGCGAGGCCATGCAGGTGCCAGTAATGATAGTTATTGGATAAGTAAAGCAGAGGGCTTCAATGTCCACATAACAGAGGATGAAGAGAGGTGCTGCCATGGCAAAAAGGATTTCCGCTGTAATTTGGCTCAGCGCAAAAATCAGAGATCCATCCCGTGCTCCGGTTCGGTTTAGGATGATGATGACACAGATGTTTAGAGGAAGTCCCACACAGAAGTTGACATTCTCCATGGACATAATAATAGGCGATGAAAGACTGAGAACAAATGGGTCCAATTTTGTTGTATTCATTTTCTTACACAGGACAGGAGTGTCCGGGTAGCTAAAGGCAGAGACAACACAAGCATGGTTAATTTCTCAAGAGTGTGTTACTGAGTACTGAAAACACTGAGTTTTGGAGTGATTGGAGCTATATATAAAAGCAGCTTTTATAAGTAAGCAGTCGTTTACTCAGAAGCCACTCTCACTCTTGTATATAAAAAGCCAAAAATAAGCTTGTAAACATCCTGAGAAACCACAAACTTAAATATCCATAATGTCTTTAGAATAGATAAGTAAGAATTGATCTGCTGTCTTTGATTTTCTTTTTTAACCCCCCAACAAATTGACATGGTTTGGACTATTTTTTATAGATCAACCATAGCACATAGTACATAAGATATCCATTTAACCATCTAGGAACATCTGTAGACCAACTAGAGTCCATGGAAGCCAATGGTGACCATTGCATTTTTTCCTATTTGTGCAACCGTGGTAGGACCACCGGTCAACACACACAAATAAAACATGGAAACGCCAATTAGCCTAATCTGCATGTTTTTGGACAGTGGGAGGAAACCGTAGAACCCGGAGGAAACCCACCAAACACAGGGAGAACATGCAAACTCCATACATAAAGAACCCAGGACCTGTTAACTACTAAGCAACTATGCCACCATAAGGTAGTATAATAATAATAATAATAATAATAATAATAATAATAATAATAATAGCAGCAATAACAATAATCATAATACCTTTGAAAAAGTCATTAGTCTTGATGTGAGGCTCAGTGTAGGGAAACGTGTATAAGATACTGCACACACAACATCAGACCAACGCATAAGTGATCCAGAACCCTATTACAGAACGGCTTTATACCTGTTGCTTGTAATGTAGGAAAATCTCTCACATGCAAATCAACATTTCTGAGACATCTGTCAGTGCTGACAGCAGAAACAAATCATGAGTACTAGGGTTTTAACCTTGTCAACACAACAACACATTCATTTATTTAGATAATTTGTTTTGTTTAGGCACTCAGTAGGGCCCTTGCCAAATTTGAATGGCAGACTAGTTGGCTGAGAATATGTCCTGGAATCTTGTCAATTAGCTTGCTCTGCTTGGTGGGTTTCCTCCGGGTACTCCGGTTTCCTCCCACAGTCCAAAGACATGCAGATTAGGCTAATTGGCGTTCCCAAATTGACCATAGTGTGTGAATGAGTGTGTGTGTGTGTGTGTGTGTGCCCTGCGATTGATTGGCACCCTGTCCTAGTGCCCGAAGTCTCCTGGGATAGGCTCCAGGTCCCCTGCGACCCTGAACACAGGAATAAGCGGTATAGAAAATGAATGGATGAATGAGTATATACAGTATATATAAGTCCACTCCTCAGCATTCGTGACATCAACTGACCTGTAGTGGCCTTTAACAGTATACGTGAGTTGTGCTTTGCTCATCATCTTTGCGCAATGTAGGTAATAATATAAGCACATAATGTTGGAGAAGACACAAAAATTTGTGTTGTTTCAAAATAGGATTTCTCAACAATGCTTTACCGCACAGACACACAGTTTGGATTATTTCGAATTTTCGTAAGGCATGCTGTATATTTAAATGGTGACGTGGTGAGAAGAATGACAGTGAAAATGCAGAAATGTATGGCACAGCTGTTGTTTTCATTACATAATTACAGTGTACATACAGTACATGGGACTAGCATCAGTACAAAGTTTAGAAATTCTGTAATGTGTTTATTAAACACACGAACAATGGCTGTTCAGATGAATGCAGAACTATCTGGTGATTGTAACTGTGAATTTTATTTAATTTTAAAAAGTATTATTATTATTATTATTATTTATTCCTTTCTTTGTTGTTGGAAAGGTCAGGTCATGCAGTTTCACATGACATGTACAACATCTCGCCACGTTGAACACATCCGGAGGAATTTAACCCGAGAAGAAAAGATCTCATAGGGATACATGGATGTTCATAGGGATAAAAAATACTTAGTCAAGAGGAAAGAAAACACTTTCAAAAGAATAAAAACACAATCTATACCAATACAAATAAAACTGTAAAAAATGTATGACTCCCCAGTAGACTCAGATTTACAGACAGACCTCGAGATGCTCTGCTAAGCTAGCACATCAACTTGACATACCTCTTGAGACACTCACCTCATCTTCTGATGGCCAAGGAATGAGCCTCCATGCTGGTTCAACCCAGTCATCTGATCATAAGCAATTTTACAGAAGGGAAGGCTAGAGGTGAAGAGAAAACAAAGAGTCTGGACAACTTCAGTCCAATAGGGTGGTCTCCCACACCAGGGTGAAGATGGAGGCCATCGGGGGCAGCCTCCCATAGCTATTGCTAATCGCTGTATACATTTAAGACAAACACTGCCTGGATTGTACTGAAGAGCTCTTTGCCACAAAAATAATTAGGGAAATAGATCTGCCGCAGTCAACTGTACGCTATTTTATTGTAAAAGAAAGCATGCAGCTCAGCTATGAAGTGGTAGACCATGAGGACACATAGAGCAGGACTGATATGTCCTGAAGCACATAGCATGTAAGTCATTTGTTCTCTGTTTTAGCACATACTACAGACCTCCAAACTACCTGGAAACAACACATAACTCATATCACTGGACACCTCAACCGTTTACTACCATTTTCCTAATCAAAGACCTTTCTCACATTCCAGCCCTTTGCCATGCAGTACAGGTCACTTTAATACTTTCATATTTTTATTATTGTCTTAGTAACAATTATACATTATATTGGTACATTATTCGGCATACACAGTTTACACTAGTGGTAGGCAAGTTCATCCTAGAGAGCCACAATCCTGTAGAGCTTAACCCTAATCAAACACACCTGAACAAGCGACTCAAGGTCTTCAGGATTATTAAGGCTACATGCAGGTGAGTGTGTGTGTTTTTTGTTTTTTCAGGGTTGGAATCTGGACTGTGGCTCTCTAGGACCAAACTTGCCTGCCCCTGGTTTACACATATCAGATTATCTGTACAGCAAGACAGCACAAATGTTTATAGTACAGGTTCTTCTCAAAAAATTAGCATATTGTGATAAAGATCATTATTTTCTGTAATGTACTGATAAACATTAGACTTTCATATATTTTAGATTCATTACACACAAACTGAAGTAGTTCAAGCCTTTTATTGTTTTAATATTGATGATTGTGGCATACAGCTCATGAAAACCCAAAATCCCAATCTCAAAAAATTAGCATATCATGAAAAGGTTCTCTAAACGAGCTATTAAACTAATCATCTGAATCAACTAATTAACTCTAAACACCTGCAAAAGATTCCTGAGGCTTTTCATGGGTAAGACTGCCGACCTGACTGCTGTCCAGAAGGCCATCATTGACACCCTCAAGCAAGAGGGTAAGACACAGAAAGACATTTCTGAACGAATAGGCTGTTCCCAGAGTGCTGTATCAAGGCACCTCAGTGGGAAGTCTGTGGGAAGGAAAAAGTGTGGCAGAAAACGCTGCACAACGAGAAGAGGTGACCGGGCCCTGAGGAAGATTGTGGAGAAGGACCGATTCCAGACCTTGGGGGACCTGCGGAAGCAGTGGACTGAGTCTGGAGTAGAAACATCCAGAGCCACCGTGTACAGGCGTGTGCAGGAAATGGGTTACAGGTTGCAAATTTTGCATGTCATTGGGAAATCAAGGTGCCAGAGTCTGGAGGAAGACTGGGGAGAGGGAAATGCCAAAATGCCTGAAGTCCAGTGTCAAGTACCCACAGTCAGTGATGGTCTGGGGTGCCATGTCAGCTGCTGGTGTTGGTCCACTGTGTTTTATCAAGGGCAGGGTCAATGCAGCTAGCTATCAGGAGATTTTGGAGCACTTCATGCTTCCATCTGCTGAAAAGCTTTATGGAGATGAAGATTTCATTTTTCAGCACGACCTGGCACCTGCTCACAGCGCCAAAACCACTGGTAAATGGTTTACTGACCATGGTATTACTGTGCTCAATTGGCCTGCCAACTCTCCTGACCTGAACCCCATAGAGAATCTGTGGGATATTGTGAAGAGAAAGTTGAGAGACACAAGACACAAGAATCTGCAAAAGGATTCCCGACCAAGTATTGAGTGCAGAACTGAACATAATTATTTGAAGGTTGACTTTTTTTGTATTAAAAACAATTTTCTTTTATTGGTCGGATGAAATATGCTAATTTTTTTAGTTTTTCATGAGCTGTATGCCACAATCATCAATATTAAAACAATAAAAGGCTTGAACTACTTCAGTTGTGTGTAATGAATCTAAAATATATGAAAGTCTAATGTTTATCAGTACATTACAGAAAATAATCAACTTTATCACAATATGCAAATTTTTTGAGAAGGACCTGTATATATGATTTATTCGTAGTATACTTTTTGTGTTTGTGTGACCATACATCAAAAAGTGCTCCTTGTACACATTCGTTCAGCCTCACCTCATGCATGTGAGTTTTCCATTCTGGTATAAAAATAAGACTGGCTGCATGAAACTTACAATGATCATAACATTTACAGCAAGAGAAAGTGACTGAGCAAAGACATCCTCAGACGATGTATAAGATATAACATAGCTCACCATTACTGAAAATGTTTGCAATGAAAAAATGAGGAAATTTAAGGACACAATTTTTAAAGCCTTTTTTTTTGCACTGCTCACCCCACCATCACCCCTGATCCTCCCTCCTGGCCTTGGTCTCCTCAGACCTCTGAGGAGAGAGAAACTAAAGAAAAGCATCATGCTTAGACTTATAACATAAATACTTATAATAAAACTGTAGAGAAATTTTGAAAGCATAATCACAGGTATAGTGCCACATATGAATGAGTATATCCACATAAAACCCGAGACTGCTAACCGATATTTTATCGCTTTATATTTAAGGAAGGTTAGTGGGTGGACGACTGCCACATAGCGCTCAAAACACACAACGCACTGGAATAGCAAGCGGGAAGCCATGCAGGTGCCAGTAATGAATATTATAGGAGAATAAAAGCAAAGGCTTTCAAAGTTCACATAACAGAGGATGAAGAGAGGTGCTGCCATGGCAAAGAGGATTTCGGATGTAATTTGGCTCAGTGTAAAAATCAGAGATCCATCCAGTCCTCCACCACGGGTTAGGATGATGATGACACAGATGTTTAGAGGAAGTCCCACACAGAAGTTGACGTTCTCCATGGACATAATAATAGGTGATGCAAGACCCTGAATTAATGGATCCGGTTTTGATTGATTCATTTTCTTACACAGGACAGGAAGTTCCAGGTAACTAAAGGTACAGACAACACATGCATGGTTAATTTCACAAGAGTGTATTACTGAGTACTGAAAATACTAAGTACTGAAATACTGAGTTTTGGGGTGATGAGATATAGTAGATATCACTCATAAATAAAAGGATCTGTAAGCAGTCATTTGTCGTATTCGCACGGGCCTAGTATTACCTGGGGACATGGTAGGATTTGTAAAAATTGCGGAGGTTGTCTGTGATCTTCATCCCGTGCAAATCAGGCATGTCTGTAATTTGTAAAGTAAAAATTCTTACCATCCTACCATATATCGCGAAACATCGAGTGCCTGTGATAATATTAGTCCCGTGCGATTCAGCATGCCTGTGATTTGGCCAGTATTTGCGGAGAAGTATATACGTTTTTAAAGGTTTTTGTTTTCTGCATGCCTTTATATCCATCATCCATGAAGAATAGAGGCTGCGTTGGAGTGCTTTGAAAGTATTTTGTGTCATGGGTCATATCCATATACACCATACAACAAAACAACGTGCAGAAGGAGATAATGACATTTCCAAACAAAAGCCTATCCAAAATCTAACGTTAATGAGTTACAGATAAATCAAGGATATAACTCGAGCTTGTAAGTCAGTGAAATGTAAATGACACAGGGCACAATAACTATACAGTGGAACATTGGATTATGAGCATAATTCATTCTGGAAAAAACTTGCAAATCAAAGCAAAATGTCCCATAAGAAATAATGGAAACTCAAATTATTCATTCTACAGCCCAAAAAAAATTATACATAAAAATAATTAACACAAAATATAAAGTAAAAATAAAACAAATTAACCTGCACTTTACCTTTTTTTTTTTTAAAAAGTACAAATAAATCCCAACAGATAAGTGTTTCCATTTATGCGCGCAGGAGCTGTGTTTTTTAAAAGCATTTCACTGCATGTGACAAATAAAATTTTCATTTGTTTGTGTGAAGCTCTTACTTTCAGCCCCTCCTGTCTCCCCTTTCTCATCTTACACAGTAAATCTTTCTCCTCTCTTATTTGAATTTCATTAACATTAACAGAAAGACCGTTTTATCAAACACTTAGCAAGGAAAATCGTTAATGACACTCGTGTGAGCACAAACTAATGGAATCACTACTGTAAAGAAAACAAACAAACAAATGAACCTGAACTTTACCTTTGAAAAGAATCGTGACAGAGCAGAGTTTCTGTGTAGAGCAGAGTGTGTGTGTGTATGCGTGTGTGTGTGTGTGTGTGTGTGTGTGTGTGTGTGTGTGTGTGTGTGTGTGTGTGTGTGTGTGTGTGTGTGAAGCATAGAGTGGGTGTGGGGGTGTAAAGGCAAGAGAGAGAGAGAGAGAGAGAGATTGAGAGCGTGTGTTTGAAGGGGCATAACGAGAGACTGAAACAGAGAGGGAGAAAAGGGATCTTTAACCTCTCTGGTGAGACTTTCTTTTGCCTTACCACTCGTGCACACACGTGTGTTATAAGAAACAGTACACTCGCACTGTACACATGCGCTTACAGACACAAAATAAAATAAGTTTTACACACGCACACGTGGTCACAGTGTTATAGTAAACAGTACATGCGTGCACGGATGTTGATTATACCAGTAAGAGACGATTACCAGCAGGGGAGACGATTACCCACAATTCCACAGCGCAAGCGAGAGAAAAAAACGTTGGTTCATGTGATGCTCGGTGTCAAAACAAGAAGTGCATGTGAGAAGATACATGATACTCAGTACTCGTAAACCAAGACTTGTTCGTTTTGCAAGTCAAAATTTATTAAAAATTTTTGCTCGCCATGCGGAACACTCGCAAACCGAGTTACTCGTAATCCGAGCTTCCACTGTACAGTATTTGTTTCTTTTTTTAATCCATCTAACCAGACATCCATTAATTCTCTCTCTGCAAACATACACACCCTCTCCTCCTCTTTTCATCTCAATACACTCACAAACGACTGACAAACCACAAAGTTACATAATCGATAATAAGAATTGATCTACTGTATTTGATTTTGCTGCATTTTTTTTGTAACCCACAAACAGTTGACATGGTTTGTACTGTATTTTTACAGATCCACCAGAGCACATAAGACAAAAGAAATTAAATAATAATAATAATAACAATAACAATACCTGTGAAGTAGTTGTTAGTCTTGACGTAAGGCTCTATGTAACGGAAATGTGTAGAAGATATGCACAACATCAGACCAATGCATAAGAACCCTATTACAGAACGGCTTTATACCTGTTGCTTGTAATGTATGAAAATCTCTCACATGCAAATCAACATTTCTGAGACATCTGTCATTGCTGACAGCAGAAACAAATTGTGAGTACTATGGTTTGAACATTGTCAACACAACAATACATTAAATTATTTAGCTAATTTAAAGGAAATCACCACAGAAATAACAATCATCTATAGACTGAGAGCTGCTACTGATATCCATGACCCAGACATCACACATATTCTTCAGAGTTGTGGGTAACCACATACAAGACCACTCACAGTACATTCAAAGTGCTATCTATGTCATTGAATCCCTTTATTCACTTAATCATAAACTATCTTTCTCTCTGAAGGGGTGACTGCAGCTCAAGGATGAGGTGGTAGCACTCAAGTACCTGCTCCAAGAGACTTACGGACACTACATTACGTATTCAATTCAATTCAATTTTATTTGTATAGCACTTTTAACAATTGCGCACAACAGGGAACCCATCCTCATCTGGGTGAAACAGGTAGCAGGAAATGATCTGCATTTATACAGTGTGTTAGATGTGTTAGCCAGTTCAGCGATAATAGTTGAGGTTAATTGATGTTATGCGTAGTTATTGGACACAATTGCAGTCTTGAACTATCGACCAACCACAGCCAATGGTCAGAGAAACAGCTGTCCACACCAGTCAAGGCCAGAACAGTCTTATGGTAGAGTGAAATCATCGCCAGACACCAGACGCATCCCAAAGAGACATCCATGCAACGAGATCTCCAACCAGAAGCGGGGCACCAGGATAGGTTAGACAGGTCCGAAGGGCAGAGGGAGTCTGGATCACTGGAAGCTCAGGAATGACATGTGTAGCTCGACAGAGAGAGAGAGAGAGAGAGAGAGGGGGGAGAGAGAACAGGAGAGGGGAGAGCAGTAGAGGAGAGATAGCGCTTATGTATGGTCGCAGTCACATAATGTATAATGTGAATGTACATATATTTACTGTAGAGTGCAAGCAGGGACTCCGGCAGGACTAACTATAACAGCATAACTAAAAGGGAGAGCCAGAGGGAAGCACAGACATGAGGAGGAACTGAGATGTAAAGCAAACAATCACCTCACCGTCAACAAACCTGAGTGATCAATGAGAGTGAGGAAGACAGCATCTAAACATACCAGTTCACCATAATACTCTACGTCCATGAGTCCCCCAGATCTGCTCCTTTACCTTATGGCAAATCTATTTATAAAAATGCTTGGCTAAATAAATAGGTTTTTAGCCTAGACTTAAACACTGAGACTGTGTCTGAGTCCCGAACACTATTTGGAAGACTATTCCATAATTTTGGGGCTTTGTAAGAAAATGCTCTGCCCCCAGCTGTAGTTTTCATAATACGCGGTACTGACAAGCAGCCTGCATCCTTTGACCGAAGTAGGCGTGGCGGATCGTAAGACACTAGCAGTTCGCTCAGATACTGCGGCGCGAGACCATTTAATGCTTTATATGTCAAGAGTAGTATTTTAAAATCAATGCGAAATTTCACAGGGAGCCAGTGTAGTGAAGATAGGATAGGGGTGATGTGCTCATATCTTCTGGTTCTAGTGAGGACTCTCGCTGCTGCATTCTGGACTAGCTGAAGCTTGTTTATGCACCTAACTGAACAACCAGACAGTAAGGCATTACAATAGTCCAACCTAGAAGTGATAAAAGCATGAACTAGTTTTTCTGCATCGTTTAGTGACAAACATTATTTCTTATTTTGGCGATATTTCTGAGGTGAAAGAATGCTATCCTGGTGATATTATCTACATGAGCTTCAAATGAAAGTATGGAATCTATAATCACACCGAGGTCTTTTCCTGTTGCACTTAATGGAACAGAAAGGCCATCTAAAGTTAAGCTGTGATCTAAGATTTTACTTCTAGCTGTATGCGGTCCTATGACTAGAACTTCTGTCTTATCATTATTAAGCAGAAGGAAGTTAATTAGCATCCAATCTCTTATATCCTGCACACATTGCTCAACTTTAGTAAGCTGGTTTTTCTCACCTGGTTTTGCTGAGACATATAACTGTGTGTCATCAACATAACAATGAAAACTAATACCATGTTTACGGATTACAAAGATTAGAAAAAGAAGTGGGCCTAGGACACAACATTGGGGAATTCCACTGCTGACAGGTAGAGACTGAGAACAAAACTTTTTTTTTGTCAAGTCAATCAAGTAAGCTTTATTGTCAATTCAAACATACACAGTAAGTACACAGTGAAACAAAACAACGTTTTGTAAATTTGCAACATAAAATAAGAGAAAACTAACTAGCTAACTTGCCCTGCGATGGATTGGCACCCTGTCCAGGGTGTACCCTGCCTCATGCCCTGAGTCTCCTGGGATAGGCTCCAGGTCCCCGCGACCCTAAAATACAGGATAAAGCGGTATAGAAGATGAATGAATACATGACCAAGACAACAGTTCTTTATAAAGAAAAAAATATTTATTTGACTAATCTACGACACATGAAACTACGCTACTTAACCATACACACGTAAACACACACATAAACAGTTCAGAGGCTGAAAGTTAATGGAGTTCTTCTAGTACTGTTTATTAGACCTGAGAAAGTCACAAGAGCAGAGCCTTGGGTTTAATCTTACTGTTCATTATGAATTAAGCACCAATTTTCAGCAAGGTATGAATCTTTATTTGTTTACTTGAGTTACGTTTTGTTACGGTTTGTTACGGTTCGCCTCCAGTGAAGGGAATCACAGCGTTGCTGATTGGTTGGTGTGCGGTTTTTGAGATGACGTCTTTTGGGAAAGCCCTTCGTTGAGGCGCTGGTTGCCTGGTTTCCGATGGCGGCGCTCTGGAACTTCTTCTGTTGGTTTCTTCATTGCAGGACTTCTGCTGGCACGAAGTCTCCTTGGGAGTTCTTGAAGAGCGGATGACGCCAGCAAGGGCGGAAAATTAAGCTTGATGGTTACCTTCAGAAGCCCATGACAAATCTCTTTCCGATGAATCTCCTTCAGCTGCTCGAACTTTGGCACGGGTCTGTCCCACAGCCGTTTGTCCCAATTAGAGGTGTTTCTGGGCATAGCCACGTCCACATGGTTCCTCCTTTTCGTGCATACATTTAACCTGTGGTTTGGTCTGTCACATGGGAGGCTATCTCAGTGGAGTTTTAGTAACTTAAGTAAATTGTATTTAACATGAGTCTATTTCATATGACTAAGATTTCATGCACATCAACGTTCATTGAATATACAGAGCTTTCATTTGATACCAAACATCCCATGCGTTGCATACCCACTCATACCTTTATCTATAGCAAGGGTTATACCTGTTAATTACCCTTCCCAAGTTTAGAATAAAAATGTTAAACACAACATAAAAACATCAAACATCCTATGTGAGTACATTCATATAATTTCATATTTGCCTACTGGCATACTTCAATTGATTAGCATTCTACGTGTCCCTGAAGCATTGTACGTTCTCTGTTCTGGGGTCACGAGATGAAGCAGGAAACATATTCTGGTGGTCAGCAACTGCCAGGGGGGTTGTGGCTTCTTCCTCGTTCAAGGGAGTTGCTTGCTGATTTCCACCGTTTGAGTGGGGATCTGTAACTGCTTCGTTCTTCTGCAAAGGTTTGCATGCAGATTTACACCTTCAGAGTTGGACACATGTAACCGTTTCCTTCCTTGAACTGTCTCTTCCTCGTTCAACTCCCTTTGAGGTGGCCTGCTCGTCCCTACAACTTTAATATTTTGTACTGTTTTCATTTGCATATATATTATATTTGTATTGTAACGTACTTTTTGGTCACTCTAATCACTCTAATAAACAAAGAGCAATTAAAATATTTCATTAATATTTTCCTTTTTAAAATAACTGACCATATCCAAAAGTGTATGTATATGAGGATAATTGTTTCTTTTTATATTCTGCTTCACCCTGTGCATGTCAGTTTTCCATTCTGGTATAAAAATAGGAATGGTTGCATTAAACCGATAGCGACATTAATATTTAAACCAGTGAAAAATGCCAACACAAAGGCATCCTCAGATATTGCATAATATGTAAAAAAGCTCATCAACATTGGGATTGTTCGGATTAAAAATATCAGAAAATTTAAGCACACGATTTTAAAAGCCTTTTGTTTGGCAACATTCACCCCTCCATCATCCCTTTTCCTCACTCCTGGTCCTGGTCTCTTCAGGCTTCTGAGGAGAGAGAGACTCATGAAAAGCATCGCGCTCATAACAGTGATGTATACAGCTGCCATAATATCAAAGGGAACGTCTGAAAACCTAAACATGGTAATAATGCCAGTTGTGCATGAAGATAACCATATAATGACTGTAAGTGCTAACCGATACTTTATTAATTTATACTTAAGGAAGATAAGCGGGTGGATGACTGCCACGTAACGCTCAAAACACACACAGCACTGGAACAGCAAGCGAGCCATCATGCAGGTGGCAGTAATCAGTGATACTGGATAATAAAAGCAGAGTTTTTGCACATAACAGAGGATGACAAAAGGTGCTTCCATTTCAAAGAGGACTTCGGCTAAAATCTGGCTCAGTGCAAAAGTCAGAGCTCCATCCAGTCCTGCACCACGGGTTAGGATGATGACGACACAGATGTTTAGAGGAAGTCCCACACACAAGTTGACAGTCCCGATAAACATTGTAATGGGTGATGACAGACCATCAATTATTGGATCCAGTTTTGTTTCATTCATTTTTTTACACAGGACAGGAAGTTCCAGGTGGCTAAAGGTACAGACAACACATGCAAGGTTAATTTCACAAGAGTGTGTTTTTGAATAGATAGTTCGACACATATAATGAGATGCAACATAAATAAGTATGACATGTCCGTATCACTGTAATACACTGAAACATTGAAACAGCAGACTGTGAAAATTAATATTCGTCTCATTCTCAAAACTTTTGTACACTCCTATACTTTTAGAGGGAGTTTTTTTTTACTCCTGTACATCTCGCTGTAAAATCCTGAACTTTATACTCCACTATATTGTGAAACATCTGTATCTCCTTCTTACTAATAAAATGACAGTAAACATGTCCGTTTGTATTATTGATGTTTAAATTACAAGTTTCCCCATACAAGAATTTTATCAAATTTATTCCATTACCCAGTCCATTTTTATGGACTCAAATGTAATTGGAAAAATTAACATAATTTTAAAATATAGTTGCAAGCAAAGATGACGGGCCCAAGCACCCTGGGCCATATATATATATATATATATATATATATATATATATATATATATATATATATATATATATCAGTCGGCTGTCTGATTACCTTTGTGATGTGTCAGAGTCTGAGTTAATGTTGAAAGCCTATACTTCAATGATAAAAAATCTTAAAATCTTAAAACCGAGATACTTATGATCTGCTTGTTTAATCCAGTACAGTTTCCTATTAATATTGAGAATAAATGCTGGAAACCTTATGTTCTTGTACTCTCATAAAATCTGGCATAGTAGAAAGCCGTAGTGCATACCTGTGAGGACGGTTGGTGTCAGACGTGAGGTTCTAGATAAGATACATTTGTAGAATAAATACAGACAGCATCATACTCAAGCGAAAGTGATTCAGAACCTTTATACAATATAACTTTATATCTGATGCTTGTGCTGTAGGAAAACCTCACACATGCAAATGAAACTTTCTGAGATATCCATTAACGCTGACAGCAGAAGCAAATCAACCGTGTCAACACAACTGCATAGGTGATTTATTAATGATTATTTATTTAATAATTGAATTATACAATTTCGACGCAAGGTGGTGTAGTGGTTAGCACTGTCGCCTTGCACCTCCAGGGTCTGGGTTCGATTCCCGGCCAGGCTCGATTCCCGTCTCTGTGTGCATGGAGTTTGCATGTTCTCCCCGTGCTTGGTGGGTTTCCTCCGGGTACTCCGGTTTCCTCCCACGGTCCAAAGATATGCAGATTAGGCTAATTGGCGTTCCCAAAATTGACCATAGTGTGTGAATGAGTGCGTGTGTGTGTGTGTGTGTGTGTGTGCTCTGTGATGGATTGGCACGCTGTCCAGGGTGTACCCTGCCTCGTGTCCAGACTCTCTTGGGATAGAATGAATGAATGAATTTTGACGCACTCATCCATATGATTAGGAAAGAGGTGCAATATTATGGTTTCCTTTAATTTTGATATATTTGTGAACCGACTGGGCCGGTCTTGGCCAGCGGCCCACCGAGAAAACCCCCGGTACTCCAGATGGCCAGTCCGCCACTGACTAGACTATTTGTAAAGTCATATCATCGCATCGATTTTCATACAATTGTTATGCAGATGACACCCAACTTACTCTCTCCTTTCCTCCCTCTGACACTCAGGTTTCCACCCAGATCTCAGCATGTCTGGCAGACATCTCATCCTGGATGGCTGCACATCAGCTCAAGCTCAATCTGAGTAAAACTGAACTGTTGTTCATCCCTTGTGACTCATCCCCAGGTCAAGACCTTGTGATATCCCTGGACAACAACCAAATCACTCCTTCAGCCACTGCCCGCAATCTTGGGGTAACCGTGGACAACCATCTGTCATTTTCCCCACACATAGCTAACCTTACTCGCTCTTGTAGATTTCTTCTTTACAATATCAGAAGAATTCGCCCGTTTCTTTCTTCACAGGCTACTCAGGTGCTTGTTCAGTCCCTTGTTATTTCAAGACTGGACTACTGCACCTCACTCCTGGCAGGTCTGCCTCTGTCCACGATTCGCCCTCTGCAACTGATCCAGAATGCAGCAGCACATCTCGTTTTTAACCTCCCCAAGTTCTCCCACACCACCCCACTCCTCCGCTCCCTGCACTGGCTTCCTGTAGCTGCCCGCATCAAATTCAAAACACTGATGCTTGCCTACAAAGCTAAAAATGACCCAGCACCCACTTACCTCTCTGCTCTAATCACACCTCACACTGCACCACGTTCCCTCCGATCCTCCAGCACTGCTCGCCTCATCCCACCATCTCTCAGGGATCGAGGGCGGCATTCATCCAGACTCTTTTCTGTTCTGGCACCTAGGTGGTGGAACGAACTTCCTCTAGATGTCCGTACAGCAGAGACTTTGACTATCTTTAAACGACGACTCAAGACGCATCTGTTTCTCCAGTACTTGGACTAACCCCCTTCCCCCCCCCCCCCCCCCCCCCGCAAAAAAAAAAAAAAAAAACTCTTCCCAGTTGTGTTGGACTAATGGCACTTAGTTATAAACCTGGTTAACCCAGTGTAAGTATGTATCCAGTGATGTTAACGTTAAAGCACTTTTTGTAAGTCGCTCTGGATAAGAGCGTCTGCCAAATGCCTAAATGTAAATGTAGACTATAGACCTACATTATTATTTCTCTCACCCCAAGTCTCACCACGAGTCTCACCCGGTGTCTCACCCTGTGGCTCACCCTGTGTCTCACCCTGTGGCTCACCCTGTAACTAAGACACGACACAAGACACAAAACAGAACTCATTGGTGATTTCTTCACATTGTTTTGTTCTTTCAGTTGCCTCAATCTCGGATGTGGTGAAAAGATCTCGGCGTGTCCTCAAACATGTGCAAAGAGGCTTCAGGATGACCACAGCTTTCAGGAGAGCTCACGTTTCAAATAATGCTGTGAAAGACACGCCAGCAATTGCAGAGATTTACATAGCAGACAAAAGTCTCCTAAACCAGTTCGAGTGTAAATACACACTTCTGAAACTAGCACAACTTTGTCAGAAATAAATAGTTGGTGAGCTGGCAGAAAAGATAACTGAGATGAAAAACACCAAACAGCTCGTCCTCTTTTCTGCTAAGAAAGACTGAATGTCTGCAACAGGATGTTAGCTGGATACGTTTGAGTAGATTGAAGTAGATAGAAGTTTTATTGTTCATAGTGTGAAATGTTGGTGTGCTGATGGGGCAGTTGCTTTACCCCTATATGGTGACATGGTGCTGCCAGTGCAGATTGTTTATTTTATTGTTATTCTTTTTGTTTTATATTCATGTCCAATGTGGCAGACAATCCCACTGTTCGGATCTGATACCCTCGTGGACAACGGGTTTGTGTAAACATATTGTTAATAAAACAACGTTCTCTCATATCCTGCCTGTAGTGTTTATTCTATAGTATTTTATCGTCTGGTACTGACGTCTTATCATGTATCACGCTGTATGTGTTAATCAAATAATTCAAAATGAGGGTTTGACATTAACTTTTTTGCTGACTGGCCGATGTGACTAGTGGATTTCCGGAGTCACTCGCCATTCAGACTTTTTACTTGCAACAATTTTGTTACAAGAAAATGGCAGTTTTTTCTTCACCGTGATACGTTAATGTTTGTTATATCTAGATTCACTTATAAATGACAGCATACACTGTATCACTATCTTGTAGTATCTTGTAGTGTTGACTCTTTATAGTGTTGGTAATTCAATCAATTGATGAGTTTCTATCATTCAACATGAAATCTAAATAGATTTTAATAGTGATTACTTTATATATAATCAGTAAATAACCTGCGAAAGGGGCAAAACATTCTCAACCTGTTGAGAAGCAATAGCCCTTTAAGGAAATGATACACACACACCAAACAGGAAGTAAAAGTGTGTGCGTGTTAGTGATGCGCGGGTCGTCTGGTAACCCGCGGGTCGGGTTGGGGCGGGTAAAGAAATTGTCTCTTTATTTGCCGGGCGGGTTGGGGCGGGAGAGATCGAGGTCGGGAATTTACATCATTAAAAGAAATAAAGGTCAGGCTGTTACATCTAATACTTGGGAGTCCAAAGTATGTCTATTTGGGGGGGCGGGGCGGGTTGTAAAAATATATACAGTGGGGTGGGCCAAATAATTTCATAAATACCTGACCCGCGAGAAGACCGGGGTGGGGGGGGGGGCTGTGGGGTATGGGGGGGGTTGAGTGGAGAGGAGAGTGGATGACGGGGGGGCGGGAGCAGAGAGGGTAGCGAGCGGAGAGGAGAGTGGATGACGAGGGGGGGGGGGGGATGGGGGGAGAGACGCAGAGTACAGTTCACGTCTCCCAAATGAAGCGGACAAGAAGGGGGCTAAATGATGTCTACCTGACTTTCTTACAAATAACGCACATTTCATTCAAAATATTATAAACACACCAATAATTTGCACTTTTTTCATTTATTTAATTGTGTGAAATGGCAAATAAAAACAGATAATAAAAGCGATGATGATGTGGAGGTGAATTGGTTTAGTCTTGACTTCTGGTGGTGAGTGACAGCGTTGGGGGAAATCTGCTGATTGTCGAATCGTCGATTATAAAGTATAAACACAGCGATGGAGAGAAAAAGGCCAAAACTGTCAGGGGCCCAATTTAGAAAAATGCTTACCTTGTTAAAAAAAAAAACACACACACACAATAAAAGCCTAATTTACAAACCATCACAGAAATTCTAATGGTTTCTATTAAATACCACAAAATGGAACCACAAAATGATGCTTTGCAGCAAGACTGCAGCAAGTACAGTTATTTATTTCCATTGTTTATTATGTTAATGTTGGCTATAGCCAATATATTTACAATATATTTACAGTATACTGTAAATAGCCAGTTTAATTTACATATGTGTAGATAGTTTAAAAGACATTTTCCATTTGCTATAACTCTGTTACGTGACAAAGCATATAATTTGAGGCAGTAAATTAACCAAGGAGCTAATTGTTCCTCCATTAGATTAGATTAGATTAGATTAGATTAGATTAGATTAGATTAGATTAGATTAATAACTTTTGGACGGCTCTCAGGATTGCACTTACATTGCCAGTGACTGTAGCTCAAGCAGAGAGGAGCTTTTCCAAACTCAGGTTAATCAAGACATACCTGAGGTCCACCATGTCTCAGGAACGTCTCACTGGCCTCGCTGTCATAAGCAGAAATCATGCAATAGGGCAGCAGATCTCATATGATGACTTTATTGATGACTTTGCATCTAGAAAGGCCAGAAAAGTCAGATTTTAGTTTCAGTTTGTGGTTTCTGTTCTGCAGTGAAGTAAATAAGTTTTTAGTGTGATTTGTTCTATATTAATTCTATATGTATATAATATTTGTAATATTTGTTTGTACACAGTATATCTATTTAAGTTATGAGTAGTTTAATAAAATGTGTGCTGTGTACAAAATGTGAAGTTATTTTTTTTTCTGGGGGTTGGCGCCAGGAGGGAGTCTCGCCCAGGGAGCAATTCAGTGTAGAACCGCCACTGCATGCGCATTTTATTACGTTGCAATGCGTTGATTATATCGGACGACTTTAGAGAAAACTACAACCAAAATATATTGTCATACCAAAGAATAAACTACCTGCCAAAGTGGCTAGTGAGACTAAAGTTATTACTCCCACAGCCCAATTTTACCCGCATTTGGCGGGTGGGCGCGTGCCAATGTCAAGCCCTGATTCAAACTATTTAACATTTGAGATTACAGTGCAGAAATTAATTTGTGTAATTGACTACTGAATTATCTACATGGAATACTTTTTCAGTTTCATTGTAGACTGTCCCGATAGGGCCAATGAGAATATAGAATAGTCTGTGGATATTGTTAATATATTTCTTGATTAATGCATATTGTTTGTTTATATATATTGTTATTTTAATAAATATCGTATTTCTACACTATTCTGGTCTGTTTATTTTCTGAAGAATGGAGGCAGATGTTTTACAGCAGGGTTGTAGTGGGAGCACTGTGGCATCAGGTGTTACCACTTAGGAGTTTTGCTTAGGACCTGAGGAAGGTTAAGTCCAGTAAAGATGCATTACCAGACTGAGTGACACAACCCTGGTGATGACACGGATCAAACTTATGTAGAATATAAATAAATCAGGTTGATGCAAAGCTTTTAGTGAAATATATGTGATATTTGTCTTAACATGACAAGATGACAAGTGAGCAAACATTCATCTGAAGCATAACAAAAGAATCAGGAGCAGAAATGCAAAGAAGCGTGTGTGTTCAATTTCCATCTGATTTGCATAAAGTCTCTGTTTTACAAAAACTCAACTCAGAAACACAGACCAAACATAGGACACCCCAGTGAAAAAAAAATACACTTTAGTGTATTACAAATATATTGAAATCCTCGATAATACACTGCTAATATACTAACAAAAAATTGTACCATCAGTTAATATATAAAAAGTATACTAACATCATGCTTTTACCAAATTTTGGAATTAAACTTTAAATAGCCCTGTCCAGGGTGTACCCCGCCTTGTGCCCTAAGCCTCCTGGGATAGGCTCCAGGTCCCCCGCGACCCTGAATAGAGGATAAAGCGGTATAGAAGATGAATGAATGAATGAATGAATGAACTTTAAATATACTTTAAAAAATTATTGTATTATAATACTTTAAATGAAAGGTTGGTATAATTTCCAAAGTATACTTATTTAAACTTGTTTTTCAATATATTTTTGGTATATTTTTTTAAATATGCTCGAAATAATCATTGTACAAATGTACAGAAAGTATATATTAGAATACAAATTTTAATATACGGTAGTCTCAGTATATTATCAGTTAAATGTAAATGTACTTATTAATATGTACTTATATTGAGTGCACTACTCTCTCGTGCGCATGGTTTTAGACTCATTTTTGCACGCTGAATCTCTCTTCTGTCCGCTCACTGTCATAAAGCGACACACAAACTGCAGCAGGGGGGTAAACTCTGCGACTATTCCAGCCAACCGGAGACTAGCCAGCGCCCCACCAGCCAATCAGAGGCTAGAGGCGGGCAGAGTCGGACTGTCCGTTCTCTGATTGGCTCCCCAGTTCCCCACTTCTAGTTTGAATTAACGGCTGAAGCTGTATCATCGCGTGCGTTAGTTCGTATCGTTATTATTTTATTTTCATCGGCATAAGGTAAATTTAACGGTTTTAAATTAAGTACATACTTTAATCTATAGTTTGTATTGTGTAATGTGTTGTTGTTAATGTGTTGTGTACTTTGCTTGTGGTATAATGGCTCTGTAGCTCTCGGCCTGTTTTCAGTCTCTGTGTAACAGAATCAACACACCAGGTTTAAACTAATACTGTACCTGTAGATTCTAATACTAATGTCTGTCTGTGTTCACACACCAGGTTTAAACTAATACTGTACCTGTAGAGTCTAATACTAATGTCTGTCTGTGTTCACACACCAGGTTTAAACTAATACTGTCCTGTAGATTCTAATACTGATGTCTGTCTGTGTTCACACACCAGGTTTATATTTTAGTTTGTGTGTTTGTGAGACAACCTGATGTTTTGTTGAGCACAAATAAACTATAGTAGTGCTTTTTTGTAACCTTGTGCAAATTAAATCTGTTGAACTCATGAATAAAGTCTGCCTCATAATTACTGATGTAATGTGTTTCAAAAACATGTTATAGTGTAGAAAATACATTTAGCATTTGTAAATTATCCTAAACACTTAATGTACTGGTAACACATTTGCAGTACAGTATTGTGGGCGGGGCGGCGGCTTGCGACCGTCATGCCTTGCGGGAGGTGTTCTTTTTGTGTTCACCCTGTTTGGGACGTGTGTTTAGGTTAGTGGCTTCGGCCAAGTTTAAGTACGTGTACATGTGTGTATGTGCTGCATTCTGCTACCGTTCTCCAGTTCCAGCTAATAGCTGAATAGGTGTGTCATTACATTGTGTAGCCACCAAACTCACTCGTCCTCCAAGTTCCCTGCTAGTGTCGAAAAACGCTACAGTATTATAGAAGGTTGTGTGTACTGTATGATACAATAAAGTCTATTTGTATTAACCACAATGTGTACTTTTTTAGTATTTGTAATTGGCTAGAAGTGTAACAGCATGCTACTGCTGCAATAAGAATATACTCATAGTGTATTAATCATCTATTTGTAATACAGTAAAAATAGCTGTAATGTACTTATAATACATTAAATATATACTTAAATTGTATTAATAATACTGTCAGGTATGTACGTTAGTACACATACTAAAAGTACTCATAATACTTAATACACTTAAAATTGTGCTTTTGTACAATTTAATTACAACTTAAATACACTTAGTACAAAATTAGTTGTTCCAAAATAGCAAACTTCAAGTATACTAGTCATTAGTCTGGAGCAAGTACATTTAAGTATGCTTTGGCACGCTAGGATTTAATATACTTAGCATAATTTGTTTTTACTTGGGCACACACGCAAACATTAAATAACTTCTTTAAATAAAACTGTTCTTATCTGGGATCTAATTGATGTCTTTGGGATTGTTTGTTAATTTTGTTTATTTTTCTATATAAAATACAATACAAACTCTAACAAAATTATTTCAAAGATATGGACAAAGTCATTTATTATTATATGTTATAGTACAGTATGAACTGGCTAAGTTACTTCAAAGGTTAGATTTTCTAAATACTTTAGATAAAGTTCTAAAAACTAATAAAAAAAACATTATAGTACATAAATATATTCTTAATTGGAAAGCTAATAAGTTTTAATTATATTATTTAATAATTTAATTATATTAATTAAGTCAACATATTTAAACCAAATAATTTCTAATCATAAAGATTTCAATACTTACCAGTTAGTAAAATATGTAAAGGTTGTGTCTAAACATACTAATAATAGAGAAATGTCACTGTTAATAAACTATAGTCTGTTAATGTAAATAAACCCCACGTATGACATGTAAATAGTTTGGATGTAAAGTGTTTATTTACTCACAGATAGGTTTATATTAACAGTTATGCATAACCGTGTTAGTCAAACAAATAAATCAATAGTAGGAGATAAACTTTAAGGTTAACCACTAGCTTTTATTTAAAAAAATAATAAATTAGCTCAGAGGTTAAGGCTTAGTGATTAACTACTCATTTAGCTTAACTTAGTACTATAGTATTTTATAGTTATTTCTCAATTAATGGTCAAGCTAAATCTACACTGTAACTCTATGTATATTTTTTCTTTTTTTATGTACCTAGAATTCAGTCTAATTCTTTATGGGTTTGAAAATTTCCCAACCCTCTGCAGATAGAGGAAAGCCTGCAAAGTGTCAAAAAGTGCAAATGTTAACAACAACAAAAAGTACATAACAGTAATAGATATTGTAAGCATATTTTAATTAAATATATTTGTGCATGCAGTAATATAACTGAAAACTATAAATTTTATCTTATGGATGTGAGATGAAGTGAACAGAGTTGATCCAAGGACAATGTGATGTCATAGTAACCCTAGAGACGACACAAGATCAGCAGATATGACATAGCCCCAGATATGATGTAATCTCAGACATGGGGTGATCTTAACTGTGATGTAACAGGTATTGGATACACAAATAACCAAAAGATACACACACAGCTTTATGAATAATTCATTCATTCATTCATTCATTTACTAAGTTTAATAAAGAAATAGACACAAAATAGTATGTGCATCTACATAATGAATATTATACAATACAAAGTATTAGGCCCAACATAAAAAGTATAAAAAACACATGGGGCCTGGGTAAGCATCAGTAGCAAAATAAAATGCATAAGAAGTCAATTAGCAAAACTTCCTGTGAGGAAGGACAACACCAATTGAAAAATCAGTGAAAGGAAATAGAAACAGAAATGCTGCGATTTGGATTTGGCACAGGTGCGGAAGGAAAATCTGTTTGGATTCCAACAGACACTTTAACATAGGTCTGGGTGCCAACACTTACGTGACAAACAGGTTTTAGAACTGGTGGAGCTGGGGTAGTAGACTCTGGTCGTACAGGCCTAAAAGAAAATGGATAAGCGCTATCCACACGTGGCCTCTTAGAAGGACCCGGTTTGGGGTCAACATTCTTGGAAAAAGTGAGCCCTGTCTCCTCTAGGAACTGCAGTAACGATGCAGATGGCTCGGGCTCATCCTCAGTAAAACTCACCGAGGCCTGGTCCATGACAGGTTCAGTAGGAGTGTAGTCAGTAGGACTGTGAGCCGGACTGCTCGGGCTGTCCGAGTCGTCCAATCTCAAAAATTAAATCTGAGCGTTACATATTGGTGGCCCGTACGGGGAGTCTAGTTGTTTGGGTGTTTTTCCAGTGTTGTGTAAATTTGTGGAGCAAAATCGACGCTAATATGGCTAGTGCTAGGGCTAATGTGCTTGCTAACGCTAGTAAGGCCGGGAGGGCCAACTCTGTTGTTGGTAGTAAAACACTGGATGATGTGGATGATGAATATGCATTTGTGACAAGACGTAATCCTAGTTCATTGATTAGTTCATTGTATATATCGGATAGACATGTTGATGCTGATACTGTGAGTCAGATGTCTAACATTGCTGATAAAGTACAAACAATGCGGACGGAACTTAATCAATGTATGATAGATGTAGAGGCTATGTCTAAAAAGGTGGGTTTGTTGGAGAGGAATTTCAGAGAATCTATGGACAGCAGCTTAAACCGTGAACTCAGTTTTCGACAGGCAGTAGACACCAAATTAGATGAGCTGGAGCACTACTGCCAAGAGTCACTAAGGAAACTGGAGAAAGCCGTGGCTGACTGTTTCATGCGCCGTGATATCGTCTGGGAGAAGCAGATGAAGAAGCTGCGCCTCTTTAACCCGCCCACCGCCCTCAGATCAGAAGTCCTCACCTCGGCGTCGTCACCACCTCCATCTCTACATTCAGCCGATCGTCCAAACGCTGCAACTCCAGAGAAGGACAGCCAGGAGAAAGGGAAGAAAGGAGCACCACTGCCCACTTCTACTCTGGCCCAGACCGGACCGTCCAACGCCCAGCCCCTCTCTGCACCCTCTCAGCTCTACTACGCCTTGCCATCGAAAGCAGAACCTCCTCAACCTACCTCGGAGCTGTCAGCCAGGGGTGGCTGACAGCTCCGAGGTAGGTTGAGGAGGTTCTGAGGAGGTTCCCAGAGACCTCGCAGAGGTGGAACGTCCACAGCGGGAAGGTCTCCAGGTGGCTCTACTGGCCACTGTGGTGGATGTCGGAGCGACCCAGAATCAGGGCATCTCCTTCGAACATCACCAGGGCGCGTTACACCGTAGAGTTCCGAGGAAGAAGGGAGGAGCACGCCAGCTGGTAGTCCCACCAACAAAGGTCCAGACGTTCCTACAAGACTTTCGCCAAAAGCCGTCGGGTGGCCACCGGGGGGGGCTAAAAACCTTACTAAGCCTCCTAGACGTCGCCTGGTGGCCTACCATCCGCAAGGACGTCTGGCGGTACGTGGGGGCATGTGAGGTCTGCCAGAACACCCGGAGTGGGGCCAAGCGAACCAGGGGCCAGCAGAGATCAGCCACGCCCGTCGCCCCTCACCCTTGCAAACCCCAGGGTAGACCCGGGAGCTACCACCTGCCAGACCTCACCAGCCGCTGGAGCAGCCGACCAGCCACCAACACTCCACAGAGCCAGCCACATATCCATCCACGACCTACCACAGGAACTCAGCAGAGGAAGAGACACCACTACCAACCGGTCAGCCAGCCAAAGAAGCCAGCTACCACAGTTCCCGGTAGCACGAGGCGCCAGAGCTACCGGGCGGGCGGGTTTGGCGACGGACTCCATCTTTTCCCTCTGCCCATCAAAAACTTGTCAGGTGAGCTAGTGCCCAGTGGGAGGGTCCAGCAAAAAGACATAGAAAAGAACCAATGGACTGACACTAGGTCTGGGGGCAACCCACAAAGCCGAGGGAGTGGTCTTGATGAAGCGCTAGTGCGGTCCTCTCCTCACACGCCGGAGGCTGGGGGGGGTCTATGTAGCGCGGCCACATAAAGGGGCAGTTGAACAGCAGGGGAACGAAGAGAGAGCTAATGTTGCTCACCTGCAGCAGCCAACTTGCCCCTATCAGTTATTTTGGTCCCCATGACAACGGTGCTTTGGTTCCGGGGTTAAGCTCACGCACGCATGCGCAGTTGTGCCGCGAGAGAACCCTGCTGACCTATCGGGTCACGTGTGCCGGTATAAAGCCGGAACCGGCATGACGCTCGGGACGGAGAGATGAAGATTGCAGCACAATGTTTAGTTAGAGAGAGCGAGCTAGTTTTCGATATCCACTGGATTATTCTTTTCCTGGACATCAACTATACCCCTCTCATTCCGTTTCTCGAGCTCCCGGACTTAGCATCTTTTACCGGTGAGATCGAGCCGTCTCTCCATTCCACCAATACATACTCTCACTATAACCTGGACTTGGACATTCATACATACGCACTCACTCACTCGCATACACTACTGATTTTGTACATATTTGTTTATATTTTGTATATATTGTTTTTTTGTTCCACTTCATTTGTTTGTTTTTCTTTTGTATATAATACACTGCGGTTTGGTTTTGGTATTTGTTGTTGTGTCCGTCTTTCCTTGCTCCGCGAAGGTTGCGCAATACCGGAAGTAAGAGTTATTAGCCCGTATTTAGATATTAGACCCCGATTTTGTGTAATTAGCTCAAAAATTTAATCTGAGCGTTACAAATGGATAAACACTAAAATATAATTTATTTAGGAGTAAAAATTATTTAATGGCAATTAAGGTGCTTGAAGAAACAAATATTATGATCCATGAAACTGGAGCTAGAATGATGATGATGATGATGATGATGATGATGATGTCAACACAAAGAATGTTAAATATGAAGAGCTCTGTTTGCCAGGTGGAGTTTCTGATTAAGATCCAGAGAGCCCAAGGCACTATGGGAAATGACAGGATGAAATCGAGTATCCCAATCGCAAACAAAACCAGCATCCACACTGAGACCTGGCACTTAGCTGTGTCGCAAATGGTGTTGGAAAATGTGGAGTCTGTAACATTAGTCATATCTTCAAAAAAGTATTTTAGCGGTCACTTTGGAATTGAGAAAAAATATATCAGAAACTAAAAATAGCAATCTGTAGATTTGGTACAGGATATAGATATGTCCATTTAAAAAGTAATAAAATAGTTAAGATTGCACATCCACAAATAACACTAACTCAACAGTATTAGTAGCAAATATCAAATTGTCAAATTATGTGAAATTTCACAAAAGTAAGAGAATACTTTGATTATTTCAAAAATAATATGTGTGAAATATTTATAATTTCAATTCAGTATTGGAACAAACTGTAAAAACATACAAAAAATTCATCCTTTTTTCGAGCAGTGCACATGGTACCATGCAGATTTCAACTGGTTTAGATTTTGTTTAAATTTTATAGATAATTTACAACCAGACCAATAGCTGGAGTACTTCTGGACACTTTAAATCAATGGTTTGGTTGTTTGTTCATCTTAGAGATAAAACATTTATAATGTACCTGCTGGAATCAGACACATCCTGCAGAAAGATTGAGTGTGCATGTGTGTAAATAATGTAAAATTAATTTGGCTAGCTCGGGACACATCACTGCTTTCATCAGTCGAAAGCATGTGACGTGATATAAATATAGAGAGTGTACTGTAGTTTATCACTGTCATCATTTGTTTTTAATCCATCAATCCATCTAGGAACCTGCGTCCGTGGAGGCCAATGATGATCTTTGTATTTATTCCCATTTTTAACGTGGATGGACCTCCAGTAAACATTTACACACATTATTCACGCATTACGGGAAATTTGGAAATTGGAAATTAGCTTAATCTTAACCTTACTCCCTAATCCTCTGTCAATGCGGGGGATTGCAAAACATGTCAAATTTGGTTATGTGGCAAATAAAGGCTTAACTTAACTTTTAAGAACAGTTTTATTAACAAAATGTAAGCTTAATTAAATCAACTTGGAATCATCAAAATAAAACATGCATTTAAATATGCAACTGTCAAAACTATCATTTGATCCTTTCCATGGCTTTTATATGAGGAGGATTATAAGAGTAGAATAAAATCATCATCATCAAATTACTATTATGGCATGAAAAAAACTCATTATTTATTATTAAATTTTTTTTACCCTTTTATACTCAAGCAAGTCAACTGAAAAAACAAAACTTCTTTAAATTGAGAATGAAATACAAATTGAGTAAAGAATTCATCTTTTATAACCATCAAAGCTGTAAGTCAATTAGAAAAACAGTGTTAAACTGAATCCTTAGTTTTTATCATGTGAGACGATTCGTGCGTATGTATCATAATTTCAGTTCTCTTCTTTTTTTTTAAATGTCAAAAGTTGTGCTTGAACTGTTCTCTTGGCTGTTGCAGAAACGCGAACAAGGCAATAAATTACGCAAACGTCCTTGAGCTTGTGAGCACTATGTTACAATATTAAATTCTGATTGGCTAATCATCGTTATTTATAGTTCATAGATGGTCATATATAGTGAGTTTTAATATTTAATGTCATGACAAAGTTTACATAATACACAGCATTATTAATCTGAAGGGGATGGTAAAGGGGGCGTGGTTTTACAGAGGAGATGGTCATTGCCATTATTTTCAACAGGGGGGATGCCATCCCACCACATACCCCCTCAAATCAAGCCTTGGCTAGGACTACTATGAAATACTTACACATGGCATCAACTAATTTAAGTAGCACTCATTTACACATGGCAGTTAATCTGTAATTAATATTACTGTCAAAATGTTTACGATTTAAGCCAGCACTACTGGACATTGCAAGTTTAACCAGTGCTCATTAACATAGGGCATTTGCTAGGTTGCCTAGTGCTGTCTTGAGACAGTGAGCCCTAAATCAAGAACAGTACAAAAGTAAAAATAAAACAAATCAACCTGCACTTTACCTTTAAAAATAAATCCCAACGGATAAGTGTTTCCATTTATGCGCCTGCTG
The DNA here is from genome assembly GCA_030522415.1 of Channallabes apus. Lineage (NCBI taxonomy): Eukaryota > Metazoa > Chordata > Actinopteri > Siluriformes > Clariidae > Channallabes > Channallabes apus. The sequence goes on from CM060110.1 coordinate 4,303,544, forward strand.
GGTGTGTGTGTGTAACCGGTCACTCCAGTTAAACTTTACTCTGCGTTGTGTGAATCAGACACGGGACACAGGTGGCGGTTCACTGGAAGCATTTAATTCCTTCTCTCTCTGACACATAAAGGAAGAAACAGCCATTGAATGAGAATTGCCCTTGTTTTCTCTTCCATACAGTTCCATCAGGAAAAGACAGAATAACAGCATGAATAATTCAACATATGTAAATACATTTAAATATTAAGAAATCAAAAAAAAAAATTATATAAAGAAACATGGAAAACGTCTCGTTGAAAAGGCGGGAACGAGATGCTGCATGAAAACGCTATGGGAACCATTTTGTCTTTTTGCCGGTGGTGAAGCATGGGTGCAAACACGGCAAATTTTTTGGCTATATATAACCTCGGTCAGGTGACGTCATCTGATTAGACGCAGCTGCAGGTTATAAATACTAGTGAGCCGGCAACAAACCTCAGATTAATTTGTCTGAACGGCCGTCCGGTCACATGGTAGTGCGGCATTAGGACGCAGCATCTTGTTCCCGCCTTTTCAGGGAACAGGGTTACAGCAAAGTAACCCGAGACGTTCCCTTTCAAAGGCTTCTGTCGATGCTGCGTGAAAACGCTATGGGAACGAGAATACCAACGCCGCCGCACTGCAGCGCACTCTGGACCCCAAGGTTGTGTAGCATGTGCGCACAAAGCCGAGAAGGTCTCAGAGCTATGCCTGGGCAGATAACTCGGGGCTTTCCATGAACCCGTAGCATGAACATCCAGATTATAATGTAACAAATGTTTGCGGGGAGGATCAACCCTCCGCGTCACACAATTGCTGCAGGGGAATACCTCTTGCTGGTCCAAAAGGAGGCGATCTCCCTGGTTGAATGAGCCCTGCTTCCTATAGGCGAAGTGAACCCATGCGCCTCATAGGAGAGGGCAATATGCATCTCTCACCCAGTGTAGTGGCGGCCGCTCCCGCGGCCCCAAGACGTGTAAAGGCTGCTCTGACCTACACCACTGGCTGATGCTGTGGACGTAAATCTGAAGAGCACGTACTGGACACAGTAAGTGAAGTCTCTCCTGCTCCGAAGCTGTAAAGGCAGACGACGGAAGGCTTCAAAACAATAGGGTGATGTTGTTTATGGACTCTGGCCGATAGCTCAGTGAGGATGCAGTTACGTGCGTCCTGAGAGTACTTGGGCACAGGCCCGAGGACAACTTTCCTGCAGGGACTCCAGCACTGAAACAATTCAGCAGTGGACTGGGTCTACCTGCTTCGCACACACTTGCTGCAGGGGAATACATCTTGCTAATGCAATAGATGAGGCGATCCCCCTGGTTGAGTGAGCCCTGATTCCTAGAGGCAAAGTGAGCCCACGCGCCTCATAGGAGAGGGCAATAGCATCTCTCATAGGGTGCATGCTGAACTTTCGGAAGATAGCTGAGTGAGGATGCAGTTGTGTGTGTCCTGAGAGTACTAGGGCACTGGCCCGAGGACAACTTTCCTGCAGGGACTCCAGCACTGAAACAATTCAGCAGTGGACTGGGTCTACCTGCTTCGCACACACTTGCTGCAGGGGAATACCTCTTGCTAGTGCAATAGATGAGGCGATCCCCCAGGTTGAATGAACCCTGATTCCTAGAGGCGAAGTGAGCCCACGCGCCTCATAGGAGAGGGCAATAGCGTCTCTCACCCAGTATAGTGGCGCTCTGACTTACGCCACTGGCTCATGCGGTGGATGTAAATCTGAAGAGCACGTACTGGACAGTAAGTGAAGTTTCTCCTGCTCCGAAGCTGTAAAAGGCGGAGAACAGAAGGCTTCAAAACAATAGGGTGCTTGTTACAAATGGAACTTTCGGAAGATAGGAGAGGGTAATAGCATCATAGGAGAGGGTAATAGCATCTCTCACCCAGTGTCACCCTGTAAAAACATTCCATTTGAGGGCATAAGCTCTTGAAGAGGGATACTAGATCCAGAGTCAGGAAGTAGCAAAGGGGACATTTGCTGATCTTGCTAGGCAAAGAGGTCCACCACTGCTACATGAAATCTCTCCCAGATCGACTAACTACTTCGGGGTGGGGTTTCCATTCCCCGTGTGTCAGAGATTGACTGGACAGTTACAACTGCTTTCACATTCATATGCCCTGGAATGTAAATCGCGCTGAGGGACAGGAACCTGGTGCGCTAGCTATTCAGCGGCGTGAGCACAGTCCGCCCTGGCGATTAATATATGAGAATTGCCATAGTGTGGTCCACCCGCGATGGGACATGGCACTCTCAACTGGAGGAAGTGCTTTAGGGCCAGAAATAGAGCCATCATTTCGTGGCAATTGATGCGCCGTGCGAGAAGAAGGCCTCTCCAGCACCCTTGGGCTGGAACGGTCACCTAAGACCACACCCCCGCCCATGAAGGAAGCATCTGTCGTTAGCATCTGCAACGACAAGACGAACTTAGAGTGGGACCCAGAGTCAGAAACCGGGGTCTGAACCACATAGGAAGGGTACGAAGCACCTGGCGCGTAACCCTTGTTGGGGATCGGCCCTAGCCTCCATAGCACGAGCCGTCTGCTTTTGTTGCACGCAGAGACAAGTCTGTGGCCCGGCGTAATTCCAATATGCCCTATCTGAAGAGCCCCGCCAGTGCTCAAGTCTCTCAGCAGGTCAGTGTGGTAGGCCTGCAAAACCGCCATGGTGTGCAAAGGAGCACCAACCTGACCTGCTGCCTGAAAAGATTTCTCTCCATGGAAGATGAAAGTCTACACAGCTTGAAAGGAAGTATTAGCTTTTCAGGAAGGATGATGTCCCAGGAGAGAGATAGCTTTTGAAGCGTCTCTTCTATCTGGGCAACATCATATAACTCCGCGCTTCCACATTAACTATATTTAAACAACTAAATAAGTCAATGGCAGGAAAACACAGGATTAATACAGCTTACTCCATGAAAGGGTTAACTTGTATGGAGAAAGCTAAGGGGGGGGGGGGGGGGGAGCGCGTCGTTGAGGCTCCGCCCCCCCGGCCACCCGACAGAAACTGCCGGATTTTGTTGTTGTTGTTTTCCTAGTGCTCGGAGATTATTCCATCTCCGTGGTTTAAGCACGATAGGATGCTTCACAACCGGCAACAAGACAAAATGGTTCCTATTCACGCAGCATCGAGAGAAGCCTTTGAAAGGGAACATACCTGACACATAAAGGAACAAACAGCCATTGAGTGAGAATTGCCCTTGTTTTCTATAAAATAAAATGTGATGCTTGCTTGATTTTCACATGTTTAAGACAAAATATCTAATATAACAATACATTTTAAAATGCCAGAAAATAATCATGCAAATACATAAAAACAGTATACACACAAATTTGAGTGGAGATAAAGAAATAAAATAATTAATAAAAATAAAGATTAAATTGGATTGATAGGAGTCAGAAATAACACCTCTTCCATACAGTTCTATCAGGAAAAGGGAAGAGGAGGGGACAAAACAGGAAATTGTGCTGGCTTTAGGTGACATCACAGGATTAAAAGGGGAAAGGACTCATCTCAGGCACTTATATCAGGTATGTGAAATGAACAATTTTGTGTAAATTCTAACAATTTAACAGGTTAATTTCTATACCTGTTATGTGTGTGTGTGTGTGTGTGTGTGTGTGTGTGTGTGTGTGTGTGTGTGAGGCTAAAGTAAGAGGAGACTCTTACCTTCAGCCCCTCTCATCTCCCCCTTCTCATCTTACACAGTAAACCTTTCTCCTCTCTTCTTTGAATTTCACACAAACACACACACACGCAGACATTAACGGAAAGACTGTTTTGTCGAAAATAATTAGTAAAGCACACTAATGACACTCGTGTGAGTGCATACTAACAAAATCACTGCTGAAAAGTAAAACAAATAAATATATTAACCTGAACTTTACCTTTGAAAAGAATTGCGACAGAGCAGAGTTTCTGTGTAGAGCAGAGTGTGTGTGTGTGTGTGTGTGTGTGTGTGAAGCAGAGAGGGGATGTGGGGTTGTAAAGGTGAGAGAGAGAGAAAGAGAGAGAGAGTGTGTGTGAACCAGCACGGTGTCAAATAACACACGTGTACACACATAACGACACTGAGGAAGAAATTTGAGTTTTTAACGTCTCTAATGAGACTTGCTTTGGCTTTACATGCGCGCTGTACAGACACGCTTACAGACACAAAATAAAATATGTTTTACCTACACACAAACACACACGTGGTCACAGTGTTATAGTAAACAGTACACGCATGCACGGATGTTGATTATACCAGTAAGAGACGAGCACTAAAACCCAGCATGGGAGACGATTACCCACAATTCCGCAGCACAAAAAAAACTTACCATCAGTGTTTGACTGATAGTACTTAGTTAATGACCTAGTAACCCAGTTTAAGGGTCTATCTAATGATAGAAACTACAAAGTACTCTGGATAAAAGCATCTGGCAAATGCTTAAATGTAAAAGTAAAGAAGGACTTTAGTATTTCTATAAGCAGTTTCTTGCTTCATGTACCTTTATGACAAATCAAATAAATACAAAAGAGTCAGGATCAGTGAAACTCAGTAATTAGTTTCTCTGAGGTTAATTTCCTTGTAATATTGCACATTTCATTTTTATAATTTCAATATTTGTCTTTTACATTTTATATCACAAATACTTCTTAAACTATTAATGAGAAATGTGGTTACACACATCTTAATCATTTATTTCAGTGTTTTGTATGAAACTGTGGGGAAGAAACGTTTTTTTTTCTTTTTGGTCAATCAGTAAAACATTTTGTGGCCCAAAAAACTCTACTAAATACACAAGGTCTTGCTTATGATGCTGGAGAAACCACATTTAAAAAATCAGAAGGTTCTGAAGTGAAGTATTAATGTACAACATTTGTGTACTGTAGAATTTAAAAGTGTTTTATTTGTAGGTTTACTTGATAAATAAGCTGGTGCTCTAAAAGCATCAAATCTGCACGGTGTACGTAGGCTGCACAAAACTGGCCATTAAAAAAAAAAACAGTTTTCCCCTTAAAAGAGGAGAAATAGTGAGGGGGTGAAGGATGGAAAAGCCAACACATTGTTCTTGCCATCACTCGGCTGTATTTAGTGAGGGACAGCAGCCCCTACTGGAGCTCCAAGGTAATACAACCCACACAGGTGATAATCTGCATCACCTATCTGCATTACTCTATTCTGCGTCATATGATGCTTCACTGGTAGACGTCCTCTTTTTGTCAGGTTAATTTCGACAAAGTTGATAAACATGAAGAGGTCTGGCAATCTCTGGTCTTTTTATGTTGTAACAGAAGAAAGCAGTGATGAGCCAGCCAATAATTAAAGCCACTACAAATAGAGCCCCATGCTAGTCCCATACTGGAACACAGGGCAACTGAATAATTACAGAACATGAGCGCACCAGTTGGGTTTGTTAATAAACACTAGTTTCAACAGGACAAGCCTAAATTTGGAGTTTCAGGACTTCAGGGGGGAAAAAAAGGATGCAGTAAAGAATCAGCAGCATGCAGGATTATCAGTGAGGATCTCTTGCACTGCCTGGTTCCTCTAGTTTCTCAGGGTTACAAAGGAATAAACACATAATAACAAGACGAACACTGGTCTCAACTGGAACCACTGTAAAAGGCCATCATCAGTCAATGTGAGCGAAATAAAACCTCCAAAATCCATGAGTCTGTTCTGCTGATGGGAAAAAAATTGTTATGCATAGAAACCATAATTTGAATCCAGGCTGGATTTCTTAGAATCGTTTATTTGAATAAGCTATTTACATGGTTTAGCTAGAACATAAGGTCCAGCGTGCTGTTATTGTGATATTTTTTTAAGTTATCTATTTTTATTTTTAAGTCATCTCCTTATGATGACCTCCTGCCATCGTTATTGTTGTTGTTGTTCTAAATAACATTACAGTCAGATCCATAAATTGTGGTACAAAGGTACGTTTTTTTTTTTTTGGCCTCTGTATATCACCACACTGAAATGTGAGCAAAGTCAAGACAGCTGTATTTCAGGGTGTTTGACAATTGTTGAAAATCCTTTGCTGGGTGACAGCCTGGAGTCTGGAGCCCATGGACATGATTATATGATGAGTTTCCTCCCTTAAGAACAGAAAGTAAAAAATAAATAAATAAAAAGGTTTAATTAATGCATAAGTGGGAACAGCGCCATCTGTTGGGCCGTGACGGTATTTGATGTGTGGAATAAGGACCGCCTGAGGAGACGCGCTGTGGCTGAGTCGTACGTTTAAAAATATTAGAGAAATATCCGTTAAAAGGTTATAATATAAATAACCGGTTTTTTTTGTGGATTCATCCCTTTGTGAACTTGTTGTTGTTATTCCTCATTTGGCGTCGAATGTGTTATTTTATATTGAGTTATTTTGACTTTTTATTTTTGACGTGTGGTTAATCTGTGTGTTATCTTGTGTTTCATGTGGAGCTGATTCATTTCTCAGGCAACCAAATCCTTATTTCCACATTATATCCTCATTGTGCAGGTACGTTACAGAAAATGTTGTTTTAAAGTATTTAATTGGTTAATTTGTCGAGAGTTGTGCATGTTCACCACTAGTGGATATTTATCCCTTAAAATCTGAATGTAATTGAATTAATTGTAATTCATAATTAAATGTATGTAATTCATAATGAAAGTAGTTCATTGACAATGTTTATTGTAACTGTTAATTTAAAAAAAGGAATTTCACTATATGATGACAATGCTAAAGAGTTTATTTTATTATTTTTTTTCCCCTGATTTTCTCCCTAATTTTAGTTGTGTCCAATTCCTCCCCATCGCTAGGGGGCTCCCACATTAATGCCCCCATCTCACCTGTGCGGTTTGACTCACGGTGAGATGCGGTGTCAGGCACCGTGAGTTGCCACGATTGCCCGCTGACGTTCCGCTGACGTTCCACGAAGTTCGCCAAGGTCCGCCAAAAAAATATACCATGTTTAATTTTTTACGCGGAAAGATGGAAACGTACTCACAACGCCAAAAACTCGCGGTGAATCATAATGAACCGTATTTACGGCCACCGCACGAAACCGCATAGGTGAGATAGGGGTATCAGGCTACTGCCACTCAGTCAGGAGGGCCGAAGACTATAACATGTTTCCTCCGAACCACGTGACTCCAGCCGGCCACATTTTTTTCTCACACACACATATCAATAAATTACTATTATGGCTTTTAAAAATGTATTTTGACCCTTTTATACCCAAGCATGTAGGTGAAACCACAAAGCCTAATGAACAAACAACACTTCTTTAAACTGAGAATGTGACACAAATTGAGTACAAAATTCATCTTTTATAACCATTAAAGCTGTCAGTCAGTTTGAAAACTTCTGTGTTAACACACTCGGAGGACAGCGCTATCCGCTCCTTCCACTTGCGCGAGCTCACAGACAGCCCTGATCGACTGTAGAGCCGTGATTAATGTGGGAACACCAAGTACCTCTCATCCCTCCCCCCTGATAGAGCTCGACCAATCAGCTCTCTCTAGACCTCCAGCTGTGAGGGGTTACAGCATCACCCGGGAACCGAACTCGCGATCTGGCCCTGATAAAGAGTTTAAAATAAGAATACTGATTTGAATAAACAGCAGAGCTGATGAGACACGCTGTGGAGCTGATTCATTTCTCATGCAACAAAATCCTGATTTCCACATTATATCCTCATTGTGAAGAGGCCGCCCAGGCAAGACCGTCACACTGGGCCTTTACTGCAGCTGCCTTTAGCTGATTATTGTCTGTGGGTCTTTCTGCCTTCAGTCTGGTCTTCAGTAAATGAAACACACACTTTATTGGGTTGAGATCAGGTGACTGACTTGGCCAGTGAAGAATCTGGCATTTCTCTGCCTTGTGTCGCTTTTACTGTATGTTTTGGGTCATTATCCATCTGCAGTATGAAGTGGTGTTCCATCAGTTCTGAATAGAGAGAGTCACCCTGTACACTTCAGAATTCATCCTGCTACTTTCATCAGCAGTCAGGGCATCAGTAAACACCAGTGACATGTTTACACTGGCAGCCATACACACTTATGTTCATGGAACTGCTTGTCAATCATTTATTCCATTATTTATGAACCCCTAAAATGCGGTGTGTGTGTGTGTATGAAAATGGCAGAATTCCCTGAATGGTTAATGCTACACTTGGCATCGAACCCCGTAAATTAAAGATGAAAGTCTTGACTTCTATCACATCTTAATGTTAATGGTGTACGTGGACCTGCATGTATAGTTCTGGAGTTCCTGATCAACTGTGACCTTGCTACACTTGTTTTATTATTTAATTATTAGAATGAGGAGTTAAACAAACAGAAATTACTTGATTAAAACCAAAGATTTGACAAAATTATTTTTAGAAAATGGCAGATATATTTAAACTGTTATTTCTAATGATCGCAAATTTGTAACAGGGAAATTAACAATCACTAGCACTTAAGATCATTCGCTGACTCTTCACTATTCACTTCAACAATCAATTTAGATTATGAAATTTAATCGAAATTCACACCATGGAATACAATTTAAATTTCAGCTGCAAAATGACACATACAAATTCAAATCGGTATAAAATACAGGTGTAAAAACAATTCATTTTGTATATAATGATAAAACAATTCTATCAAAAGTTACTAATAACTGGATACGTAATGGATATAAATATGGAATCATCTGTCTTTGTGTATCTGTATTTATGCATAGGAAGTGGACTATTACAGAATTAGAGCACAAAATTTGTTTACAAACATAATTAAAATTATTTTCTCTATTCATTCATTAAATCAGCAACATTACATTACAGAAAATACAAAAAAAAAACTGTATTTATTCCAATTAAAATTGACACAATAAAAACATTAATAAAAATAATGTAAATTTTTTAAAAAGCATTAGCCAACATTAGCTGTGCGTTTTAAAGCGTCCATCCAGCTGTTTGGGATTGTGAGGGTTGTTATAGAGGTAGACAGCTCATGTGTCACTGCGTCATTGCCGTGTCATACCCTCGCACTCCTCCGTGTAAACACACTCCTCCTGAACCTTTATAACATCTTGTTACAGTCACTTCGGCGTGCCTTCAGCAGAGTGACGTAAGGGACACCGATGAAAGCCCAGCGCTCACTGGGCCAGAACCGAATTACCGGTTCTCGCTCTGGAACCTCGTTTACAGCATCGATATACGCGAAGCACACGCAGCACAGGTACGAGGCCACACAGATGAGAACATGCCTGAAATAAAAACTCAGGATTTTAACTATTTTTTAAAACAAACTTATGACAAAGAATAAAATTTTCAGATTTGAAAAAGAAACTAAGCTGATAATTGTTATGTCTTAATCACCAGAACTCTAAATCTGTACATTTACACCTTTTTGTCTTCATCTGTCTTTCTTTCTCTTTTATCCTTCTCCTCACTCATGTCTTTATTTCTTATTTGTTTATGTATTTCTATATTACTTACTTTAAACATACAAGTCGTCCCCAACTTATGAATCAGGAGTGTGTTCGTAAGTCAGATTTGTTCTTAAGTCCAACAAAGTGAGTCTTTTGGCAAGACTATACAATATAAAGCATACCAATCCGCTTGACTAATTCTGTCCCCTTTTCCCACACTGCCATCATGTGGCCAAACTGCTCCCAGACTGATTCAAACCAGTGAGGCCAACTCATTTCTTCTACATCCCCGTCCACAATCCCCCCAAAACCATCACATACGCATTCACACACACATACAATATACCAGACTTTAGACATTTTATACATTCACTTACACACTGAAAATATTGTATATAATTGACCTGGAAGTAAAAACTCTTTATTCTCTTTTTGTCTTTTTTTCAGTTTCTATCTATACTTCATTTTTTATTTAATTTCTTTTTACCTGTACAGTGGAACCTCGGATTACGAGCATAATTCGTTCTGGAAGTGGGCTCGTATTCTAAAACACTCGTAAACCAAATTGAATTTTCCCATAAGAAATAATGAAAGCTCAAATTATTCATGCTACAGCCCAAAAAAATAAATACATAAAAATAATTAATACAAAATATAAAGTAAAAATAAAACAAATTAACCTGCACTTTACGTTTTAAAAAAGTAAAAATAAATCCCGACAGAAGTGTTTCCGTTTGTGCGCACAGGCGCTGTGCGTGTAATGTGCGTGCATACACACAAACACACACACACACACACACATTAACAGAGAGACTTTTTTATCGGACAAATTTGCAAGGAACATCGCTACTTACACTCCCTTGAGCGCGTACTGTAAAGGCGAGAGTGTGGGTGTGTTTATGTGGAGCACAGTGTCAAATTACGTGCACACACACACACACACACACACACACACGCACACACACTGTCTCTGCCTTACACAGAAACTCTGCGATTCTTTTCAAAGGTAAAATGAAACACGACATACTGATACAGAGAGAAAAAAATGGATCTTTATCCTCTAATGAGACTTGCTCTTGCTTTATACATGCGCTGTACAAAAGTGCTTACAAACACAAAATAAAATGTTTCACAAACACACATGTGGTCACAGTGTTATACCAGTAAGAGACGAGCACTAAGACCCAGCAGGGGAGATGATTACCCACAATTCCGCACCGCAAGAGAGAGAAAGACCATTGGCTCAGCTGTAATGATGTGACGCTCGGCGTCAAAAAACAAGAAGCGCAAGCATAAAACATGATACCCGGTGCTCGTAAACCAAGACAACGCTCGTTTTTCAAGTCAAAATGTATTAAAAATCTTTGCTCGTCTTGCGGAACACTCGTAAACCGCGTTACTCGTAATCCAAGGTTTCACTGTACTTCCTTTTGTTTTTATTTTATTACTTCCCGATTCTCACTGTTCATTTTGTTCTGAGAATTTATTGCAGAGGCTTGTAAACAAAAACAATAAACTGGACCGTACCATATGCAGTGTAAGTAGGGGAAGTTCATGTTGGACCAGATTTCACAGAAGATCCTGTCACTGATCCAGCACAGAAGAGCGACAGTCCACCACGCAAGTGAGATTAAACTAAGCTTAAACACACACCGGTTCTCACATCTGCGCCGCGAAAATATAAAGAGAGAGAGAGAGAGAGATAAGATTATAACCAGATTATAAAAGCCAAAAAGCAGAACAACATTCTACTCTTGTTATAATTTTCTGCAGTACTTAATGTGTCCACTGGAAGAATAAATAAATAAATAAATAAATCCTCATACTTGGCTTCAGCATGAAATAAACAGTTTCAGATTCATTTGTACCAAAACACATGACACATGACAGACTGATTATTATAAATAATAAAATTAAATATAGAATTGAACTATATACAGTGGTGTGAAAAACTATTTGCCCCCTTCCTGATTTCTTATTCTTTTGCATGTTTGTCACACTTAAATGTTTCTGCTCATCAAAAACCGTTAACTATTAGTCAAAGATAACATAATTGAACACAAAATGCAGTTTTTAAATGAAGGTTTACGTTATTAAGGGAGAAAAAAAACTCCAAATCTACATGGCCCTGTGTGAAAAAGTGATTGCCCCCCTTGTTAAAAAATAACTTAACTGTGGTTTATCACACCTGAGTTCAATTTCTGTAGTCACCCCCAGGCCTGATTACTGCCACACCTGTTTCAATCAAGAAATCACTTAAATAGGAGCTACCTGACACAGAGAAGTAGACCAAAAGCACCTCAAAAGCTAGACATCATGCCAAGATCCAAAGAAATTCAGGAACAAAAGTAATTGAGATCTATCAGTCTGGTAAAGGTTATAAAGCCATTTCTAAAGCTTTGGGACTCCAGCGAACCACAGTGAGAGCCATTATCCACAAATGGCAAAAACATGGAACGGTGGTGAACCTTCCCAGGAGTGGCCGGCCGACCAAAATTACCCCAAGAGCGCAGAGACAACTCATCCGAGAGGCCACAAAAGACCCCAGGACAACATCTAAAGAACTGCAGGCCTCACTTGCCTCAATTAAGGTCAGTGTTCACGACTCCACCATAAGAAAGAGACTGGGCAAAAACGGCCTGCATGGCAGATTTCCAAGGCGCAAACCACTTTTAAGCAAAAAGAACATTAAGGCTCATCTCAATTTTGCTAAAAAACATCTCAATGATTGCCAAGACTTTTGGGAAAATACCTTGTGGACCGACGAGACAAAAGTTGAACTTTTTGGAAGGTGCGTGTCCCGTTACATCTGGCGTAAAATTAACACAGCATTTCAGAAAATGAACATCATACCAAAAGTAAAATATGGTGGTGGTAGTGTGATGGTCTGGGGTTGTTTTGCTGCTCCAGGACCTGGAAGGCTTGCTGTGATAGATGGAACCATGAATTCTACTGTCTACCAAAAAATCCTGAAGGAGAATGTCCTGTTTGTCAACTGAAGCGATCTTGGGTGCTGCAGCAGGACAATGACCCAAAACACACCAGCAAATCCACCTCTGAATGGCTGAAAAAAAACAAAATGAAGACTTTGGAGTGGCCTAGTCAAAGTCCTGACCTCAATCCTATTGAGATATTGTGGCATGACCTTAAAAAGGCGGTTCATGCTAGAAAACCCTCAAATAAAGCTGAATTACAACAATTCTGCAAAGATGAGCGGGCCAAAATTCCTCCAGAGCGCTGTAAAAGACTCGTTGCAAGTTATCGCAAACGCTTGATTGCAGTTATTGCTGCTAAGGGTGGCCCAACCAGTTATTAGGTTCAGGGGGCAATTACTTTTTCACACAGGGCCAAGTAGGTTTGGATTTTTTTTTCTCCCTAAATAATTTTATTTAGAATTAAAAACTGCATTTTGTGTTTACTTTTGTTATCTTTGACTAATAGTTAAATGTGTTTGATGATCAGAAACATTTTGTGTGACAAACATGCAAAAGAATAACAAATCAGGAGGGGGGCAAATAGTTTTTCACACCACTGTATTAAACATAAATTCTTGTAACTTAATTACATTAATTAATTAATGCTCGTCTTTCGTTTATCCTGCAACAGCATGATTCCCTAAATTAAATGAATACGTCACTGCATGCGCTACTATTTCACCAATTTCCCTTGTATTCCTATTTAGATTTTTCTTTCTTTCTTACTTTCTTCCCTGTTTATCTATTCATTTATTTTTCTGCTTTTTTCTTTTTTTTGCTTTTTCATTCATCTTCTCTTCTTTTCTGTTATTATTTTTACTTTCAATCTCTCCATTCTTTCTTCGTCCTCTTCTATTCCTTTCTTTCTTTCCAATCTTTTTTTCCTTTATGTCCCTCTGTCTTTGTTCTTTGGTATTTTTTCTGAACACGTTTCATGATCGCACTTTTATCAATTCAGACCTTTGACCCAATTAGAAACTGGACAAGAACACACAGCAGCTGCCTCTGTGTGTGTGTGTTTGGGTGTGTGCGCGTTTGTGTGTGTGTGTGTGTGTTTCACAATGGCCGATGAGGGAAAAGAAAAACACAGTGCAGAAGAATGAGAGCAGGAGTCAGAGCTCAATCAAAACAATACTGCACGTGTCATTCTGAGAAATCACGAGTATTAATACCAGCCTGAGTCTGGTTTATAATAAACACTCGATAAACCGGCAGTGTGTGTGTTCAGATACACAACCACAAACCCATCACTTCATCTGCTTATTAAAACACACAAATAAACTAAATGTTTTAGTAAATGTTTTTTTATACATTATATATATTTGATATTCAGTGTGTGTGTGTGTGTGTGTGTGTGTGTGTATGTGGCGTTCCTCTGACCTGTGGACTTCGGAGATGAGCAGCGCTATACAGGGGACGCCCAGAGTCATGAGGAACACGGCGTTCAGCGGCGGCTTGACGAAGGCCAGGCAGGTGGAGACGAGCGACAGCAGAAACACCAGCAGCTTAAAGCCGCACCTGCTGAACAGCGTCACATGATCAACCTTACGGCTTTACCTCTGACCGACACTGGAGACTCCTTCCACTAGTGTCACACAAACACATCTGTCCCTACAGGAAACTTCACCAGATCAACAAATACTTTCCATGTGTGTGTTTGATCAGTGCAGAGTGTGTGTGTGTGTGTGTGTGTGTGTGTGTGTGTGCTGACCATGCCCTGTGAATTAGCTGTTGCTATGGAAACGATAAAATATCAGCGTGAGTGTATTAACATAAACGTGCAAATTTAAAACGAGAGAATTTCAGCATTTCATTTACGTAAAATGATGGACGTCCGGACTTTAAGCTAAAATTCCAGAAGACTCGTTAATCATCAAACAGTTAAGCAGATCAGTAATCCTCCGTTCATCCTGAAGCTGGTTTCCTGCCTGTACCTGTTTCTCTGGAACGTTCTGGGCAGGAGTCTGTTAGGGAACCACATGAACAGACCGTACATCAGCACCCAGAGGATGGAGAGCTCGTCCAACATCTGTCCGGTGAAACTGAGAGTCGCGTGAAAGTACGCCGAGCCCGCGCCTGGCACAGACAGGAAACGGACGTTTAGATTATAATCCAACTGTCTGCAGCTTTAATCATCAAAACCACCGGATGAATGTGTGCATATGCATAAGTATCGCCCCCCCCCCCACACCCTCCCAAAACAGAAAGATTAAATCAACACACAGTTTACTTTCATAGTTGATGCTTGTCAGTGCTAGTGGATGTAAGAATCATTTATAATTATTGCTCTATAAACACTCTCTGTTGGTCGCTGCTCAACACTCTGACCCCATGAGTCCACATGTGGCCTAGAGACACTAAACTGGGAAGCGGTCTACTGGTGCCAGTGTAACCAGTTCACCCCATCAGGAGTCACATGAGTTTACACGCATGACAAGGAATGTGTGAAATGATCTCAGTGTGAAGAAACCTGAACAAATCACATCATGTAGAGGTTCAGGGTACTGAGCGGTATTCTTCCTTATTACTAAGCACTGGACACTGTGATGTCTAGAACATTTATTTTGTAATGACACACATATTATTGATGACACTGTCATTTTCATTCAATTATGTTTTAATCTTCTTTTACTACTCAACATTAACTTTGCTATCAATGTTATCTCGTTCTATTGTTTAGTTTATCCTTGATCTGATCTGGAAGGTGACCGGATGACCAGCCTATATACACCGCGTTCCAAATTATTATGCAAATTGGATGTAAGTGTCATAAACATTAAATGTTTAGTTTTTAAATTAAACGCATGGATGGTGTCGTGTCTCAGGGCTCTTTGGATCACTGAAATGAATCTCAGACACGTGTGATAATTAGTTTGCCAGATGAGGACAATTAAAGGAAAAGTACTGAAGAAGGTTCATTCATTCATCTTCTATACCGCTTTATCCTTATACACAGGGTCGCGGGGGGCCTGGAGCCTATCCCAGGAGGCTTAGGGCACAAGGCAGGGTACACCCTGGACAGGGTGCCAATCCATCGCAGGGCACACACACATGTACGCACATTCACACACTACGGTCAATTTGGGAACGCCAATTAGCCTAACCTGCATATCTTTGGACTGTGGGAGGAAACCGGAGTACCCGCAGGAAACCCACCAAGCACGGGGAGAACATGCAAACTCCATGCACACAGAGACGGGAATCGAGCCTGGCCGGGGAATCGAACCCAGACCCTGGAGGTGCAAGGCGACAGTGCTAACCACTACACCACCATGCCGCCCTGAAGAAGGTTGTTCCACATCATTAAGCAGGCCGCAGGTTTCAAGCAATATGGGAAAGAAAAAGGATCTCTGCTGCCGAAAAGCATCAAATATTGCAATGCCTTGGACAAGGCATAAAAACATTAGATATTTCATGAAAACTTAAGCGTGATCATCGTACTGTGAAGACATTTGTGGCTGATTCAGAGCACAGACAGATTCATGCAGCTAAAGGCAGAATGAAGAAGGTTTCTGCAAGACAAATTCATCAGATTAAGATGAAATGCCATTACAAAGCAGCAAACAGGTATTTGAAGCTGCTGGTGCCTCTGGAGTCCCGCGAACCTCAAGGTGTTGGATCCTTTAAAGGCTTGCAGTTGTGCATAAACCTACTATTCGGCCCCTAATCAATGCTCACAAGCAGAACCGGTTGCAGTGGGTCCAGGCATACATGAAGACAAGTTTTTAAACAGTCTTGTTTACTGATGAGTGTCGTGCAGCCCTGGATGGTCCAGATGGATGGAGTAGTGGATGGTTGGTGGATGGCCACCATGTCCCAACAAGGCTGCCACGTCAACAAGGAGGTGCCGGAGTCAATGTTTTGGGCCAGAATCATGGGGAGAGAGCTGGTAGGCACCTGTAGGGTCCCTGAAGGTGTGAAAATGACCTCTGCAAATTATATCGACTGACCACTTTCTTTCCATGGTACAAAAAGAAGAACCGTGCCTTCCGTAACAAAATCATCTTCATGCACGACAATGCACCATCTTCATCTGCAAAGAACACCTCTGTGTCATTGGCTGCTATGGGAATAAAAGATGAGAAATTCATGGTGTGGCCACCATCCTCCCCTGACCTCAACCCCATTGGGAACCTATGAGGGTGGGAGGCAGTTTGATTGAGGCCCCCGATCCGGCTCCCAAACAACCCAGATCCAAATCTGACTGAGCCCCATGGGCGCCGGACAAACAAGTCTGATCCATCAAGGCCCCGCCCCACAATGCTCAGAACCCAAAGGATCCGCTGCCAGTGTCCTCGTGCCATGCACCACAGCGCCACATAGCGACCCTGCAGAGCCTAAGTGCTTGGTTATGGTAACCATGGTGCTGGTTTTAATGTTATGGCTGTTCGGTGTCTGTCACACACTGTGTCTGTTTTGAACTGATAATCTAAAAGTCACAGGTTAACAGAAACCCGAGCCAAAGCCAAAGAGAAATCAGAGAATCTACGGTTGTTATAGACGCGGATCGTTAGAACAGAAATGAACAATGCTCTGTTCGGATGTTGACGAGAGCCGCCATGGAGATGGAGATGGTCACCTAGAACCTGTTTAACGCTCGTTAGCTGATTTACCGACAAAACCCGCAGTGATCCTGACTCTGTAGTCCAGACGCTGGAGTAGATTCTTTACGCGTCTCATGGCTGTGCATGAATATCAGAAACGGCAAATGTCTTGTGAGTTTATTATCAGTAGAGGAAGCAGGAGGCCGTATCTCTGGGGAAACGTCTCTGACAGTTACTGCATTATCTAATGACGCCACTGGGCCAAACACGCAGCGCTCACAAAGCACTGACAAGCTGCTTCTACAGGAAACTTGTACACATGAAACAAAGCAATATTGGATGAAATGACACTTTATTCCTGATATCTGATTCCTTTTTAGACCCTAGAAATACATTTTCTACTTTTTTTGTCCCCCTTCTTTTAAATATGCCCGGTATCTGGCCTTGTACATACAGATAAATACACATTGACTGTTCATCTGTTCAGAAACCAGTTCTTAGACTGTAAAGTGTTTTAAACTTTATTCTGTAGATTTGTGCAAATTTAATCCGATTTCATTCCCTGTAATCAAAACACTGTGGTTTTAATCCGTTTTTTAATTCACCTTACACATTGTACGTTGACGAGTTTCTAACACTTGACCGTAGACGCGTTCATCACATCCTTCACTCACGCCAACTCTAAAAATTTAAATTCATCAGTTTTATTTATTACTGTTTAATATTGTGTCACATGACCGAATCACACGTCCAACAGAACAGATTACTGAAACTCAGAGTTCAGTCACTTACCCACGACCATGAGCAGCACCCATATGACATAAATCCCAGGGTTATAAGACACGGCGTACTGAGTGAACAAGTGCATCAGGAGAGGAGGCAGGACGAAAAACAGCACGTTACTGATCTGAAATCACAGAATGGAGGAAGAAAGGGAGATGGCGATGATGGAAAGTTGATGATGATGATGATGATGATGGACAAAGCATAAAATAGAGACAGAGAGAGAGGTGGGTTTAACAAGTTTCACTTTTATCACTGAAATGAATAATAAGGTTGCAGAAGAAGAAGAAGAATCTGTACGAATGTAAGGAATAAACACCAAACCAGTGGACATTAAAGTCTCTGACCGTGTTGTAGAACTCAGCGATGTACGGGTGGACCAGATAATTCCCTTCACACCAGTCTACTTCTGAGCTGCCGGGCTGAAACTGATCCCTCCAGCTCTCAGAACTCATCATCACCATCATCATCATCACCATCCTGGTCACCCTGCTGCTGATTGACCCTGAGTCGTCTCTCTCTCTCCTCCTGCATGCTCTCACACTCAGCTCTAAACATCTCACACACACACACACACACACAGTGACTCCCAGGAGTTCTCAATCACTCTTGTGACTCAACAGTGCACATGCGCTGGTCACGTGACCTCAGCTGTCAATCACACGGTTTATTGGGGGGGCTGATATCAGAGCAGCCTGCAGGAGGCGCAAAGGGTTAAATTCAACCTGTGGTTGGGGGGTTTTATTGTTATTTGTTGAAGGTAGAAAAAAAAGATAAAATCTGCTTTTGTTTTCTGGCTGCCTGAGAACTGCCGAGTTATTTCTGAACGTGTTACAGAGTTTACAGAGGGTGAGGCTCTCTCTCTCTCTCTCTCTCTCTCTCTCTCTCGCCTGCTCTTATCTACATATTTTTAGTATGTAGATATTATATAACAAAATATGATGTTGTGTATAAGATAATATAATATAATGTTAGTAATAATATCATATTACCATATGATAATATATTTTTAAATATGATATGATAATATTATAAATATTATATATTTTTTTAAATAAAATACGTCATACTATTTTTCTTTTTCTCAAGTGTGTATAATTCTTTTTTTGGCTGTCTCTGTATTTTTATCTATACTTTTATTTTTATTTCAACAAATGTTTTGTTTGTTTATTTGTAGAAAAAAAATTTTGATAGTAGTAGTAGTATCATAAAATAATATATTATTTTTAAAAAAGCAGACAGAAACATTACTATTTGTAGTTTTTGGTTGAAAAAATGCATCATGAAAAATGTTATTTACATATAATCACTAAAATTCACATCATAACCCACAGTCATCTGTCTGCAGACTTAATGATCAAAAACTAAAAGAAAATAAATGTGCATATGCATAAGTATTCACTCCCTTCCCCTACCCCCCTCACACACACACACACACACACACACACACACGCACTTTGTTTAAAAAAAGAAAAAAACTGGAAGTGAAATGTTAAATCGACACAAAATAGCCAAATCAATATACTTTCAGAAATTATTTGGCAAAAAACAAACAACAAAAATAACATATAGAAGCTGTGAGAGCTGTGAGAAGTATTGACCCCCCCCCCCCCTCCTCTTTTTGCTCCTATGTATGGCGCACTTTTCAGTTTAGCGCCCCTAGTGGACATTAGGAGCATTTATCAATATAATTCTTTAAATAATTTATAAAAATGACACGATTGTGGAACTTGTGCGTTTCAGATTATATCCATTATAATATATTCCTGTTATATCCATTACGGGGAGCTAAAGTGGAAACCCCATTAAGTCGTAATACATTCAGCACCGCTTTTCATTTATTTATTTGCGTGTTTTAAATGAAAATATATATTTTTAAAATAATAAACTGATACAACAAAAAAAGTATAAATCGCACAGAAACGCTTTTTATTTGTATTTTCCTTTTTTTTCTTCTTCAACGTTGAATAAACGCGTCAGGAAGTCTCCGTGTGAACTCTCGCGAGACTTCCGGAGTGTATGTGAGATCACGCAGCGCGCTTCCGGTCCCTTTTCCGCGGTGGACTCGCGCACAGACGGTCCCCCAAAATGAAGGTGAGCTTCAAGAATCGGATCTGTTTTATGGTTTTATCTCGGAACCGAGCCCGAATATGAGTGGTGTCGGGTGGGGAACAGTGTAGAGACGCGGGCCGGGTGTAGTGCGGTGCTCGGGAGGTTGTGTGTGAGGAGGATGATGATGGATTGTGGAGCCGCTAACAGGCTAATCACAACATGGCGGCGCTCTGAGGGAGAGAAAGTGTGTGTGTGTGAAGGAGAGAGAGAGAATATAGGTGATGAAGTAGTTCAGTTTATTAGTGTTTGATGTTTAGCGGTGTTGAGAATAATGTAGTGTTCACCTCAGGTAGTTTGTGTGTGACTCGGCTAGCTAGCAAGCTAACTAGCACACACACATGGAGACTGTTAAACTTGTCCTGAGCTTTTTATTATTAACTTGTACTAATCTGTGGTTATATGGAATGAATATTATTCTATACAGTGAGTAGTGTTGGCTGTGATGGTATTAATAGTGTTGACTCTGAGGAGAGCCTTCAGTCAGACTGCAGGTATCAGATCACTGACTGTTATATAATATATATATAATCTTGTAATATATTGAGGATTTTTCCATCATGAGGTTAATTTGATGGTCTCGTCTCACAGTGCACCTAAAGTTCTGAACGAGCATCAGAACTGCAGTGGTTTATTCAAGAGGAAACTCATTTACTCATGACATGCGTTCCTGATTGTTTTTTTTTTTTTTCCTGCAGCTCAATATCTCTTTTCCTGCCACCGGCTGTCAGAAGCTCATCGAGGTGGACGATGAGCGCAAGCTGAGGACCTTCTATGAGAAGCGCATGGCCACTGAGGTGTCTGCTGATCCCCTGGGTGATGAGTGGAAGGTGAGTACTTGATTCTATACGAGCACTTGATTATCCTCCTCTTTATCTCTGTGCCTGAGCGTTTTCCTGAAGAGCATCGTTCATCTGGAGCTCTGTGTCTGCTTCACATCCTTAATAATAACAATAGGACTATAACAGACTGGAAATGTCTCACTTGATTGTTTCTGGTTCTATTCGAGTCTCAGTACAGGCCACTTGGAGGAAAACAACAGATTTTGGTTGTGGTCTTTAAAAAAAGAAAGAAATGCCTAGTTTAAACCCTCAATATACCCCTTAGTCATTTCAAACTCTGCTTAATACATTCTCGTTAAAAGAAACACTGTAAAATACAGATGTTACCCCTATATGTAGGATATTCATACGAATGTTTTCTTTGGTATCTGTACACTTTGTGTTCTTTCTACAGTACTAAAATAATTTCTACAGTATTTTTATATGAAAATTTTCAGCTGAATTTAAGATAAAATTTAATTGTTCTCATTGAAGCACACGAGAAATATATTGCCATAAAAAGGCTGTAAAAATAAATTTTTGCAGTTTGTGGAATAAATATATGGTTGGGTTCTAAGAAGAAAAGAATCTGCGAACTCTGGGTCGACTGTATGTGTTTCGTGTTTGAGTGATTCGTCTGAGTGGGCACACCAGTAGACCCTTTCTAGCTGTTCAGTAGCTTTAAAGGGGGGACAGCGTGGTGCCACAGTGATAACGGAGCTGCTATCCGGATATCGACCTGACCCGTGTACACACACCTTATGGCTGGTCGAACTGCATTGCTCCGACAATCGTTTCGCATCTGATGAATGTACATGTGTTGTGTGTGCGTGCGTGTGATTAACCTGTGTGTGTGTTTCTCTCTCAGGGCTACGTGGTGCGCATTAGCGGAGGAAACGATAAGCAAGGCTTCCCCATGAAGCAGGGCGTTCTGACTAATGGCCGTGTGCGTCTGCTCCTCAGCAAGGGTCACTCGTGCTACAGACCCCGCCGCACCGGAGAGCGCAAACGCAAGTCCGTACGCGGCTGCATCGTCGACGCCAACCTCAGCGTCCTGAACCTGGTCATCGTCAGGAAGGGTAAGGACGTCCAGACTGGGGTGTTGAGCTAATGGCATAAGTTTAAAATCACAGAAATGGTTCAGGCTATAATTATTCTAGAACTGTTAAACTCTCAGCTTCACGGAGTAAATGTGATTGAGTATAATATGACCCTTTGGGTCACAAAATATATATTCGGTAGACATCCGAGCCAGGTTTAATAAGAGCAACTCACAGGATTGGGACTAAATAGGTCTCCATGATAGAACCGCTTGTTAGTGAGACTCATCAGAAGGGGAAAAAAAAAACCTCTTCGGTTTGTTAGAGCATAAAGACTGGACTTTGGAGTGATGGGAAAAGGTCATGTGACCTGATGAGTCTAGACTGACCCTATTTCAGAGTGATGGGTGTGTCAGGGTAAGAAGGGAAGGACATGAAGCGATGCACCATGATGCATAGTGTCCTCTGGAGACAGTGTTATGATCTGGGGTTGATCAGTTACTCAGGTCTAGACTCAGTACTGTTATGGGGCAATAAAATGAAGTCAGCTGACCGCCTGAATGTGTAAACCTAAATACTTCATGTTACTCTGGGTTTTATTTTAGTTGTGAATTTTATTTTGGGGGATTTTATAAAGAAGAGAGCACCTGCTAAAATGTGCTTGTGTGTTTGTATTGGTTTTTGCTAAAGCAGCAAATCCTGGGCAAATGACAACAGAAAGTGTGATGGTAGCGAGTGTTTTGGTGATTCTTAGTTCGTGTTCATTAAACATGTAAATGCGTTGTAATTTATTTTAGGTGTTGTAGCACTCGGTGTTTGTTCTGAATTTACTCTCTATTAGATTATTGTGCTGAAACTTTTGGCAATGTAGCATAAAAAAAAAACCTCTTGTATTCAGGTGAGAAGGACATCCCTGGCCTGACCGACAGCACCGTGCCTCGGCGCCTGGGCCCCAAGAGAGCCAGCAGGATCCGCAAGCTCTTCAACCTGTCCAAGGAGGATGACGTCAGGCAGTACGTGGTGCGCAGACCCCTCAGTAAGGAAGGTAAGCGTTCAGGTTCAGTCTATTGTTTACATCCTAAGGAGTGAGTCTGAGGGTTTAGAGTAGCGGCGTGTAGGTCAGGAGAGACTCGGCACACAAGTAGACCCTTTCTGGCTGTTCAGTAGCTCTAAAGGTGGGGCAGCGTGTTGCCACAGTGATAACGGAGCCGCTAACCGGATATCGACCTGATCCGTATACACACCACGGCTGGTCGAACTGCATCGCTCCTACACACACAATGAAGAAGCAAGTTTAATATCTTATCACTGCAACAAACAAAAAAGTTGCATAAGTTTTTGTTCTACTGTAAACTTTATTCAGCTGTTTTAGTGAAATGCTGCTGTATTCAGTCAGTTATACCAATCACTGTGTACTTGTGTATCTCATCTGGGTTTGTTTGTTTTTTTGTTTTGTTTTTTAAACCTGACCCACCCTGAATTCCTCATTAGGTAAGAAGCCCAGGACCAAGGCGCCTAAGATCCAGCGTTTGGTGACGCCCCGTGTGCTGCAGCACAAGCGCCGCCGCATCGCCCTCAAGAGACAACGTACGCAGAAGAACAAGGATGAAGCTGCAGAGTACGCCAAGATGCTGGCCAAGAGACTGAAGGTACGAGATTAAAACCCGTCTTTCTCCCTGCTCATGGAGAGAACCATCTCGATCTAGAACCATGTGTTTAGTCACTGTGATGGAATGAAGTGATGATGATTTTACCCCGTAATGACCAACTGTGTGTGTTTATTGTACAGGAGGCCAAAGAGAAACGTCAGGAGAAGATTGCCAAGAGACGCCGCCTGTCCTCCCTGAGAGCCTCCCAGTCCAAATCTGAGTCCAGCCAGAAATAAAAACTCCACATTAATGTACATCATAAATAAAACATCGCAATGGTTTTGTTCAATTCTCGTGTGTTTTGTGTTTATTCTGCATTTAGTGTCACTACTAAGAGTAATGCTACACAAACTGTTTAAATTAAACTCGCTTCTTCTAAAGGATTTAATTATGTTGATGTCAATATAGAGAATGGTCTTAAGAGTAATATCTTTTCATATTTTTATTTTAACTTATTTTTCAAACCCCCCCACACACACACACACATAGCCGCCATTGAGGAATTTCTTATGAAGGGCATAATTTATCTACAAATTAAAATTATATATACATAATTTTAATTAGGTCTCCGTGTTAGCTAGTTAGTTTTGTTAATTTATGTTGTACAGTTGTGTTCAAAATAATAGCATTGTGTGTAAAAGTGAGTAAAGCTCCATATCCATATAATAACTTTTTTTATTTAAATCACATAATTTAATTGCATTGGACTCCCTGCTCTTTCTATTCTTAATCGCGACATGAAGTAAAATGTGCTAAATTATTTGTTTATGGCGGCTTCTTGCTGATAGTTTGACTTCACATATCGTCTTCTAATAGTAACAGCACTAACGTAACTTTAGATGTTCTTTGAGTCAATGTTATTCTTCGATCCATTCGAATGGTAGTTTTGTTTTCTTCCACGTCTTTCTGGTTTTCGTCTCCATTTTAAAGCTTTAAAATTATTTGCTATTTTAGCAGAGCAGCTGATTTTCTGCACTTGTATGTTTTCTATCTCTAAGCAACTTTTGAATCACAGTACGCTGTTCTTCTGAACAATGTCTGCACGACCCATTTTACTCTGCTTTTGAGAGAGAAACACACA
This sequence comes from Channallabes apus, assembly GCA_030522415.1. Lineage (NCBI taxonomy): Eukaryota > Metazoa > Chordata > Actinopteri > Siluriformes > Clariidae > Channallabes > Channallabes apus. Next base: position 4,327,948 of record CM060110.1, read on the forward strand.
GGACAACCTTTTCTGCATTTATCCTTAAGAGGAACTTGTTTGACGCCTGTTTATCACAATAATTTACCTCTATAATTGAACTCCACACTATTTTTTAAAGCAGGCTAATATGTTTTTCTTCACTCACATTAAACTAATAATACATTTAGCACATTTTTCTTCATGTGATTCAGAATAGAATGTACAGGGAGTCCAATGCATTTGTGATTAAAATTAAAGGTTATATGGATATGGAGCTTTACTCACTTTTTTCAACACATTGCTATTATTTTGAACATCACTGTATTTTTGTGTTCCAGATGTTTCAACATAAGGTAGAGCACATTAGGTACTCCATCCTCTGTCTGTCTATTTGCTCTGTATGCAAACTGGGTCTATTGTGTGCAGTAAAACATCCATGTTTTTTTTTTTTTTCACCTTAAATACCAAGCCACCCTTAGCTCCATTTTTGGAATGAGTGAATTTGTGTGTGTGTAAGCAATTGTCATAAGATCAGGGGGGTGTTCCAGAAAGCTTGGTTAACTTACCATTTGGTTAATCTTAACCTCTGGGTTGATTAACCCCAAACCCGCATACCGAGAGTATGTCGGTTCCAAAACACCTGATAAGATTAAGTTTAATCCCCTACTGGTTACCCAGAGTTAGTGCGCGTGCACGGTGCGTACATAAAGATATTTTCAATGGATCGACGATTTCACGAGTCAAAATGGAACATCAAAGTGAAAAAAGAGAGCGGCACAGAGTCTATTATACTTCACAGAGGTTTTAATGCGCGCATATGAGGAATTTAAGTCAATAATAATGAAAAAAAAAAGCAATACGGCTGCATCGGCTAAAGAAAGAGAGTCGACTTGGCAAAAAATAAAAGACAGAGTAAATGTGTGAGTGTATTAAATTGCAAATTTGACATTGCCTCTCCTTTTATTATAATGATAAATAATTAAACATCCCTTCGCGTCCTTTTGGCTGTTAAATGAAAGCATTTACTTTTGCTGCCATTAATTTCTTTAGGTTAAAATACCAGTGTATACTGACTGTATGGTTTCTTATTTAATAAGGTTTAATCCTTCTGGAGGCAGAAGCCAAGTGAACATGAAACACAAAAACATTCTGCAAAAAGGTAATATCTTATTACACGATCACTGAACTATTTATTAAACACGGTTTAGTATATTCGTTCTGTCATGTAGCTAATAGAAAGAAGGCTGAAGCCCGTCTAACTGGCGGAGACCCACCCCCCCCCCCCCTCACCCCATCTGAGGAGCGGCTCTGTCCCTTAATAATGGGCCACCAGTGACACTAACATGGTGAAATGTAAGTTTACCACTATGGTTTGTTTTCATTGTATGAATTAATAAATTACTATCTCTATCACTTAAAGGCTTTTGAACATGCTTAACGTTTTTATGCAGGCTTACTGTATTTAACTGCATATGATGTATACAGTAGGCTATTGTGATCTTAGCTGTATTACTTTGACATGTTTTTTCCTGCATTAGTGGTTTTTTCTTTGATAATATTGAGAATTTTATGCTGGGTTGTATTTTCTTATAGATACTGGGTTGATTAGATAAAGGGATTATATTATTGGACGCTACAGAAAGAACACAGTCTGTCACAGTTGCAAGTGTTTTGTTGTCAGGTACCTTTAGCTGCTTTTAGGTATTTTTTTTTCTTGTTTGCCAGATAACGTATACTTGCATATTTTCACTGAAGGATGAAGATGAAGAGACACATCTGCTGTGACAGAAGTGGACAATGCTGGTATCCACTGAGGTGGGATGCATACCATTATAATGCAGCACCCCCTTTTTACATTAGAGTAACAAACTGTCATTGTTCTTTCACAGTACATACCTGGGGATTTCTTCACGGATGAAGGTCCTTCAACCTCAATGCACGATCTAAGCGGTGTAAGAATTTGTGTGCAGTTGTCCATATTTACATTTTATTTTCTGACAGAATCTCAGAATTTATTTAATTATTTTTGAATAATAATTCCTAGTTTCCTTCCTACTGTAGTTGCCAGGAGCTGTATAAGGTCCATCTTCAAAAACAAATAAGAAAAAGTGACATGGAGATGGACCTTATACAGCTTCAAATGGAAGAGAAAAGGCTATCCATTAAAAAAGCAACACTAGAAATGTAATTACTGGAGCATCACCTTAAGGTGAGAACTTGTGCGTATATTAATCTGTTGCGTGTTAAGTGTTGTGTATATAAAGCAATGTCATTAAAAAAACACATTTTATTTCATTTTACTTTCACTGTTTTTCAGGAAAAAAAGAAATGAACTATACAGCAGACCAGTGCAAACTATTTAATAAAAGTAATTTTGACAAATCCTGTCTCTCAAAAGTCTTCCATCTCTGTTGTGTGCAAAAATCTGTAGAGGTTCCTCTGGGCATCTTCTTCAATATAAGGAGGGTGGCTCTCTCCTCTTATAGTGGCAATGTTGTGAAGCACAACACAAGCCATGATGATGTCACATGCCCTCTCTGGACTGACCGGGAGCCCACACTGAGCTACACTGAAACCTAGACTTGAGGATCCCTATGGTCATCTCCACCTTGGCCCGTGTTCGACTGTGAGTCAGGTTATAGCGTGTCTGTGGTCCAGGATCAGGTTCAGGGTAGGGTGGCATTAAATAGGGCAGACAAGGGTATTCCCTGTCCCCCAGCAAGTAACTACTGTACTGTCCTGTAATGATTCAAGTGTACAATACAAATATAGCAAAAAGAAAAAAAAAACATTGTATGAAGAAAAACATACCCTGCTGAAATGTCTGGCATAATGATGACACAGATCCTGGCCATTTTGTCTTATCATTAGTAATGATGTGAGTTGCCTCACATATGTGGAAAAAAGTAATGAGTTTAATGATTTTAACAAGGCAAAAAATTAAGGACGCAAAATTAAGTTGTTACCTGTACATTGATACTATGAATAGATTTCCTATTAACATCGTCTCCCTCATTTATTGAAGCTATAGCTTTAGCTTTAATAGGAATGTAGGTGCCATCAATGCACCCAATTACATTTGGAAACCCTGAAATAGAAAGTCATATATGGAAGGATCAAGTGTGTGTGTGTGTGTGTGTGTGTGTGCAGGATGAATACATGTATATAAATAGTATGACTACATATTAAATATGCGTCATCAATTTTACTACAAAGGACAAACCTGCCACTCTGTGGAATTCCTCTTTAATACCACACAGAGGTTTATGTCCAGGGACCTGCTGTACACATGTGTGTACGTAGTGTTTAAGTGCCAGACATACAGTTGCCTTTCCCACATGCTCTGCATCACACGCCCCCACATTGTACAAAAAATGCCCTGGAATAAAACGAAGTGATACACGGAATGTTTACTAAGCGCAGACCCGCCGTGTGTGACATTTACAATATGCGGTTTCAAGAGATGTGTTAAATAATTTAATTCCATTGAAAACCAATAATGCTCTAACAAATAATCATTAGGAAATAAAATAAAACATCAATACGAGGTCTTATAACTCCCGGCGGAAAAACCTGGTATAATTTGTGCCTCCACGTGCACGGGATCATCATTAAAAGGGGCGTGGCCTGCTGAATAACCTTCTGAAACAAACTTACTCTGGAACATTCAATTCAATTCAATTCAGTTCAGTTTTATTTGTATAGCGCTTTTAACAATTGACATTGTCTCAAAACAGCTTTACACAATCAAAAGAATTATTTAAGTTTGTATGGAATGTGAATGTGTATGAATAAAATGTTCAGATAGTCCCTGGTGAGCAAGCCCGAGGGCGACAGTGGCAAGGAAAAACTCCCTGAGACGGTAATAGGAAGAAACCTTGAGAGGAACCAGACTCGACAGGGAACCCATCCTCATCTGGGTGAAACAGATAGCAGGAAATGATCTGCATTTATACAGTGTTAAGTGTTAGGTTCAGCTATAATAGTTGATGTTAATTGATGTTATAATAGTTGATGTAAAATGGAGTCCAGTAGTTATTCGAGACTCAGATAGACTTGTAGAAAGTTCCAGTCCTGAACTATCGAATTGTCAAGTCCTCAGAGAAACAGCTGACAACACCAGTCGAGGCCAGAACCATCTTCTAAGTAGATAGAATCATCCCCAGACACCAGACGCATCCCAAAGAGACACACGGGGCATCCATGCGATGAGACCTCCAACCAGAAACCGGGCACCAGGATGGATCAGACAGGTCCGGAGGGCAGAGGGAGTCTGGATCACTGGCAGCTCAGGAACCACATGTGTAGCTCGACAGAGAGAGAGAGAAAGAGTGAAAGGGGGAGACAGGGGGAGAGAGGAAAGAGAAAGAGGGGGAGGAAGAGAAGAGGAGGAGAGATTGCAATTAGGTATGGTCACAGTCACAATGTATAATGTGAATGTATATTTACTGTAGAGTGCAAGCAGGGACTCCGGCAGGACTAACTATGACATCATAACTAAAAGGGAGAGCCAGAAGGAAACACAAACATGAGGGGGAACTGAGATGTAAAGCAAACAATCACCTCACCGTCAACAAACCTGAGTGATCAAATGAGAGTGAGGAAGACAGCATCTAAACATACCAGTTCACCATAATACTCTACGTCCATGAGTCCCCCAGATCTGCTCCTTTACCTTATGGCAAATCTATTTATAAAAATGCTTGGCTAAATAAATAGGTTTTGAGCCTAGACTTAAACACTGAGACTGTGTCTGAGTCCCGAACACTATTTGGAAGACTATTCCATAATTTTGGGGCTTTGTAAGAAAAAGCTCTGCCCCCAGCTGTAGTTTTCATAATGCGCAGTACTGATAAGCAGCCTGCATCCTTTGACCGAAGTAGGCGTGGCGGATCGTAAGACACTAGCAGTTCGCTCAGATACTGCGGCGCGAGACCATTTAATGCTTTATATGTCAAGAGTAGTATTTTAAAATCAATGCGAAATTTCACAGGGAGCCAATGCAGTGAAGATAGGATAGGGGTGATGTGCTCATATCTTCTGGTTCTAGTGAGGACTCTCGCTGCTGCATTCTGGACTAGCTGAAGCTTGTTTATGCACCTAACTGAACAACCAGACAGTAAGGCATTACAATAGTCCAACCTAGAAGTGATAAAAGCATGAACTAGTTTTTCTGCATCGTTTAGCGACAATATATTTCTTATCTTGGCAATATTTCTGAGGTGAAAGAATGCTATCCTGGTGATATTATCTACATGAGCTTCAAATGAAAGGCTGGAATCTATAGTCACGCCGAGGTCTTTTACTGTTGCACTTGACGGAACAGAAAGGCCATGTAAAGTTACGGTGTGATCTAAGATTTTACTTCTAGCTGTATGCGGTCCTATGACTAGAACTTCTGTCTTATCCGGATTACGCAGAAGGAAGTTAATTAGCATCCAATTTCTTATGTCCTGCACACATTGCTCAACTTTAGTAAGATGATTTTTCTCATCAGGTTTTGTTGAGACGTATAGCTGTGTGTCGTCAGCATAACAATGAAAACTAATACCATGCTTACGGATTATGTTGCCCAGAGGAAGCATGTAAAGGGAAAAAAGCAGTGGGCCTAAAACTGAACCCTGCGGAAAGCCAAACTCCACTAGAGAACATGCAGAATAATCACCATTTAAGTCTACATACTGATAACGATCGGTCAAATAGGATGTGAGCCAGGAGAGGGTTGTACCCTTAATTCCTACTACATTTTCTAATCTGTGAAGAAGAATAGCATGATCAATAGTGTCAAAAGCTGCACTGAGGTCGAGTAATACAAGCATAGTTACACAACCCTGATCAGAGGCCAATAGGAGGTCATTTACTACTTTAACGAGTGCTGTTTCTGTGCTGTGATGAGGCCTAAATCCTGACTGATACAGTTCATGTATGCCATTTCTATGTAGATATGAGCATAGCTGCTCCGCTACTATCTTTTCCAGAATCTTAGAGATAAAGGGGATGTTGATATTGGCCTGTAATTGGACAGCTGACAGGGGTCGAGGTCAGGTTTCTTAATTATTGGTTTGATAACTGCTACTTTAAAAGATTTTGGAACATAACCAATGCTGAGTGAGGAATTAATTATTCTCAACAGCGGTTCTGTTATTACTGGTACTATCTGTTTAAGAAAATGTGTCGGTATAGGATCTAATATACAGGTTGATGAATTTGCAGAAGAGATGAGTGAAATTAGTTCATTCTCTTCAAGGGGAGTAAATTATTCTAGGTTTGAATCTGACATGGCTAGGTTAACATCTGTATCAATTACATTGTTTGGTTTCAAAGCCTCAATTTTATGCCTGATATTTACAATTTTATTATTAAAAAAGTTCATGAAGTCCTCACTATTGCATGATGTTGTTGTGGAGATTTCTGTAGTGGTCTTATTTCTGGTTAATTTGGCTACGGTATTAAATAAAAATCTAGGATTATTTTTATTTTCTTCTATAAGAGTGGAGAGATACGTTGATCTAGCTACACTAAGAGCTTTCCTATAGTTCAGGATGCTCTCTTTCCATGCTATTTGAAATACTAACAATTTAGTTTGACGCCATTTACGCTCTAATTTCCGAGCAGTCTGTTTTAAAGTGCGCGTGTGATCGTTATACCAGGGAGCGAGTTTCTTATCTCTAATAATTTTTCTTTTAGCTGGAGCTACATTATCTAAGGTACAACGAAATGTCGACTCTAAATATTCAGTCGCCTGATCGAGTTCTGTGGGGTCAGACGGTGGCCTAATCGAAGTTGGTAACTCTGGGAGATTACTGATAAAACTCTGTGTGGTAGTTGATGTGAATATACGTTTAATACGGTAGCGCGGTGCTGTGCGTACATTATCACTGTGACACACTTGAATGGAGACAAGATAGTGATCTGAGATAATTTCAGACAGTGGAATTGTGAATACATTTCTTATAATTAATCCGAAGAATATTACTAAATCTAAAGTGTGACCTGCTTTATGAGTGGGTCCTACTACACACTGATTTACACCTACGGAGTCCAGTATGGATATAAATGCTGTTCTCAGAGGGTCTTCTGGATTCTCAAAATGAATGTTAAAATCTCCAGCAATTAACACTTTGTCTACAGAAACGACCAGGTCTGAGATGAAATCCGCAAATTCACTAAGAAATTCAGAATACGGCCCTGGAGGTCTGTAAATTATAATTAGTGGAATCGACTGAGCTGATTTAATATACTTAAATACACTTATGTTACTATAGAGAATTTCAAATGAGTTAAATTTGTGTCGGTGTTTTTGTACGATAGACAGATTATCATTATGAATAACTGCGACGCCTCCTCCTCTACCAGTTAACCGAGGCTGGTGTATGTAGCTGTATCCAGGAGGACTAGCTTCATTTAGAGCTACATACTCGTCCTGTTTAACCCATGTTTCAGTTAAACAGAGTATATCAAACGCCTGATCTGTGATAATTTCATTAACAATAACTGCTTTTGATGCGAGAGATCTAATATTTAACAATCCTAGCTTCAGATCAGAGGTGCCGGCTGCGCATTCAGTATGATCTGAGTTTGTAGTCTGAACATAACCTGCTGCCGAGCAGCTCACCTTCAGAGAGTAAGTTGCTATGGTTACATACATACCCAGAAAGTTACCTCCGTTTTTGGAACCGGAAGTTGAGGTTATCCACTAACTTACCCTCAAACTTATCCGGGTATGTCACATGACCTGCTTTCTGGAACACCCCCCGGGTTTAGCTGAGGTTTTAGATAAATACTGCTCTGCTCTCAAACCCTAGCTCAGTGATCAGTAGACGTGTTGTAATGCGGCTGTTTGGCCACCAGGTGTCAGCCGAGCTGAGACAGAAGTAAATGGTACTGTGTGCAGAATTCACCTATTTAATGCGTGTGGACTTGCGCGCTTTGGCCACAGGAGGGCGCTGAGAGCCGGGTTCGTCTATAACCAGGACATTGATATTCAGGATGTGTGCAGGATAAATGCCGCGGCACTGAGTCCCCGCGTGCTCAAGCGCTGCTGTCGATGCAGTTCAGGTCCACGTGGAGCCACGCCCATGTTAAACAGTCTCTCAAAGCTTTAATAGAATATCATCGTGTGTGTGTGTGTGTGTGTGTGTGTGTGAGAGAGAGAGAGAGAGCTCACACTGGTGTCACTGTTAAATATATAAAGTGGCCGCCGCGCGCGCGTGTGTTTTACCTCGTCAACATTTTTACATCACACTCTGCGCGCGTGGGTGTGTGGGCGCGTGTCCTTCCCTCTCACGCGCACCCCCCCCCCCCTTCTCCCCTCCCCTCATTCTTCTTTTTAAAACCGTTACATTGTTGCACAGAGAGAGAGAGAGTGACGTAATTTGACGTCCTGCCCGTAGCACGTGTAGAGAGCGCGTTCACGTGTCGGGGACGCGCGGACTCGAGGGCGAGCGCCGGTGGAGGATGTGTGAGAGAGTGTGTATGTGTGTGTGAGAGAGAGAGTGTGTGTGTGTGTGTGTGAGAGAGAGAGAGAGAGAGAGAGAGTGTGTGTGTGTGTGTGTGAGGAGCGCTGGTGTTCCTGCTGCGGCTCATCACAGCCATGGAGCTGGAGGTGGAATCCGCCGAGTGAGTCTCGCGCGCAGGACTGTGTGTGTGTGAGATGTTGGTGTTTGTCTGCACTGTTCTGATGCATGATGTAGAGTCAGTCACGTCTCCTGTGTGATGCTCCTCAGGTCAGAGCGCTGTGTGTGTGTGAGTGTGTGTGTGTGTGTGTGAGTGTGTAACGACCTGTTACAGAAATGTCATGTTCATGCCGCAGTCATTAAAGGTTGTTTTTATGTGCTGGGTTTATTACTCCACACATTAAACTCTGTCTCATCTGTCAGGTGTGTGTGTGTGCGTGTGTGTGTGTGTGTGTGTGTGTGTGTGTGTGTGTTCCGCAGCTTCCAGAAAACATCTGTATAGATAAATAGATGGATGTCTGATGGGTGTTTAATAATTTTTAAACTCCTGAGTGCCGACACTGTGGCCTCGCACCTCCAGGGTCGAGGGTTCGATTCCCACCTCGGGGTCTCTGTGTGTGTGTGTGTGTGTGTGTGTGTGTGTGTGTGTGAGCTGATCTCGGGCTGCTCTTTAACGCTGTGTGATCAGAGTGATGGCTGTGAGTTTGACGTGCCGAGGAGATAAACCTGTTTACACGGGAATAAGAGGTTCTTGTTGAGGAGGAACATGAGAGGAACATGAGGAGGAACATGAGGAAGAGCTGAGAGGAACCGGAGAGGAACATGCAGCTGCAGGAACTTCATTACAGCTACCTGGGGTTTAGATCAGTCAGTAGACATTAGTGTAGTGTAGGAGCGTCTGTGGAGTTACAGGTAGCCAAGATGGAACATTCACTCAGATTTATTTTCTAGTAAATTAAGTGGAACCTAAATTTTAGTTAAATGGATTTTAATTGCGTTTAATGTTTTTAATTATTTGTGGGTTTTAGCGTTCTAAAGGAAATTTGTTAATTATTATGTTTGGTTTGAGAAATAAAATCAATAGAATAAAATATATAAAAATTATTTGAATTGTTATATACAGTTATTATTATTATTATTATTATAGTAATATTTTATGTTGTTATCACTATAATAATTTAATGATGCTTACATAAATGTATAATATATTTTCTAATATAATTTTTTTTAGGTTTTAGCCTTCTGTAGAACATTTCTTAATTACAGCTGTGTGAGGTTTGAGAAATAAAATCAATAAAAAATGTATTTAAAAATATTTTATTATTATATTATTCACATTATTATTATATGCTTTATATAGTCATCACTATAATTATTTAATGATTGTTGCATACATATATAATACATTTAATGTAATATAAATACCTTTATGTGAAATGTATTAATTACAGCGGCATGGGGTTTAAAAAATAATATAAAATATTGAATGATAATAATGAATGTATATAAAAAATGTATACATAAATTATTATTATTAATATGATTAATCTTATATGTAGTTATATGTCACTATTTACTTCTCATATTTCGTAAACTGTATTTTGTATTTTAGTTTTGTTTTATGGAGATGATTAATGATTTATTTTTTTATTATGCATTTTTTAATATAAATTTTGCAGAAGGTTAGATCAGACCTGACGTGTGTGTGTGTGTGTGTGTGTTGTCTCGGGGCAGTGTGATCCGGCTGATCATGCAGTACCTGAAGGAGAACAATCTGCCGCGCACACTGGCCATGCTGCAGGAGGAGAGCATGGTGGCGCTGCACACAGTGGACAGCATCGAGAGCTTCGTGGAGGACGTGAACGCGGGCCGCTGGGACGCCGTGCTGCGAGCCATCCAGCACCTGAAACTCCCCGACGAGCTGCTCATTAACCTGTACGAGCAGGTGAGGGGCTCAGGGACGCGACTCAGCTCCTGCGCGCGTCACAGGACACTAGAAACTCTTTTATCTTTTGAGACTCTGATGTTGCATGTGATGTTTCACAAGTCCTGTGTTCCTCCACCAAATGTGTTTATGGTGTTTATATCCAAAGTGCTTGATCCTGGTCTCCACACACACACACACACACACACACACACACACACCGCTCCAGAGAGACTCAGTTTATTGGATTCTTTCAGGACGGACTTTAGTGCAGTTTGTTCTCACCGATGTTGTTACTGATTAGACGTCCGACAGCTTCAGTGATCCAGGATGAGATTCTCGAAGGCTTCTGAAAGATTCTTTGTTTCAGAATTAATCGTGATTAACAGGACGACTTAATCTGGAGGAATCTCGTTGTGATTGATGAAGAGATTTACCACGTAATGTATTTCTAATCGTTCTCCAAACTCCAGCTCAGGGTGAGGACGTGTGTGTACGGGAGCTGCTGCTGTAATCATGAAGATGATCCTGTGCTCCTCTCACCATCTGCTTATCTCTGGATATTTCCCACCAGGTGGTACTGGAGCTGATCGAGCTGAAGGAACTGGGAGCGGCGGGTTGTTTATTGACTCAGACGGACCCCATGATCATGCTGAAACACACGCAGCCTGAACGATACGCCAAGCTGGACGCTCTGCTCTCAAACAAGAACTTCGACCCCAATAAGGTACGTGTGTGTGTGTGTGTGTGTGTGTGTTTTAAACTCTCTGGAGCGTACAGTTTGTAAGCTTGTACCTCTGCCTGAAAGTAGGTGGGGTTTCTTTAACAAGTGGGCGGAGTCAGCGTATGGTTGTAATCTCTTCTCTTGGTACTTTGGCAAGACAGGAACCTGAAATCAAATTTGTGCGTCCAGATGTGTTTTTCGAGACACAACCTCTTCACTAATCTCTCTCTCACTCTGTATTGCTGAAGGTTTACCCAGAAGGCAGCAGTAAAGAGAAGAGCAGGTTGTCTATCGCCCAGGCGCTGATCGGAGAGGTCAGTGTGGTTCCTCCGTCTCGCCTCATGGCTCTGCTCGGGCAGGTGGGTTCTCATCACCCAAGCTGAAATACCCCTCAAATAATGCATTATGTATTCCTTAAAATCAAACTTCACTCCTCCTTCAAACATGGCATTTCAGTGTTTATGTAAATGAGCTATTGCTGAGACACACCCCTTGAGAAAACATCAGAGCAAAGCAACAAGCCCTAACTATCGAGGTAAAAGGACAAAAAGCAGGAACCAAAATGTAATTTTTCCTAATACGTCCCTTTAATGTAATAATAGTAAGTAGTACAATGTGCTTGTAAATAAATACCCCCTTGTCCTGTTGTTAGATGTAGTGTTTAATTTGATGACGTGTCAGTCCCAGACAGGGCGTGATCGATCAGTCTAGACTGTGACAGCTCATGCTGTCTGGGGTAAAGTAGACTGAGCATCAGGCCTGGACTGACCATAGGGCATACCGGGCAATGCCCGCCGGGCCGACGCACATTTTTGGGCTGGGGCTGTCAGTCATAATTTTATATTTTTTAAAACGTTTATGAGGCCAATTTATTTATTACCACAACGGTAGAGTATCTGAGACACAAATCGCGGCCCATTGGTTGACTGTTTTAAAGGACATTGAGCTAGTCCAATGAAATCTCAGGCCACGCCCATCTCCCTCCAGGCCAGCCCTCATCTCCCCTTGACAAAATCTACTATTTAGCGTTCGACCGGAGTTTGAGATGAGTCCGTCTATAACAATGGATAAACCAGAAAAGAGCAAGGGGGGTTGCAGAGAAGCTGAGGGAGAAAAGACGCAAAAGCCGACAAGTGGAAGAAACAAAATGTGCGAAAACCACAGAAATGTTGTGAATGTTCCACACAAACTCATGGTGAGCCGCTATGGACAAAAATGCCAGGGTTGTCTTTTGGTCCCAGTCCAGTCCTGCTGACGATGCTGCATGTTAAACCTGTAAATTACACCAATGATGAACCGGTAAAGACTAAACCAGGTTTTCCGCCCCACCGTCCGTCCGTCTTCTCCACACAGGGTCGTCTGTGCGAGAGCGCTCTCTACAGGCTGCAGGAGACCAAAGCACTGAGGCAGTTCGGATCGTTAGCCATGCTGGTAAGTGAAGCGTGACATCACTCCCTATCCTCCGTATCCTCCTCCTCTGTATGCGAGACTAGTCTTGTCTTTATCTGTCCCCTCCTCCAGTCTCTGAAGTGGCAGCAGCACCAGGGTCTCCTGCCCCCCGGCATGTCCATAGACCTGTTCCGGGGCAAAACCATGATGAAGGACCTGGAGGAGGAGCGCTTCCCCACCCAGCTCAGCCATCTCCTCAAGGTAGAGTGACAGAACACGAACCACCCCGGGTCCGAGGAGCCGTAACAGGACCGGGTCTTTAACCTCCAGAACCCGGGGAGTGAAGCGGCCCAGTGTTGGAGAGACGAGCTGCAGCTTTCATGCAGGAATTAATGAATGATTTATACAGAAGATGAGTCACTGTACATTACAGCGGGAATCCATTAATGGGGATTTAAAGGAACTGACCCGGACATATACAGCAAGAAGTTCAGACAGCAGGTGTTTACGGGCTGGACAGGAACCGTGTCGCTGCTCAGACGAGACAGACGCCAGATAACAAACACACTTTTAACACAACAATGTATAAAAGCCTGTTTTGGCTGTTTAATATCTTGTCAACACACACACACACACACACACACATACACACAGTGCAATAATTGTTTTGTACGCCCGAGGCCCCCCTCTCTCAGATGGTCACCGTGGTGACTCACCGCGCCTCCTGATTGACGGCCTCAGGGTGACAGTAGCTCCGCCCACCAACACATATGACCTTTCACCCTCAGCACCATGATATCATCATGGTGTAGGTGTGTGCTAACTTAATGCTAATACACTTCCTCTGGTGGCCAACGCTTATACTCGCCCACACACACACACACACACACACACACACACACACAAGGATAAGAAGTGTTTACAGTGCTGAGCGGTGCACGAGTCTCTCAGCTCTAATATATTTTAATAAGTTTATAATTTAATATAAAGTGCAGCGTGGTCTGTCAGTTAATTAATCAGAATATCTTTATTATTATCTTTATTATTATTATTATTATTATAACTCTGAGTTTACGTCAGTGCAGCGTCAGCGCAACGCGGCCTTAACACGTCCAACGCTTCTTATTTTAATGGTTAAACATCCTGCAACACACCAACAAACACTATAAATAAATAATGAACGTACATACATGACATTTAGAAAATATGTGATAAAACCTACTTTCAGAGGAAGAATGAGGTTAATACAGTATGTTCTATTTTAAAACTTATTTTGTTCAAGAGTTTAAATTATTGGATTACTTTCTCTTGTACATACATTTATCCATAAAATGTAGACCCTTGATGATGCATTAAGATAAAATTATTTAAAAGAATTATTTGTACTTTAAATTCATGTTTTTTTTATGTAAACATGAGTAAATTTAAAGTGTGTGTGTGTGTGTGTGTGTTACAGTTTGGGCCGAAGTCGCACGTAGAATGCGCTCGGTTCAGTCCGGATGGTCAGTATCTGATGACGGGATCAGTGGACGGGTTTATCGAGGTTTGGGATTACACCACCGGGAAAATCTGCAAGGTGAGGACGTAATGTTTCTCATTAAATTCCTTTGAACAGAAACTTCAATTCTACTTTGAAATTTTACATACTTTGAATTCTACTTTCTAAACACAGCGCATGTCAAACAGTTTGTGCAAGTTTAAGCCCCGCCCAGTCAACTTAACTTTTTTAGTTTTCAAGAAACAGAAATATTTAAATTACGGTATGGAAATTAAATTGACAGTTATTTAGGCTCCTCCCAGTCAGTATCTGAAATTTAAGGGGGGAAAAAACATGAATTAATTGAATCACGCCCATGAGAGACAGACTTAATGGTATTATACTGGCATTATACTGGCTTACCTTAGGATCAAGTCAGAACTTTTATAATTGTTTAGAAAATAACCACGCACACACACACACACACACACACACACACACCTCTATAGCATCCACTATTCTGTACTGTCAGAAATCAACCTATAAAAGTATGTTTTTAGAAATAAAATGCACACACACACACACACACACACACACACACACACACACAAAGAGACTTTCCCGTTTAGTTCCGCGCTCTTCCTCTCTCTGGACTGAACCTCTGAGGTGTGTTATGTGGGTCACCCTGAGCGTCTCTGACGTCTGTCCTGCACACGCGCGTTCCAACCGCCAAAAATATCGCCGGCCGACTTCTCACTTTTACAGTAGAGCGCACTGAGGGATCGCTGAGGTGTGTTTACAGCCGTTACACTTTCACACCGCGGAGCAGGATGACCCGCGCCACACACACTTACACACACACACTGTGTCGAAATGAAGCTTAGAAAAAAAAGTAAGAATGATAAGAATGTGAATTTGAAAAAGATTGAAAACTTATTCATGTAAATTAGTTATTTGCTGTTTGTTAAATTAATATTGGTGTAAAAGTGTAATAATAATACAGTGGAACCTCGGATTACGAGCATAATTCGTTCCGGACGCAGCTACTTTTCCAAAACACTCGTAAACCAAATTTAATTTTCCCATAAGAAATAATGGGAAACTCAAATTATTCATTCTACAGCCCAAAAAAATAAACATTAAAATAATTAATACAAAATATAAAGTAAAAATAAAACAAACAGCACCTGCGTGCACACACACACACACACACATTAACGGAGAGACCGGTTTTAAAACCGGCAAAAAATTTGCAAGAAACATCGTGAGCGCATTGTTTTGAAAACAATCGCGACAGAGAAGAGTTGCTGTGTGTTTGTTTGGGAACCTGAGAGAAGGGGACTGTAAACGCAAGCGAGTGTGTGTGTCTGTGTGTGTGTGTGTTGGTGGAAGTGAATGAGCGCACGCGCACACACACACACACACATACACACACACACACACACACACGTGTGGAGCTGGTTCATTTGTTTTTTGTTGTTGTTGTTTTACTTTACAGCAGTGAGTCCGTTAGTATGCGCTCACGATGTTCCTTGCTAATTCTTAAACGGTTTTAAAAACGGTCTCTCCGTTAATGTGTGTGTGTGTGTGGGTGTGTGTGTGCACGCACATTACACACACACAGACAGCAGGGGAGATGATTAAGAGAGTGAAAAACTGTTGGCCCAGTTGTGATCACTTGACGTCGGCGTCAAAACAAGAAGCGTATGCGTGATGCATGATACCCGGTACTCGTAAACCAAGACAATGCTCGTTTTTCAAATCAAAATTTATTTAAAGTCTTTGCTTGTCTTGCATAACACTCGTAAACCGCGTTACTCGTAATCCGAGGTTCCACTGTAATACATTTAAAACCAATCCTTTAAAACTTCAAATATATTGTATATTATGAATATTAATGAATGTCATAAAATGTAATGTGTTATATTAGGTTTAAGAAATATTAATGAACAAGTCATGGGTATTGAATATTATTGAGAATTCTGTTGATAGTGTGTGTGTGTGTGTGTGTGTATAGGATTTAAAGTATCAGGCTCAGGATAACTTCATGATGATGGATGAGGCGGTGCTTTGCCTGGCGGTGAGTCACGACAGCGAGATGGTGGTGTCCGGGGCTCAGAATGGAAAAATACAGGTACTTCACCTCCACCTCCAACCTGAACTCCATCTCTACCTCAATCTCCAACCTGATCTCCACCTCCACAATCAAACCCCCAACCTGATCTCCACCTCTACCTCAACCTTCAACCTGATCTCCACCTCCACAATCAAACCCCCAACCTGATCCTCACCTCTACCTCAACCTTCAACCTGATCTCCACCTCCACCATCTAATCCCCATCCTGATCTCCACCTCTACCTCCAAACTGATTTTCACTTTCTCCTTTACCTCCGCCTCCAACCTGAACTCCATCTCTACCTCAACCTCTACCCTGATCTCCACCTCCACAATCAAACCCCCAACCTGATCTCCACCTTCAACCTGATCTCCACCTCCACAATCTAATCCCCAACCTGATCTCCACCTCTAACTACAAACTGATTTTCACTTTCTCCTTTACCTCAACCTCCAACCTGATCTCCATCTCCACTTCTATCTCCAACCTGATCTCCACTTCTACCTCAACCTCCACCCTGACCCCATCTCCACCTCTACCTCCAGCCTGATCTCCACTTCTACCTCAACCTCCAACTTGATCTCCATCTCCGCCATCTAATCCCCAACCTGATCTCCACCTCATCCTCCAACATGATTTTCACCTTCTCCTTCACCTCAACCTCCAACCTGATCTCCATCTCCACTTCTACCTCCAACATGATCTCCACGTCTACCGCAACCTCCAACCTGATCTCCATCTCCCCTTCTACCTCAACCTCCAACCTGATCTTCACCTTCACTTCTAACTCAACCTCTAACCTGATCTCCAATTTCAAACCAATCTCCAACCACATCTCCATCTCTACCTTAACCTCCAACCTGATCTCCAACATGATCTTCACCTCCACACTAACTTACAATCGGATGTTCATCACTACCCCAAACCTCAAACCTGATCGCAACTTCCACCATCCAACCTACAACGTGATCTCCACCTGCACCCCAACTTCCAACCAGATCTCCAACCTGACCTCCATCTCTACCCCAACCTCCAACCTGATCTCCATCTCCATCTCAGTGTTCACGTCCACCTCAGACTCCATTTCAGTATTTATGAGGGACATCACTGACGTATCTTCCAATGTAAAAGGGCTTTCAGAGTGTCTGTCTGTTACAAACCCTATTATTATTATTATTGTTATTATTATTATTGTTATTGTTGTGGGCGGCGCGGTGGTGTAGTGGTTAGCACTGTCGCCTTGCACCTCCAGGGTCCGGGTTCGATTCCCCGGCCAGGCTCGATTCCCGTCTCTGTGTGCATGGAGTTTGCATGTTCTCCCCGTGCTTGGTGGGTTTCCTCCGGGTACTCCGGTTTCCTCCCACAGTCCAAAGATATGCAGGTTAGGCTAATTGACATTCCAAATTGCCCGTAGTGTGTGAATGGGTGTGTGAGTGTGTGTATGTGTGTGTGCCCTGCGATGGATTGGCACCCTGTCCAGGGTGTACCCCGCCTTGTGCCCTAAGTTTCCTGGGATAGGCTCCAGGTCCCCGCGACCCTGTATATAAGGATAAAGCGGTATAGAAAATGAATGAATGTTATTGTTATTGTTGTTATTGTTGTTGTTGTTGTTGTTGTTGGCTCAAACAGTTCGTGTATGAATACCTTGTTCTTGGTCCAGTTATTCTTCTCAATGGTTATTTCTTCTCAATTTACAAATAGTGAATTTGACAGAAATGTGTAGGTGCCCCGCCCTCAGCCCCGCCCTCAGCCCCACCCCCACCCCCACCCTTCACATTCATCCACAGATAATTAGACTTTTATTAATTGACAGTTAAATTAGATTTTCAATCCAGCACTCTGCCCTCTGTAACATTCTTCATCAAATTCTGGATGACACTGTGTGTGTGTGTGTGTGTGTGTGTGTGTGTGTGTGTGTGTTATTTTTGACATGGTCATGTCTCCTCTCTCCAGCTCTGGAGGATTCGTAACGGTCAGTGTCTGCGCAAATTCGAGCGCGCCCACAGCAAAGCTGTCACCTGCCTCTGCTTCAGCAGGGACAACGGTCAGCTCCTCAGTGGCTCCTTCGACCATATCATCAGGTTCACACACACACACACACACACACACACACACACACACACACACACACACACACACATCATTCGTTCCTTTGGCTGAGTTCATTCCTTCCTGAGAAATTCTACTGAGTGTAAAATGCTGGAATGACAATCTGGATCTCACCTGGGAGTCACTTCGCTTCTCTCAACAGTCTGCTTTACCTTCACTGCAGTGTGTGTGTGTGTGTGTGTGTGTGTGTGTGTGTGTGTGTGTGTGTGTGTGTGTAGTCTGTCTGAGCTGATGGTGTGTATGTGGGTCTGTAAGTGGTGAAACAAACATTGCAGGTTATAATGATGTATTTTCATGAAACAAGTCGATGGTTGTGTAGAACATCATGTAGGTGCATCAAGACACTTGTGTGACCTTTAGTCCAGAATAAACACAAAACCTTCTCTCTGGACCATAAACTGGATAATCAGGTCATGCTAACAGAAGTATAAATGGTATTTTACAGGGATTTAATTTCAGGAGTAGAGTCACAGCCTCTGTAGTCACACAGTGTAGAAGAACGTAAGCGTTCCTGATCAGCGTTAGGTTTCTGGATGATGCATTACGTTAAACCTCTCCTAGGTTTGTCTAAATGAGGGACCCTATCCAGTGTTCTACACTGAAGACAAACAGAATCTGAGCGTCACCCCCTCTCGCTGTCTCTCACTAACCAGCCTGACGTTAGCAGTTCTGCAGAATCAGTGCTATAGGCTCTGTGTCTGTGTGTGTGTGTGTGTGTGTGTGTGTGTGTGTCTGTGGGTGGGTGGAAGGAATTCTGATTTTCCACGTGCACTCCAGCGACGGAGGAGGAAGAAAGGAAGATAGCATGTTTCTATTCCTATCTGAGGAAAGCGAGATGGTTCTGGCGGATGCAGCTGCTTCGCTACGTCAGTTTCTAAGCAAGCGAGAGAGAAAAACAAATGCAGGAAGGAATGATTAGTTTAGTGATTGGGTTCTTATTGAAACACAAAAACTCCTCAGTCAGGCTGAATCAGATGTGCACGGCGCATGACTCAACACATAAATGCCACACGGGCACAAAAGCAGATGAGTAGGTTTGAATATACATATATATAAAGAAAGCTGTTGCGTATCTTTGGTTTGAATAGACTAATCACTGTTTACATCCATCAGACTCCACGGACTGAAATCAGGAAAGATGCTGAAGGAGTTCCAAGGTCACACCTCCGGCATAAACGATGTCATCTTCTCACACAACGGCCAGTTTGCCGTTAGCGCCTCAGCAGATGGCTCGGTGAAGGTGAATCTGCATTACATTTGCATACAGACCCTGATGGACGATTACATCCTTCTCCTCCTCTCCTCCTCTCCTCCTCTCCTCTCCACTGGGGCATTAATACTGATCCTCTGCTTCTCAGATCTGGAACGTAAGCACGGCAGAATGCACCATTACCATCAAAACTCCAGATGTTCCAGAAGGATCTGACATTACGGTTAACAACGTGGTTCTGGTACCCAAGAACCCGGAGCACTTTGTGGTGTGTAACCGGACCAGCACTGTGGTCGTCATGAACGTCCAGGGCCAGGTAACTGCGTCTGATTGGATCCCGAGATCTCGTGACGCGACTTGGACTCGAGCTGCTGACTGGAATTTGCTGATGACTTGGACTGGAGAGCTGCTGATGTTCTCATTCGACTCTGTGAGCTCCCACCACCAATTGGTTGAATTAGACTCTATGAGGCCTTAACTTGCGGCGTGACAAAGACTAGACTTGACTTGGACTGTCTGAGCCGCTGACTCGAGACTCAACTTGCATTTAAGAGCCGCAGAGGCTCATAGACTTAAGACTCTATGAGCCAATGACTTCAAGTTGGAGTTGACATTAGATGAGACTTGGACTCGAGAGCTGCTGCCTTCGTGACGTGACTCGGACTCCGCAATTTTCTTACTCATCATAAAATGTGCAAACTGGCTTTGATTGTTCCTGACGTCTAGGGTTTGATACCTGCTAACTCTGAGACTTGACTTGGAAACAGCGGTCTTGGTTCAGCACTCTGCTCTTGAGTCGCCTTGAAGTCCAAAGAGCTGCTGATGTTGTGCCTCAGCTTGTAGATGAGGACTGCTGACTTGTAGCACAACTTGGACTTTACACAACGGACACAGGTTTTCATTTAGTGTTTTCATCATGTGTGTGTGTGTGTGTGTGTGTTAATGCCCCAGCTTAAATACCCTACAGGTAATGTATAATTTCATCACTCATACTCCGGGTGTTTCACACCTTATATGAGGTCACACTGGGGGAAAAATCTAACTGGCTCGGTTAAACCCTGGCCTATACAACAAAAATTGTTGTTTCTCACACACACACACACACACACACACGCGCCCTTGAAATGACCTTACTGTTCCTGGCCATTTGTAGTGCTCTCAGGTGCAGATCATAAATCACTGAGATTAAACAATGAAAACGATCAGATAATTCTGGGGTTCCAGAGCTGAATTTAGAGAGTTAACAAATTTAGAAAAACGCTGTGGTCTAAACTCCAGAGGCCGAGGCGATCGTCTCTCCCACACTTTTTCATCGCTCGGCTGCTTGCTGACTCACTCGCTCTCTTAACCTCCTCCGCCTCCTCAATCTTCCATTCCATCTGCTCTCTTGCTCTCGCTCTTCCTCTCTTCCTCCCTCGCATTCTCTCTCTCTCTCTCGCTCTCCTTTTCTCTGTCTAAGGTGCTGAGGAGTTTTAGCTCAGGAGTGAGAGAGGGAGGAGACTTCGTGTGCTGCACGTTGTCTCCACGCGGGGAGTGGATCTACTGCGTGGGAGAGGACTACGTGCTGTACTCCTTCAGCACCATCACCGGAAAGCTGGAGAGAACTCTGACGGTACGCTTCCGTCCTCGGTCCTTCGTTAGTTTCCCCTCTCTGTAAAGTTAAATGCGTCTGATAGGAGCTCGGGCGTCAGGTCGTGAAGGCACTTTATTAGTGTGAGGAAACTTTTAGAGGACAGCTAAACTTTCTGAGGACTGCTAGCCACCGCCGGTTATGTGGTTTAGCCCATTATTTTCTCAACTCTGACAGTCTCGGTGGAAAAAAAGAAAATAAATTGGCTTGTTAGCCGAGTAAGCGCTTTTAGCTCGCTAGCGACCTGTCCGTGTGGGGTTCGGTTCTTGCATGCCTGTCACTTTTTAACGAGGTATACATTATTGAACCTGCGAGGAAAGAAAAGACGAGCCTTCATTCTATTCAATTTTCTTTGTAAAGAACTTTTAGCATTATTGAAGAAATGACTGAAGCTGATGGAATAAAATCTGGATCCAATTCCTTTTTAAGCCATGATAGTTATAATTATGCTGAATTTCAATAAATCCACCAATTAATATCTGGAGATTGTTGCATTACACCGTACAGTTCGGACGTGGAATCACTCTGGACGCTCTTCAGTCTCGACTCTATGTTAAACACCAGAGCCCTGACTTCCTCCTCCTCTTCCTCCTCCTCGGCCTCCACAGGTGCACGAGAAGGACGTGATCGGCATCACCCACCACCCTCACCAGAACCTGATCGCCACCTACAGCGAGGACGGGCTGCTGAAGCTCTGGAAGCCGTGACCCTCACGCGGAACGCGCTTCACGTGAACTCCACAGTCGTCATCCGTGCTGATCCCATGGTACGTCTGTTCATCCAGATGTCTGGAGTCGTGCGTCGAGTTTCCCAGGTTTCGAAAGTCTTCCATTCCAGAGACGCTGAAGATGACGACAGACTTAACCTTCACCTGTAACACTTGTGTCTGAGTCCCGCTGATCTTCTGTCACAGTAAAACCAACCCAGGAGAGATTTCTGTACAGTGAAATGTGGAAAAGCTAAACACGACCAATAGCTCATTATGTTTCTGAATCGCATGAAACCGAACTATAATTGCAGTTTTTCTGTAAAAAGTTCCGATTTCTTCCTCCAAAAGAGGAAAGAAAGACGCGTTAGTAGTCAAAGATGGTGTTTGTTAATATTGCCACATATTAAACTCTATCATCGTGACTGTACTGCATAAAGACTGCATGATGACGGTGTGGACATGGTCTTCATGTGTGTGTGTGTGCGTGTATGTCTGCATGCCAGCACTCTCTCTATCTCTCTATCCGTGTAAAACCTTGACTTTGGCCTTTGTGCTCTGACATCAGTATCACTGACACTTTGTTTTTCTTTAAGAAAAGCAGTGGAATATTATAAAAGCCAGGTGGTTTCTGTAACCAGCGACACTAATGTAGCTAACGAGAGACATTCGGCTGCTTCCACACTCTGCATTTTATCTTTTGGTTGAAACTTTGGTTAAAGGTATAGAAAAGCACAGTGATTTCTCACCTGCTGATCAACCGGACTGCAAACTCGGGGCTACAAATAAATTGAACAAGCAGGAGAGAGAGAAAAGCAAAGGCAGAAGGACCACAAACCTCACGGACCAGATCGTATTAAAAGGTTGAGATTAAAGCCTCCGAGTGGCCCAGTGGTAAAGTGCTCTCCCTGTCATCCGGAGATCGCTGGTTCTGGCTCTACGCCATTCGGGGAGTCTGTGAGCTCGCGCACGCGGAGGGAGCGGATAGCACTGTCCTCCGAGTGTGTTACGACGCCCCCAATGCTGTGTGAGCGAGCAGTTCGAAAAAAAAAGAGGACGGCTGGTGTCACGTGGTTCGGAGGAAACACGTGACAACCCTCTGCCCTCCTGGAGCACCCCCTAGTGGCGGGAGGGAATTGGACACGACTAAATTAGGGAGAAAATCAGGAAAAATTTTATAAAAAAAAAAAAACGGTTGAGATTAAGACATGGAGACAAATCATTTTGCTTATCACTTATTGACCGTAAAGAACGTTTAATGTGAACAACTTTGTAGAATTTATTAAACATTCATGCTGTCCAGTGATTAAGTGAAATCTTAAAATATTCATCTCTCAACTGTTAAATTAAATTGCAGTGAGGTGTGATGATGCATGGTTTTAATTTCCCAAGCATGTATTGGCGTAACATTGAATAATAATAATAATAATATTTATTATTATTTTATCTCCTTGATATAGAAAAACGTGTGTAATAAAAATTGGGCGATTATGTGCAAGTACGAACGTAAATAATTACACTAAACCACGTGCTGATATGATTCTGCGTTTTTCACTAATGCCTAGGCGGGATTTATTCCAGTGTGATCTGGCAACCGTGAGGAGATAAACGAGTGGCTGAGAGAGCAAATTTCATCACAGATGGACTTCAGTCTGTCACACTGATGGTCATGTGTTGTTCTGTTAAAAAAAAAAAAAAAAAAACTACAGCAGATTCTTAATGTAACCCAGTTTCAAACTGGTTGCCTGATAGAACACAGATTCCTCACATCGCTGTAGAGTTATTTCTACTTTATTTCGCGCACATGTTTATACTTTTTTTTTTCTCTAAAAGCTCAGTTTTTAAATAAAACCTATGCAACATTCCAGATTCGATAATCTGCTGTTTTTTTTTTACTGGAGCAACAACTTGTATCTTTGGAAAACTCTGGTACGTGATGTGACGCTCCACGTTAACAAAGAGCTCCTCATCATCACTCATAGTTATAAGAAATCTCGTCTAGACAGGCTAAGCTACCGTAGGCTAGGCTAGTCAGTTAGCCGATGCTATCCTGGATCGCCGGTTCCAGCGCAATCGTCACATGAACAATGCCGAATGTGAAAGCAGCGGTGGAGGGCCGGAGTTTAACACGAGGAGGCTTCAGTGTACTCAGATGTGAAGGACTGGTGTGTTTTAACACCCGACACACACACTGGGCATGAAAATTAACACCGGTTCTGTGACTATAAAACTCTAATGTGTGTGTGGACGCCGTGTTCAGGTGATTTTACTATGTAAATGCATTAAGTGTTGAAACGGTGAAATTTTATTCCTGATCTCAACATCAACCAGATGATTTTACCTCCATCATCATCATCCTTCTTAACACTCTGGGTTTGTTATTATGTTTTCCAGCCTAAATGGGCATCTGCATACTTTTGATGTATGAAATAAATTAAACCTCCTGCATGTTATGCAAAACTTTAACTGTACTTTTCGTATTTGGTCATTTCTTTTATGTACATTTCTGTTTCAGCTGTACTGTATGTTTGTGTGTGTGTATATATATATCAACTAAAGATTTTTACTGTATGTTTTTGTGAGTATAAAATATGTAAACCAAAAAACCCAGAAAGAAGGTAAAGGAGAAAGAAAGATTTCAGTTTAATTCATAAGTTAAAGTACAAATAAAGTGTATTATTGGTCCTGATAATAAAGAGACCTGAAAGTACAAAAAATAACGAGCACATAAAAAAAAAAAAACAGAATAATTCTTTTTTCAACAATTATTTTAAAAAGTTATAATGGCATCATTGTTGTTGTCCATCTCCGCTTCACCTGGACTTAAGGCCTCACTGATAAACATCCTTCAGCAGGCAGAAAGGACTGAAAGTAGGATTTGCTTTTAAACATTATTACATCACAAGATTTCCTTAATGTGCGTCACCGCTGCATAATCGTACTGATCGTGATTAGTGTAAGAAAGAGGAACAGAGCTAAAATCAAAGGCAAATTAATTCAACGTAAAAACCGACTGCAAATAAATACAACACAAATCAGACGTAAGTCTATTTATAGTGCAAATGCTGCTACCACGTGACGGATCAGACGAGTTATTGAGCCAGAATCTTTTTCTTTTTTCCATTCCAGTTCACACTCACAAGCACACACACACACACACACACACACACACACACACACTGATTTAAAAAGACTCACCTGTTACAGCAACACTGCTTTTTTAACGTACAACTGAGGAAAATCTTTTGGCTTGTTAAATCACAGTATCCTTAAAATGTCAGAAACAAACAAACAAACAAATAAGTGTGGCTTTTAGTTGTTTTATCAGCCGTACGTTATCACCGTCTGAACTCTGCGTTTGAACAGGAACATAAAAAAACGACAAACACTGTACCTGTCTCAGTCACATGACTCAGGACAGGAGATTCTGCCCATGATTAAAAACACAAGACGTTTGATCTATTTAAAAAACACGATCTCTCTGTCTGACTCTCTCTCATTAATTATTATTTAAAGACTGAGGTTGAGGGTTCGAGGCGGTGGAGGTGAAGCTCTATGAGGTTTGGCACTGCATCCCCCCTCCTCCTCCTCCTGTGTGAAAGTCCTCGTCGTCCTCATCCTCGACGTAGTGGTGACGCTCGTGGCTCAGGTCCCAGTCCTCCAGGTCGGCGTAGATGTACAGGTCGTTGTCCATGACCTCGGGGTCGCTCTTCTCACGTGTGGACGGGAAATACTGCTCCAGCTGCTTCAGCTTGTTCACTGGCAGGAAGTTTGCCTCGGGGAACACCACCTGAAGAAACAAACAAACAAACAAACAAATAGGCTGAAGTCGAAGCAAATACTCTAAGTATATCATATCGTCCTATTTCAAATTTGTCGTTTTTGGCTAAAACTCTTGAAAGGATTGTTACTTCCCAGCTCTGTGATTATCCTTCCAGTAATAGCCTTTTTGAAAGGTTCCAATCTGGGTTTCCTTCTCAACATAGTGTTGAGACCGCACTTGTAAAGAAATCAAATGACTTGCTGTTGGCTGCTGATTCTGGACTTTTATCGATTCTTATACTCCTTGATCTTAGTGCCGCTTTTGATACTGTCTCACACACCATACTATTGAACAGATTGTAATCTATCGGTATTACTGGTATAGCCCTTTCTTGGTTTCATTCCTATTTTTCAGACCGCACGTAATTTGTACAAATTAAACAGTTTCAATCAACCACTACTCCAGTTGTCACTGGTGTCCCTCAGGGCTCTGTGCTAGGACCTCTCCTGTTTCTTATCTATCTTCTTCCAATAGGGAGCATATTTAGGAAATATGGCATTCAATTTCAGACGATACCCAACTGTATCTCTCCTCTAAACCTTCCATGATGTCTCTCCCTTCTGCTCTTGTTGAGTGCCTTGAAGAGTTATAGGTTTGGTTTTCAAGGAATTTTCTCAAATTGAACAATAGTAAAACGGAAATTCTTCTTGTGGGTACAATATCAAAATTATGAAAGGCAAACATTTCTTCTGTTTTAATTGACAATCTTAATGTTCCTTTATCCAACCAGGTCAAAAGCTTGGGAGTCATCTTTGATCAAACACGGTCATTCAAAGCCCATATTAATAGTGTTACCTGCTCTACATTCTTCCATATTAGGAATATCAACCATTTACGTCCCGCCCTTTCAACGAAGAGTACGGCTATTCTTGTGCATGCTCTTGTTTAGTCTAGCAATGCTTTTATTTTATGGGCTTCCTTCAAAAGTACTACATAAATTACAGTTAGTATAAAATGCTGCTGCATTTCCAAAACTCATATGCAAAACTTCTAGTTCTTAACACATCACTCCCTTTTTACAAAATCTGCACTGGCTCCCTGTTAAATGCCGTGTAAATTTAAAAATACTACTTTTAACCTACAAAGCACTAAACAACTTGGCACCTTCATATCTTTTGGACCTTGTCAATATACAGTACATATCCCGTCGCGTGACTTAAGGTCTGCTTCTGCAGTTTCATTCGTTCTTTCACGTACATGGACAGTTTCTATGGGGTCACGAGCATTTGGTTATGCGGCACCTTTTTTATGGAACCGACTTCCTGTCGAGGTCCGCAACAGTCCAAGTCTCCCAGTTTTTAAATCTCGTCTAAAAACCTGTTTGTTTAGACAGGCTTTTACGTAATTCTATGCAGTTTTGTGTGTGTTTTGTTTTTAACCACTGTACTCACACTTTGACTGTAAGGTGTCCTTGAGTGCCATGTAAGGCACCATTAAATAAAATGTATTATTATTATTATTTTATCCGTTCATTTTCACGTCAAGTATTTATCGAATACAGAAAGAACTTCATTTATAAAAATGCACACTTCAGTGACAACAACTAGATTGTTAATCAATGTTGTTAAAGCCTCAAAGTTTGACAAAATCATCAAAATGTAACAAAATAAACAATTTAGTTATTTAATATAATGTCTCGTATAAAATGAGGAAGCAGGTTTTTTCAGGTATTCCAATACTTTTGACTCATTTCAATATTAATGAATTGAATCATTTTAAAATAAATAAATACATAAAACTTTGCACTAACACACAATGAGACTGAATCCCAAACATCTTCCTATTCATTACTAATGGCTCGGTACACAGCTCCAGTTTCTACATTATAGTACTTTTGATACAGAGTTAAGTTTAACAAAAAAATTAAATGGTCTTTTCAGTGATTACGTAACTTGTGGACATACTTGTATAAACGTCTACAACCTTGTAAACTGGCCATAAATTTCCTAAACGCATAAAAGACACAACCTTTCTTCTTGAAAAACTAAACAGTACCAACACTGTAACAGATCTACAGCAGAAACACTGTCTGGTTTAAATGAGGATTAATTTAGTTATTTGTTCTAGATAGCTCTGGTACCGTTTGTGCACCTCACTTACACGAATGAGCTATGAACATAAATATGCAGATTATAATCACAATTTACATTTAGGCATTTGGCAGACGGCTCTTCTCCAGAGCGACTTACATTTTTATCTCAGTACACATCTGAGCAGTTGAGGGTTAAGGGCCTTGCTCAAGGGCCCAACAGTGGCAACTTGAAGGTTGTGGGGTTTGAACCTGGGATCTTCCGAACCGTAGTACAATGCCTTAACCACTGAACTACCCCTGCCACAATGTAGTGCAGTGGAACCTTGGATTACGAGCATAATTCGTTCCGGAAGTGGGCTCGTATTCCATAACACTCCTAAAGCAAATTTAATTTTCCCATAAGAAATAACGGAAACTTAAATTATTCGTTCTACAGCCCAAAAAAACAAATACATAAAAATTATTTATACAAAAGCCAAAGTAAAAATAAAACAAATTATCCTGCACTTTACCTTTAAAAAAGTAAAAATAAATCCCGACAGATAAGTGTTTCCGTTTGTGCACGCAGGCGCTGTGTGTGTGTGTGTGTGTGTGTGTGTGTGAGGCTAGAGCAAGTGGAGACTCTTGCGTTAAGCTCCTCCTGTCTCCCTCTTTCTCCTTTCGTTTAAAAACACACACACACACACACACACACACACACACACACACACTAACGGAAAGACTGTTGTTCTCTCCTAAATTATTAAAGCTTCTCCGCTTTATGTTAATGTTGCTCGCGACAGCGTAACAGCCCGTTAATTCATGCTGGTGTAATGATGAGATGGACAAACTGCTCGATGCCCGGTCTTTTATTTTCTGCATTGTCAGGTTATAGTACAAACTTTCGGGTGGATCCTGCACTCAACTAAGTAAACTACTGAAGAACAAAACTCAGGCTCTATATCCTATCCTACATCTAGCATTCGCGTTTACACACACACCGGACTGCATTACCCACAATGCATCTCCCGCACTGGACTACACTTCCGTAAACAGCGGTCATAAATCAACGTCTCTCTCCCGCTACACTGTTTTATCTGAAAATTAGCAGTAAACATCGCTAATGACACCCGCGTGAGTGCAAACTAACAGAATCACTGCTGTAAAGTAAAACAAACAAATGAACCAGAACTTTACCTCTGAAAAAGCAGAGTTTCTTCGGAGAGAAGAGTGTGTGTCTCTCGACTTAATATTTGTGTGCGCGCGTGTGTGTGAAGAGGGTTTCACACACACACATAGCTGGCACAGTGTCAAATTACGCTCGCGCGTGCACACACCGCAATGAGGAAGAAAATGGAATTTTAACCTCTGTATTTAGAATTTATTTTGCTTTACTCACGCGCTCACGTGTGTTATAAGAAACAGTACATGCTGTACACATGCGCTTCCGAACACAAAATAAAATATGTTTTACACCAGGGCTGTCAAACATATGGCCCGCGGGCCGAATACGGCCCAATAAGGTGTCCAGTACGGCCAGCGGGATGATTTGAACAATAATATTAAATATCAAATCTTTTTTATTATCATTATTAGTAGCAGTAGTATTAAATAAAGTCTATGTCCGGGTATTCGCTGAATATTGTGTTTGGTTTTATATATTTTTTTATTTTATCATTGATCATTTAACTGCTCTTCTATTGCGTTCCTGCCGAAACCTCTAACACGCATGCGCATTCTAAATTTGGCCCGCACATGGTCGTCTCATCTGGCCCTCACCCTAAAATGAGTTTGACACCCCTGTTTTACACACACGTGGTCAGTGTTATAGTAAACAGTACACGCGTGCACGGATGTTGATTATACCAGTAAGAGACGAGCACTAAGACCCAGCAGGGGAGACGATTACCCACAATTCTGCAGCGCGAGAGAGAAAAACCGTTGGCTCAGTTGTGCTCACGTGACGCTCGCCGTCAAAACAAGAAGCGCATCCGTGATACATGATACTCGGTGCTCGTAAACCAAGACACTGCTCGTTTTTCAAGTCAAAATTTATTAAAAATCTTTGCTCGTCTTTTGGAAACCTCGCAAACCGCGTTACTCGTAATCCGAGGTTCCACTGTATATTTAAAACTCTTCAGTCCAGTAGGGGGCGCTAATGAGGATTTAAAAAAAAGATAGATTTTTTTTACTTGACAGGTTTAAATTTTTAAACAGTTGACTCACGTTGAAGGTGATGATGAGTCGTCCTTTCTCGAAGGGCCGTCGGTACACAGGCATCCCCTCACTCAGGACACACTTCTTATCACCTGGTCTGATCAACTCACCTGCAAACACAACAGCATTACAGCAGGAAACTCATCACACACACACACACACACACACACACACACACACACACACACACACGGGTAATTTAATTACCCGGGTGTGAGGTGATGAGGAGAGTCCTGTCGTCCAGCGTTTGGACGGGTTTCTGGAAACCGCAGAGAGACTCCACCAGCTGGACGTCCATGGTCATGGTCAGGTCTGTCCCCTGTCTGTGTGGGTCAAAGGTCAGATCATAAACGTTAAGACTTAAAGTTAAAAACCATACACCCCCCCTCCTCCCATGTGTGTGCGTGTGTACCTGGTGAAGACGGTGTGTGTGCTCTGCTCTAGGACGATGATGATGTCTCCAGGTTCCAGTCCCGGCTCCTGGTCTCCTTCACCGTGGAAAACAATCTTCTGTCCGTCTTTCATACCTGATCAACATACAAATGCGCGTTAGTTTCGTCATAGAACCTCTTTGACTTTATAATCCGCTCATCGCCACTCCTGGCTCCACCCCCTCCTCCTCACCTTTATCCACGTGCACATCCAGGATCTTCTTCTGCCGCAGGATCTTGCGCCCCGTGCAGGCTTTGCAGCGGTCGTGGTGGCTGAGGCGTTGACCCTGACCCCTGCAGCTGCCACACACGCTGGAGATCTGCTGCATCATGCCGGGGAGGAGCTGATGGAGCTGCACCTGGACGCCCGAGCCCCTGCAGGACGGACACACCTCCACCGCGCCTTTACGCCCGCCGCGGCCTGAAAGACACCACGACGTGACGGGCGCTCGTCAGAAAGGACACGATTCGGAGATGAACTTTAAATCGTAAACGGCCGAGGGTATTCACCTTCACATTTGTCACAGATGACCCTCTTCTGTACTGACAGTTTCCTGGTGGCCCCGTTGTACAGATCCTCCAGAGACACGGTCAGCTGGTGCACGATGTTCTTACCTGAGGACACGAGACACACACTGGGACAATCAGTAAATTCACAAATCCCTCTCTCGCGTGAGCATTCCATTTTTTGGGGATTCGACCCCAGAACCCGCAGGTTAATGGAGCTGATATTCTAAAGTGTAAACATAAAGTAAATCTGGTGAGTTTCTCAGGACTGTCCACCATCTCCATGGTTTATTCTCATCACCTACAGAGAACCGCTAAGAGTTTAACACCACTCTCACCTCCACCAGATGCTCAAGTGTGTGGGCGGAGCTAAATAAGTCAAATAAAGAAAATAATTACAATCTGTTAAATAATAAATGGTGTTTGTGGAACTGTTGTATAAAAGCGATATCACACTCGAGGTCGTGCTGTTGCGCTGAATATCAGCCGTGCTGATGTTCAGTACAACAGCCCTCAGGAGAACAGAAGAAGGACGGAAGAGAATCCTGTTCGATGTGTCAGATAAGTTAGAATTTGTTTTATTCTAAACGACTCGGGCTTTCTGATTAGAAGAAAAACCCTGCAGGAAGAACATTTATATTTGAATAAAGTGTTCGGAAAAACTGTTTTACATAATGAATCACTAAATAAACTTACATTTTTGTGTAAGTTCTGAGGAGGAGTTTGTTTTTGTTTTCTTTATTCTTTTAAACTGTCGTTCAGCGTCAACACTGGGACGCCGCGGTGGACGTACCTCTTCTCTCTCGCCGCATGCGGCCTCCTCCTCCGAAAAACATGTCGAAAATGTCCAGCGGGGAGCTGAACCCTCCTCCTCCTCCTGCTCCCCCGGTCCCGCCCTCTTTAATGGCGGCCTCTCCGCCCCGATCGTACACCTCTCTCTTCTGTGTGTCGGACAGAACCTCGTACACCTGGGAGATCTGTTTAAACTGGAGAGACATCAACCGCTCGCATCACAAACTCCGCCCACTTCCTGTCACATCACAGATACAACTTAGTCTACACAGTAAATTATTCACTGTTGACTACACAGTGTGTAACATATAATATAAAGTGATGAAACTGTGATAAAACGCTGCCTTAGGTGTCTGAGATTAAAAAACTCACAGCAGCAGCACAGAAATTGAAAACATCAAGATCAATAAAGAACTATATAATTTAACTAGAGAGTTACATTTCCTGAAGAAAATGTGAGTGGTGCTTGCCGTGGCAAAACTCGGGCCCACCATATCTCTATGACAATGAGATCTTAGTATCATGTTAGTGACTTTTTCATGATGTTCATAGCAACATGCTAATATAGCTAGCATCATGCTAATCATCTTAACGCTTGCTAGCAACATGCTAATCATGTTAAGCGCAAAATGTTAATATAGTTAGCATGATGCTAGCAACATGCTAATATTCTTAGCATAATGCTAGCAACATGCTAATCACCAAAGCGTCATGCTACTCACACTAGCATCATGCTAGGAACATCCTACACATGTTATTAGCTAAATGCCACTAAAGTTAGCAT
Organism: Channallabes apus; assembly: GCA_030522415.1. Classification (NCBI taxonomy): domain Eukaryota; kingdom Metazoa; phylum Chordata; class Actinopteri; order Siluriformes; family Clariidae; genus Channallabes; species Channallabes apus. The sequence goes on from CM060110.1 coordinate 4,360,216, forward strand.
AATGCTAGCAACATGCTAATATCGTTAGCATTAGGGGTGGGCGATATAACCAACATTTTCTATCACGGTAGAAGCAATTTTCTACCTCGATAACGATATACATCACAATATAGCAATTTGTATCTGAAAATGCATAAATAAAAATTCAAACACAAAGAAACTATTTTACATAATGTAATTTTATTTAAACTGTGAATTGAGGTTTGCCGCATTTTTTTGCACTTTGGCCATATTCGTTTGGATGCTTGGATTTCAGATGATAGAAAAGGTTTGACGTGTTTCCACCACTTGTTAAAACAGTGCACTTGTGTACCTTCTAAATCACGTTCATCTCATTCGTATCACTTTTCTGCTACACAAACCAATTCCCCACCACAGACGAGGCAGCTTTTCTCTTTACAATCTCCTCGTTGTTGGTTTCGTCACATGTAAGTAAACTCACTGCTGCTGCACCGTCTTCTTCCATTGTCGAAGTGTATGTGAAGCCAAACACATCAAAAGTGGGACGAAACCGCGGCACCCGATTGAACCAAATATCTGAGCGGCCCAGTGGACATCGCAGCGTGACTATTTGGATAGCGCAGAGATGATCTGCTTTATTCGCGAAGTCCGGTGGATCACGCAGCGCGGATTAACTTGAGCAGCGCCGCTCGAATCACAAATCTGCACGATTCACTGTTTTTTATTCAAAAACAATTAAAATGTCAGGACTGTTTAATATTGTTTCCGCCTTGCCATGCCTGGTTTGTACGTGCGCATCACAGCGGGGTAAAATGTATTTTGATGGTCGGCGCGGTCTATTTCTATCAGCGTCGCGCAGGTTTGTGATTCGAGCAGCGCTGCGCAATCCACCGGGTCTGGATATTTGGTCTGCCCACGCCGGCTCAATCAGGTGCCACGGTTTCATACCACTTTAGATGTGTTTGACTTCCCATAGAAGTAAATGTGTATTGCGTGGTTACATAACGTGCAACGTCACGTGATCTCGACCGCGATTAAGACAATATACCACCTACCCCTAGTTAACATCATGCTAGCAAAATGCTAATCGTGTTAGCATCATGTTAACAGCATGCTAATGAGGATGCTAGGGGGCGTGGCTTATAGGGTTGGGTATCGTTTGGGTTTTTTTCGATACCGGTGCCAAATCGATACTTTGAAAACGGTACCGGTGCCAAAACGGTGCCTGAACCGATACTTTTAAGCCAAAAAATTATAGTGGATGACTCAAGAATTAATTTTTATTGAACAAAAAATTTTATGCTTAAAATTTAACAATATATTAAAAGTTTAAAGTATATATGAATATGTAAGCTTCAAATTTTAGCAATTCTTTTGCAGAAATTTCACCATATTTGCCTTTTCTGTCAAAATATGACTCCTTTCCTGACTTATTGCCCTGCACAGGACATGCATAGCCTTCTTTACAATGGTAAATGGGGTCACTGTTGTAGTGCTACTAGTACAGGCTGGAAAGCCATAATTATAAACAGAATCCATGTTACATTAGTTTTTTTACAAATCGTTTGACTATTTGTTAGCATGAATGCAAGATTTACATTTTGCTATTAACATTACATTATCCTACTACTAACCTGCGGAAAGGCTGCTTGTCGGCATTATAATCAGTGACTCCTTTTTACTACGGTTGGTGTGACTGGGGCTGAGGGTCGTCCACACTGATAGCGCCAGCTGTTGTCCGCAAGCTGTTAAACACGGTGCCTCCCTCTGCTTTTAACTTTATTCCGTCTGCCCTCGAATGTTTCATTAGATTTAACGTGTTTCCGCCTTTACACGCAACTGCTGTAAAACATTTGCTGCACGTTGCGGTGTCGGAATCCTTTCTTGTGAAATACAGCCACACTTTCGAAGGTTTAGTTTTAGGCATTTTAACGAGAGTTGTTTACTTTAGCATGCTAAGCTATCGGTAGACCGCCTGCTGCCGTCAGAGCCAGTGTAACGCTAGTTACTGCATTCACGCGCATGTCGGATGGTCTCTCATTTCCGGATGATTTGTGCTTTAAATTTTTTTATTTAATCTAATAAACGATTAATCTACAAAAATATATGAATCTAGAGAACAAATATTTCAATCGACAGTTCAGGCATTTAAGTGGCACCGAAATGAGGCACCGAAATTCTCATTCTGTTTCGGTCCGGTACATACCGGTTCTATAGGTACCGGTGCCGTATTGGCACCGGGTTTCGGTACCCAACCCTAGTGGCTTATGAGCATGATGATAAATGCAAAAGATCGGTTGCCTGAGTTAAATGAGCTTTCCCCCGTGTCTCTACGACAGTGGGTTCCACAGTTACATTCAATTTCAAAGTTCCTATGGAATTTACCATTGTATGTTAATTGCCCCCTGCTGGGGCAGTTAACCACTAGCCCCTTAGAAAAGTCACGTCAAGCCCCCCATTCCCTAACAAGCCGAACGATATGACACCTCATTCATGGGTCGACGACAAACGGTGCGGGACTCAGTCAAAGTTGGTCTCAATGTTAAGTCTATGGGACTTTTTGGGGTGGTTAATTTTTGAGGCCCACACCTCAGAAGTCATAGCACCCCATTCCTGAATAAGCCAGACGATTTGACACCACATTCATGGGTCTACGACAAACTAGTTACGCGCCAAACTTTCAAACGGAAGAAGAAACGGAAGAATAAAAAAATTAAAATAAAATAAGCCTGTGAGATAACAATAGTAGTGCTCGCTTTGCAAGCACCACTAACTAACATTACACACACCTTCTCTCCCTCGGCTGGATTTTTATCCGGATGGTATTTCAAGGCCAGTTTGCGATAAGCCTTCTTCAGCTCTTCAGGACTGGCGCTTGGCTTCACACCCAGGACGTCATAAAAACCTGTTTCCTTCACCATGATGTCCAGCCGCGCGACTCACCTGCACACACACACAGAGACAGGAAGGAGACAAGAAATTATGTCCATTTACTTTAATATGTGATGCTACGAGTACAAGGATATTAAAATAATAAACAATAAGATACCAAATAAGATGAGAAACTGACTCCCCTGTGTCTGAGGAGGTTTTAAAGGGGTGTGTTTAATTAATACTCCTCACTAGCACATGGAAAGTCATGACGTCATTTCTCATCGTGATAAGTGTATAGAGTTGTATCTCACGGTCCGGGTTCGAGTCCCGCTTTAGGGTCTGTGTGTCGAGTTTGCATGTTCCTATTAACAACACTCACGACTGTCCTCCGTAGTCCCAAGTTGGACTACAGAGGTTCATAGATTCACGGATGGATCGTTAGCATACGAACACTAGCTAAACCGCTAAAAAACATGCATTGTGCATGTGTGTTGGAAATTTATTTTTAAAAATCATTTCAATTGTGTTCACCTCCACCTGACTAACAGACACAGCGACACCAACGCGAACGTCCCGCCTTACAGATCTTCGTCTCAAGAACTGAAACTTTTGCATGAAATTTGTCTCATCATACAAAACATATTCGAGCGACAACTCGTTTGCGTCAGTGCAAGGCCGTTGAAGTTTACATTTTATTTTTTGCTGGGTTTTTTTTCCTCGTGTGAAGCTCTAGTGTTAGTGAAAGTTATATCAAGAAGATATGTGTACCTGTGCTTTCAGTTTGGTTTTTAAAGCAGCCGGTGCCGAGAGGAATCATAAATTAATATTAAGTGATGTTTAATGTCTATTTATTTAATATTTTACTTCATTTACACGTCTTTCCTAAATGTTTTGATTGTTTTCAGACTCAAAAATAGGATTCTAGTGTTGGAAATGTTAGTAATATGGGTGATATTTGTGTGTGGCTGGAACGGATTATCTGTATTTGCATTAGTTCCTCTGGGACGATGTGCCTCACAATACGGCGTTTTACATCAAGAAGTCGTTTCCGCGATGAATTAAACTCATATAATCACCAGGATGAGTTAATTACACTTATTTATATATCAGATTAAAATGAGAAATGTTTGAGCTGAGAGGTCACGGGGGTGCATAAACTTTTGCACTTTATGTGTAAGTATTTACACCTCATTATGTTACCAAGTCAAATATCAGTAAGAAACCTTAAACTGGACGTTATATAGAATAAATTCACTATAATTTATATAAAGTAAATGTTTTTATAGACATTAGAGCAGCCTGAAATCTTGTATATTTATATTGTTAGATTATTATTATCACTCAAAATACACCGTTACAGGACATAATCACACCTAATACATACACATTTTTTGTTATTTTTAATATATAATCCACATTTTAGTGAGAAATCAGGCTGCTTTAACCAGGCTCACGCGCTCAGTCTAAGCACGTTAACTGTCTATTAACTTGACGATAACTAGTCGCGTTAAACTACCACTATGTACATCATTACTCATGTATTATATTTAAACATAATTCCTCTTACTGTGTGATGTAGTAAAGGCTCTTTTCTCACCGAACTGGGGTTCTTCTGTTCAACACACACACACACACACACACACACTCTGAGCGTCTGGAACCTTCTCTACACACAGGATTTCCTAATGCTCGAGACCGGGGACAGACTGCGCAGGCGCGGAGTTAACCTGACCGGAAGTAAGGCAAACGCGTCTCACTCTTATTAAAATATTTTAAATTTACTGGTTGATTGTGTTTTCATTTCGTGTAGGGTGTGTATGGATGTATTTAAAAATATATACCTTAATTTTAGAACTGTATTTTAAAATGTTAGTTTTGTTCAAATTAATATGTAACTAATTATTTCGTATAATTTCGCACGCATTTACTCTACACGGAGCTGGACATATAGATGGTTAAAAAGATTAAATGCGTAAAAGAGGAAAATACCGTAGTAATGTGCAAAAGAAACAACTTGATATTTGGTAAACATTGAGAAGAGAGAAAAAATTCGACTCCGGTGGGACTCGAACCCACAACCTTTGAATCACTTCTCCAGTGTTTGACTAGAAGTCCAATGCGCTATCCATTGCGCCACGGAGCCACCTGTTGAGTTCAAGAAGAATTACACTTATAAACCTTGCAGGTTAAGAACGTAACGTAGAGTGAAAAGTAATGAGCGCCCTCTGGCGGACCACTTGGATTCTGATAAATAAATAAAATTTCACAGAAAAAAATAAATAAATATATATATATATATATATCATATACAATATTATACTAACCAAACGAGGCTTCATAATCGCCTTTATATTTATGGTTATTAATTATCTTTCATGTTCACCACGTGGTATGAAAAGCGAAATATATTTCTGTCTCCGCGTGTAAAAACATTAAATTGGTTATTTAAGGTAAGAAAAATCACTTATTTTAGATAAATTGAATTCTTTCGTCAATGGAAAATCCCTAAGGTATGTTCTTATGGAATTTACATACCTATAGTAAACCTGAAGCCCGGATAGCTCAGTCGGTAGAGCATCAGACTTTTAATCTGAGGGTCCAGGGTTCAAGTCCCTGTTCGGGCGCTCATCTTTTTCACCTCCTAATAAACTCTGTCTACCAAACACCATCTTATTGGCTTTAACATAAAACAATGTTACACTCATTTTCTTTTAGAACAAATAGAAAATTAAATTTAAGGAGGTCCTGGACACTGTGCGGCTGCTTCTTATTTATCCTAAACTCTAGTCGTGCTCTGTAGATCGTCTCCCATCAAACACAGTCATACACAATCACAAGCTGCTAACAATAGATAGTATTTAATTACAACATATCTCTATACTTTAAGTGAAATATATAATCCTATGGTGCAATACATTTATAACTCTATAAGCCCAATGTACAAAGTGTAAAATATAGTTTCTGTAAATGTGCAATACACTACGTTTAGCTTACGTCTTAATTCTTGCATAATGTATATCTGACTGCTCTTATTTATATTCATATATATACACACATACACATCCTCATATTTATATCACCCTGTTATTTATGTGGCTTAAACGGGACCTGGGTACTCATTTCGTCCCACAACATGGAAGTGTGCAGTTATGACAATAAAGAATCCTTGAATCTTTCGGCAAATCACGTCTCTCGCCTTCCACAATTCAAAGCCAATCATCTTTGCCCTTTTACAAAATTCTGCATAATTCACAGCCAATCACCTTTCCTTCCTTCCAAAATTCAGCTCGACCAATCCGCAAGTCTCCCTGTCGAATCACGTCCTTGTGTGTGCAAAATTCACAGCCAATAAGCTTCCTCCGCTTCCAAAACTCAAAGCCAATCAGCTTCCTCCGCTTCCAAAACTCAAAGCCAATCAGCTTCCTCCGCTTCCAAAACTCAAAGCCAATCAGCTTCCTCCGCTTCCAAAACTCAAAGCCAATCAGCTTCCTCCGCTTCCAAAACTCACAGCCAATCAGCTTCCTCCGCTTCCAAAACTCACAGCCAATCAGCTTCCTCCGTTTCCAAAACTCAAAGCCAATCAGCTTCCTCCGCTTCCAAAACTCAAAGCCAATCAGTTTCCTCCGTTCCCAAAATTCACAGCCAATCAGTTTCCTCCGCTTCCAAAATTCACAGCCAATCAGCTTCCTCCGCTTCCAAAATATCTGCCTTGGTCCCGCCTCCAGTGCGGACCACACACTGGTGTATTACAGATACACACTGCCGTCCTCCTGTATATACCTGATATAAAATCTGTCTGTCTGTCTGTCTGTCCTAAGGGTAATCCATGTTTAAAGGAGATGCATTCTTATCGTTTGCCATTAAACAATTTTACAGATTAAGAAATGTAAATATTGATTATGATTTATTAAATTATTTAATTATTTAACATAAATACAAGACCCCACTTAAGCGTCCTGTGTTTGGTTGCAGTCCACAGAGCCGCGGTCCGGAGGGGCTCATGTCTCTGATTTAAAGCCAAACTTAAGCTTGACTCTGATGCATGCAAGCAAAAGGTAATGTTAGTATAATCTCACAGCTTGAATTAGATGTTAAAATATGTCTATTGTTATTATTTTTCTGTCCTTGTAACTAGAAGTGGGTTTTACATTTTTTAATGATTTTAGTCCTCATTTCTATAATCCATTAAACTATGCTGTCTTACTGTCTCAGTCCGTCCCCAGCTCTTCTGCACCGTCCAGAGCTGATACACCTGGCGTGGCTAGCAGGACATCGTCACCCTCTCACACCTCGCCATGACTGCTGATGCCCCAGGAGCACCAGGCTGAGCAGCAGCTGCTGGATCGTAGGCTGAGAGTTTGTACAGCGTCAGGTGCATTGTTTTCTTGCTTGTGGTAGAATAGTTATTGAGTTTTATTGTATGTGCAGTGCAGTGCATGTGTATCCAGGGTGTGGATGAGCACCGTCACACGGATTGTGAGATGGTGAGTTGCAGATTGGATCTCTATATACATAGATACATCTCTTCTGTTCTTTTTATTGTTGTCATTTTTAAGTTTTTCTTTGTATGTATTTCCTCCTAGATATTTATTTAGATATTTTTAGTTTTAAAGAACTGGAAGAAGGTGGAGAGATAGTGAGTGAGTGCAGTATATAACTGTATAATGATACCATAATTTGCTAATAAATTTGCATTATATTTTTAAAGAAGCTTTATGATTTACTTCTATCACAAATATCAGTACAGGAGTCAATCAGAGTTTGGCTTTTTTTATAGACTAAAGATGAAAAAAATGACAGAATATGATTCTCTTTAAAGTACATTCTCTTAAAGACAGCGATGGAAAAAAACAAAGTATACGTAATGTAAGAACAGGGGAGACTCACCGTGGTTTCTCAAATGTGTAGTTTTTTGTTCTTCTTGTTATTTATAGTTTTTTATACATTTTTTTCACAAATGCTGCCCTTTGTCAAAAAAGAAGTATTAAAAATGTCCATTCATCCGATTATTATTATTATTATTTTGTATCTCAGGGGTGTTTCTAGGATTTTCAGGTAAGGGGGTCTCGGCCTCATAGATGTTTAACACAGAATCAGAAAAGCATCTTTTTAATATAATTTCTATTAATTTAAAAAAGCAACTTTTTCTAAATCAATGTGACAGAAACCCTACTCTAAGGCTAATAAATGTATTTTACGATTTGGGACATTATTGAATACAATACAATATTTATTACATTATATTATTATCTCTGTAAATCACACGGTTATTTAACCCTTTCATCCTAAACATTCATTCTTCCATTAAAGGAGAAGCAAAAACTATTAAATATCCTTTTTTTGTAAACTGTATACATGATTAACATTCAGCTTCATTAGGGTTGCCACACATTACTGTTGTGTTCAATATTTGTTTAAAGTATAATAATTTCTGCATGCTTTATTAAGAAGTGAATAATGTAATAGTGAGAAGTTAAATAAATTAAAGATTATAACAAGTAATTTCAATTAAAAGTGTTTCAGCTGAATAACTGAAGTCAGTCTTATTATTTAACGGCCACAAACTAAGTTTTTGGACATAACCAGGACTTTACATTAGGTTTATTCTTAATCTATCAGACACACATTAGCACTTTCACCTCACAGCTGCTAGAATTTAATGATAATCATAAGCAAAAAATGTTAAACAAAAGGATTGGGTTAGGGTTAGGCTAACCCTAACCCACACACACGAGGAGCTTGGAGACCTGATGGTTCACCTGCTGTGTGTAACGTCCTTCAGGATCAGCGGTTCATGTCATGGCGATTATGTCTGTGTTTACTGAACGAGACTCGAACTCTAACGGACGGAACTTGTTGAGAACAAACACACACAAGAGTCGGATTTATACAATAGAAATACTTTTAATTTCATGTTTTATCACAGGCATCGTGTTAACGACATATTTAAAAATGCAGAATATTCGTCTCCGTGGGAATATTCGACTTCATCGGACGCAACCTCTTCCTCTCTCTCTCTCTCTCACACACACACACACACCTAATAAAGTTGAGAAAATAAAGAAATGACAGTTTTATGGATGGATTAAAATAAGCCCTAATTATTACGTCACACACACTTGCACATACAAACACACACACATTGGACAGCGACTCGACGGGTGAAGTATCTTCTACCTGGACAAGGCAGTGATCCTGAAATAAATAAACAAATAAGGTAACCATGGCAACCAGTATCACGGCAGTTCAGACATCACCACGTGTATAAACGTGTGTGTGTGTGTGTGTGTGTGTGGTGGAGCTCACTGTAGTTTCTCCTGCAGCTGCTCGAGCCTCTGCCGGTCGACGTAGCGAGAGAAGAGCGAGAGGAGGTTGGGGGGGGTGAAGAGGGGAGGGGAGAGGGAGGAGGAGGGAACCTGTAACAGCTCCCTGGTGACCGAGAACACCAGCTCCGTCCTGAGACACCACAAGAAGAGGACAAGTGTCACACACACACTCAGAACAAGAGGAGGAGTGAGTGTGTGTGTGAGCATGACGCTGGTGATCATGTGACTGTGACCTCACCAGCGATTATCGTCCATGAGCTGACAGTGTGGATCCGAGCTCTGCATCCTCTCGCCCTCACTCAGGATCAGGTACAGCAGCGTCACACCAAACTGGAACACACACACACCAGAGAGGGGGAGGGAGGTCAAACCCTCTACTGGAGGTATACACACACACACACACACACAGAGAGAGCATGGTGTGTGTGTGTGAGTTACCTTATTCTGCAGTACGCGGGGGAAGTGTCCGTCGCCCCCCTGCAGCTCCTGCAGCAGATCAGTGAGGGCCGAACTCGACATGGACTGGATCACACCTGCAACCGGCCCCACTAAGCAGCACAGCACCTACACACACACACACACACACAACACACACACACACATTAACAAGAGAAGTGTGTGTGTATATAGAAGAGACTGGGAGAGGATTATTGTTTGTACCTAATTAATATCAGTAATATAAATTACACCACAAGAGGGCGCCACACTTACAGTTTAGTTGGTGACCAGAATTAAACATGATGTTTAGTGTCTTTATTTATGAACGAGATCAGAGAGACAGGAGTCACATCCGACAGGTTTATTTATTTATATATCATATAATATTGTTTGTTTAAAATATCTGCTGTTAGAAATGTTTAAATAAAGTTAAACTATTAGTATAATTAATGATTTAATTGATTACTGATTGTGAACAGTATAATATACTCCGCGTTGAGCTGCATGACTATAAAAGGTTTTCCACACGTCACCCATAGGAGGCGCTCTTTCACCCTGTGCTTATGGTTTTACTGATTAATCACATCAGATGTCACTTAAAAGTGGGCGTGGCTACCTGGTCCTGCTTGTCCTTTTTGGCCAGAGCGGGAAGATTGCGGGCGATCCCCATGACGACATTAGCAGCTTGGGATGAAGACAGGAAGGGGAGGAGCCTAGCGATGAGGCGTTTCCCTTTACGCACCGACATGATCATTATACACTGCTCGTCGCTCACTCTACACACACACACACACACACACACACACACGGATCACATTAATACACCAGAACAGTATTGTATATTGGTATAAAGCCTGGTGTCGTGTCCCGTGTGTCTCGTGTCCTCACCGCTCGTCCCACTCCTTCTCCCTCAGCGAGTTGTAGAGCTGCAGCGTGTTGGTTTTGTGCTGCTCCAGCAGGGCTTCTCTCTCGTCCTCTGGAGTCTGGAGGAATTTCTTCTCAAAGTCCTGCACCTCCAGCAGCAGCGTGTACATCTACACACACACACACACAGTTTGTAACACTCAGCAGGATTCAAAAACTAAAGGCTGTAATGAGTGTCTCCTTCATTACCACTGTTAAATAATGTCTTTAATATGATTTAATTTAACAAGATTAATCAGCGATCACAACAGAAAGGTCGACTTCCTTGAAGTCTTCTAGTCTTTTCTCTAGAGAAGGTAAACACACACCGGTGCCCTGAACATGACGGAGCCCGTATCCTCCACCAGGTCGCAACGTAGAACACAATCATGTTTTAACTCAAACAATCCTGATTATTTAATGATGTTTTTAGTTTTTTTTTGAGGTCCTGCTCACCTTCTCCACCGTATAGAGGATCTGTCTTCTCTTATTCCACACCTGTTTCTCTCTCTTCTCCTGAACACATCACACAGGACATTACATTTAGTAAACAAAAAAACAGACTGAACACACACATGATGGAGTGAGAGGTGAAGTTCTGACCTCATCATCGGAGCGACTCGTCACCACGGCATCGATCATCTTCCTGGGATTGTTCACACTCGACACGGTGAGTTTACCCAGAGACCCAGCAAACTGCACTGTACACACACACACACACAGGTTACACCAATTGTTTTTTTTCCGCTATAAATGAGATTAAGGCCAAAGTGCAGCATCATGTCTCTGTGTGTGTGTGTGTGTGTGTGTGTGTGTGTGTGTGTGAGATACCTGGGCGGTAGGTGTGCTCCAGCTTGGCCACCTGAGGAGTGATGAGTTTGGTAGCGTGCTCCTTCCTGCTACTGTCTCGGTCTCGCTCCGGACGCTTCTCCATCTTTTCATAATAATTCTAAAAACATTCCCGATGAAGGTTAAAGGTCAGACCTGATAGACGAGATCTCCACATTAAAGTGTGTGTGTGTACCTGGTAGTAGTAGTCGTCCAGATAAGGATCGGTGCTCTGCAGCTGCATCATCTGTATACGAGCCACCCAGTCCTTCTCCTTCGGGGTCATCAGGTTACTGTAGGGGTCCCTGATCCTGCGGTCTCCGCCCACTCTCGCTCCACCACTGAGCACACAGAGAGAGAGAGAGAGACAAACATCTTACTCACGGTCATATAGATAAACACAACTATCACACACACACACACACACACACACACCCTCTGCTCTGCATCCTCTGTGTGAGCATCCTGCGGTGCTGCGGGTGGAGGTGAGTGGTGTTGTGGCGGATAGGGGCGTGGCCAGCGGGAGGGGCGAGATTAGGATGCGGGCCGAGGGGGCCGTGAGGGCCGACTCGAGGAGGCGGCGGCGGCTGTCCGAAGTAGGGCCTGAAACCTGCAGCAGCGGGCAGGATGGAAGGAGCCGGACCCGGACCTCGGGGGAACGGACCCACCTGGAGAGAGACAGAGACAGGAGACAGACAGGAGACAGACAGACAGAGAGACAGGAGACAGACAAACAGAGAGACAGACAGAGTTATATATGGTGTCTCTGAGGAGGAAGGGGGGGGGGTGATGGTGTGTGTGTGTGATGGTGTGTGTGTGTGTGTGTTACCTGAGAGTTGAGCAGCTGGGCTCGCTGTATCTGAGACAGGACAGGAGCGACTCCGCCCGGGAACGGAGGACGACACAGTGGAGAGTTCTACCAGACAGGGGGATCATGGGGGGAAAATAAAGTCTCTTAAAACACACGGTTACGGAACGTCTCATTATTATTACACACACGATAGAGAACAATGTGATTAATACCTTAATACTGAACTGTTTATTATAAAAATGTTTAGTGATTATTATATTATATTAGATTATCAGTCTTGTGGTATGTGTGCATGTGTGTGTGTGTGTGTGTGTGTGTGTGTGTGTCTTACAGCGATGTTGAGCAGGGTGTTTGGCGAGAGCCGCTCAGGGAAGGGAGGAGGGTAACGGTGTGGGACTGGAGCCCTCACATGGACCGCAGTGGGATGATGGAGCTGAGCAGAGAGAAACACACACACACACACACACACCTCAACAGTTACCTCATGAACTCTAACACACACCATACTGAGTGTCATGCGCGATGATGGGCGGGGCCAAGTCAATACACTCAGCTTTAAGGGCGGAGCTTATTTTTCATAACCCGGACATGAACTGATGTCAAACTGCACCTTTAAAACTGACACTCAGACTTCATGAGCAAAATATCAGAACGTTAATTAATCAATCACACTGGATAATTATTACATTTTTCAAGTGTGTGGATCGATTAAGTCCACGTCTGTGTTTTGTTTTCTCTCTCTTATGGACAGTTTGGACCAGAGACGTCTCTCCTGTTTCAGTTAGACGAGATGAGGCGAGTCCGAGTTTACCTGCTGATTCAGGGCGTGGCTCATGGGCTGTTTGGGCGGAGTTCCTATCGGTATGGCTCTAACGGGCGGACTCCCGATGACGGGCGAGGAGGATCGTGGGGGCGGGACTCTTTCGGATAAATCCCGCCCCTCCTCCCGGCTGATTGGAGGAGTCCGCTTCGGAAGCTCTTTCATCATGGACAGCAGCGGAGACTCCTGTGGACAAACCAGTCTTATTTCAATTAAATATATAATAAAAAACATATAAACTTCCGGATCCGTGTGTGTGTGTGTGTGTGTGTGTGTGTGTGTTCTACCTCGATGTGTGTGACCAGTCCATGTGTAACACTAACAGGACCGAAGCCCATGTTGTTCTCCCAAATACTGTGAGAGTTCACCTGTTAAATACAGTCAGTGTCAATCATCTCACTCAGACACGCGTGTGTGTGTGGGTGTGTGTGTATACACACACCTGCTGCAGTGGGACTGTTCCTCTGTGCAGGAGATGCTGCTGTTGCTGGTAGCTGAGCAGCGAGCGAGACACGGCACTCAGACCCGGAGGCAAACCCTGACCGGGCGGAGCCGAGGGCGGGAGGCGGGACCTGTCCAGCTCGGCCGCGCCCACCTCCGCGATGGCGGGATCGGCGTCGAGGATGAGGTGAGCCAGAGACTCGGCCAGGTCGCCCCCGGTCCTGTCCTCCGAGCCGAGCGGAGAGAGGGAGGAGGCGGGGGGAGGGGGGAGGGAGGAGGGAAGAGGGACGCTCTCGGACGGAGGGGGGACGACGGGGAGGGAGGACGATTCACCTCCTCCTCCCAGCAGCCCGTCTCTCTCATCCAGCTCGGCCAGCCGCGCGTGCTCCTCCTGCCAATCATCATCTGTGTGGAGAGACAGAGAGAGAGAGACAGAGAGACAGAGAGAGAGATATGAATAATCAGTTGTGTAAATCTGTGGGTGACTGTAGATTTCCTCAACAGGTGAGGTGTGTGTGTGTGTGTGTGTGTGTGTGTGTGTGAGTGCTGCAGGGTTACCGATGGCTCCGGCTCCAAACGTGTCATCATTAAACTGGTCGATCTCCTCTTCCTCCCCTACCAGACCCTCCTCCTCCTCCTCCAGGGTGCAGTCATCATCAAAGGACTGAGGGGGAACAGGGGGAACACAGGTTATGATGGAGCGCGCACACACACACACACACACACACACACACACACTAGGATCTGTTCACACCGTCCTACTGTTGGGACAAAAGAGCCGACTTTGTCCCACACAAACATGCTGAACATTAGACATTATTACTGACACCTGATCCACACACACACACACACACACACACACACACACACACACAACGCCAGAGGACAGTGCCATGCTAAGTGTACTCACAGGACCAATGGACCCTATTCATCAGTTACTCAGTAAAACTGCATCATTCATTGTGTATACAGGTCCTTCTCAAAAAATTAGCATATTGTGATAAAGTTCATTATTTTCTGTAATGTACTGATAAACATTAGACTTTCATATATTTTAGATTCATTACACACAACTGAAGTAGTTCAAGCCTTTTATTGTTTTAATATTGATGATTGTTGCATACAGCTCATGAAAACCCAAAATCCATATCTCAAAAAATTAGCATATCATGAAAAGGTTCTCTAAACGAGCTATTAACCTAATCAACTGAATCAACTAATTAACTCTAAACACCTGCAAAAGATTCCTGAGGCTTTTAAAAACTCCCAGCCTGGTTCATTACTCAAAACCGCAATCATGGGTAAGACTGCCGACCTGACTGCTGTCCAGAAGGCCATCATTGACACCCTCAAGCAAGAGGGTAAGACACAGAAAGACATTTCTGAACGAATAGGCTGTTCCCAGAGTGCTGTATCAAGGCACCTCAGTGGGAAGTCTGTGGGAAGGAAAAAGTGTGGCAGAAAACGCTGCACAACGAGAAGAGGTGACCGGGCCCTGAGGAAGATTGTGGAGAAGGACCGATTCCAGACCTTGGGGGACCTGCGGAAGCAGTGGACTGAGTCTGGAGTAGAAACATCCAGAGCCACCGTGTACAGGCGTGTGCAGGAAATGGGCTACAGGTTGCAAATTTTGCATGTCATTCGGAAACCAAGGTGCCAGAGTCTGGAGGAAGACTGGGGAGAGGGAAATGCCAAAATGCCTGAAGTCCAGTGTCAAGTACCCACAGTCAGTGATGGTCTGGGGTGCCATGTCAGCTGCTGGTGTTGGTCCACTGTGTTTTATCAAGGGCAGGGTCAATGCAGCTAGCTATCAGGAGATTTTGGAGCACTTCATGCTTCCATCTGCTGAAAAGCTTTATGGAGATGAAGATTTCATTTTTCAGCACGACCTGGCACCTGCTCACAGTGCCAAAACCACTGGTAAATGGTTTACTGACCATGGTATTACTGTACTCAATTGGCCTGCCAACTCTCCTGACCTGAACCTCATAGAGAATCTGTGGGATATTGTGAAGAGAAAGTTGAGAGACACAAGAATCTGCAAAAGGATTCCCGACCAAGTATTGAGTGCAGAACTGAGCATAATTATTTGAAGGTTGACTTTTTTTGTATTAAAAACACTTTTCTTTTATTGGTCGGATGAAATATGCTAATTTTTTGAGATATGGATTTTGGGTTTTCATGAGCTGTATGCCACAATCATCAATATTAAAACAATAAAAGGCTTGAACTACTTCAGTTGTGTGTAATGAATCTAAAATATATGAAAGTTTAATGTTTATCAGTACATTACAGAAAATAATGAAAAAACAGAAAACTTTATCACAATATGCTAATTTTTTCAGAAGGACCTGTATACTTATATACAGGGTGTTTCTACAGCGGGATCACGTTAACGACCTCATCATGTTACAGTTACAAATATGAAAAATCAATTTAGCGAGACTGGAACAAGAATGACCCCAGTAACCTGAACTTAGAGCGACTCCGGTAAACTACACAAACACACACACACACACACACACACACACACACACAGAGTGTAATAATCAGCCGCAGAGTGTGTGTGTGTGTGTGTGAGAACATCTGACATCACTGTTCTGAGATTCACTTCTGTCTCTTAACTCAGATTCCACATCAACTGATCCTCACACAACCTTTAAATCTAAATTATATAAACAAATTAACCTCAAAGACAATGTAAACTTATAACCTGATTTGTTTGTGTACTAATCTAAGATAAACAAATTGTTTATGATATCGAGATGTGTTTATAAACACACAAAGGATTAATAATAATAATAATAATAATAAAGGGGGCACATAGTTTTGCACTGCAGCTGAATGAGAATGATGTTTTTTTCCTCATCAGGGTTTAAATGATTCTTTAGACTCCACATGTGTGTGATATATAAATAAATAAACTAGTTGTATATATTTATAAATGAGTTTCTGAGTAAATGACACTAACTTATAGCTACTAGTTTAGATAAATAACTGACCGGTTAGATAACAGTGTCCGTCCTGCAGGTCTATAAACTCGGACACTGTTATATTAGAGAGGTTATAAAGTGTAATTAAATGTAATTAATAAGGTGTTTATCAGAAACACTGAATCTGACTGATGAGGAAACTGACACCGGTGTTAGCTCCTAGCTTAGGCCTTCTCACACCCGTATTTACACAACTCCCGCCTCCTCCGCTGTGATTGGCCAGCTCTCCATACTCACGCGGCATCATGCGTGCACGTGGAAACCCGACAACCAATCACAGCACGGGAGACGGGGATTGGCCTGAAAACGGGTGGGGGGACAAAAAACGAGGCCTCCGCCAGGGCTAAGGCTAATCAGCTAGCTAGCTTAGCCGGCTGCGTCCGTAAACAATGGGACGAAACCGACCCGTCGCGTCTGTAGGCGCTGCGTTTCATCACACGGAACAGGAAACAGACTTAATGTTAAAGACAGACTGAAGACTTTTACCTGAAAACGGAACATGTATGGTCAGTCAGGGGTGTTAGCGCGCGCGAGCTCCCCTCCTGTGCATGTTACGCAGCTCGCAGGCAGCCCTCACGTGCACGCGCGAACACTGGCTCCGCTCGGGCGCGCGCGCGCGCTTTACGCCGCCATTTTCCTATGTGACGTAGGAGGCACGACGTCAGAGGTAAGGGACAGTAACGACGTCATAGGTCAGCGACGCAAAAAACAAACAAGCGGAGAGTTTAGTCACTGTTTATATATTAACAGTGCGTACTTTCACTTTCTCAGATATAAATAAGCTGACTTTTCTCCCACACACCGCTCTCTGGACTTCACATTCAGGACCTCAGACACTCAGAGCTGTAAACTACATCAACACATGTTCCAATATTTATGACCCCGTGTGTTTTCAGACAGATGCTGTTATGATCTATTATCTCATTTTCATTTTTGTATCTCAAACCGAAGTGTCTTCAACGTCCCACAAAGACAGGAGGAATGTCTTTGCTGTTCCAATACTTTTGAACAAGACTTTTTCCTGAAGTTTCAGTCTTCAGGAAAATATAACTTTAAAATCTTTTACCCTTAAAATCGTGTTTTAAAATGATTTATAAATGCGGTATTATAAAATAAACAGTATTGAAACTCGAGCTTCTTAGACTCACGTGTGTTTGTTGACGTGGCTTAGCTCCAGACACACGTGTTCATGGTAGTGATAATGAAGTTGTGTTGTGCAGTAGTAGTTGGAAATGAGTCTCTTGACAGAGGAAAACGTGCTCATGGTTGAGTATTGTTTCCGCTCATATGGAAGTGGTCTTGAACGGGGACCGAGTTTAATAAAGGTGGCAGAACAGTTCCGTCCTGTACCCGTCACATACCCCTGATCTTACACCACCTCATCCTACTGGTGGAGAATGTTAGAGGAGACTGTGTTCACCTGTGAAGATCGGCCAAGAACCGTATGGCAGGAAATCATCTCCTTCTGCAGCAGAAACTTTGTTCTTTTTCTATATTAAACAAATTAAAATAGACAATTTGTATTTATCTGCTTTGGAGTTAACATTCATCTATGAAGCGACATCTTTACAAAAATATGTGAATTAATTTCAGAACTACTTAACGCTACAATAAAGCTGTTCACTGCCTTTTGTCTTTTTGGGAATGTTTACACAGAATTTTGTGTTACAGAAAATTTTATAATTGTAAAAAATGATAAAGATAAGGAATAAAGAGACCATTATTTTCATAATAATAAATAGTGCATTTGTTTGGTATCTCTCAGAAACCAATAGCATCAATGAATAAAACTATCAAGAATAAAACAAAAAATGATGATTGCATATATGTGTATGTATACACAAGTGTATAACAGTGCAAACAGGTATTGTCAGAAAAATAAAGTTATTTATACTAATTGTATAAACAGTCCTGGATATAAAGTGTCCAGCGCTTTAGCAGCTGTGTGTGTGTGTGAAGAATGCAGTTATATCAACATAATGTAACATCTTACATATTGTTTTTAAATGTATGTAATAAATGCTAAGTGTTTTAAAATACAAATTTCATGAAACAATAAAAACCATATCTGGATTTAGCGAGACTAAATACAGCTTGCAGTAACCCATAGTCTCCGCTAGAGGGTATAAACGGTATAAAATAAACGGTATTTTACCTTAGATATCTGTAGACTAGACCGGCCGGACTCGCTGCACTTCCGTCAGACATCGACGCCATATTGAAGAGATCTAAAGCCGCAGCGCGTCGCATACAGTAACAGTGAACTAAAGGATCATTATATATATATATATATATATATATATATATATATATATACAGAGGTGGAAAGTAACGAATTACATTTACTCGCGTTACTGTAATTGAGTAGCTTTTTTGTGTATTTCTACTTTTTAAAGTAGTTTTAAAAATCTGTAATTTTACTTTTACTTAAGTACGTTTTGTTTGAAGTATTGTAATTCGCTACATTTTAAATCATATTCGCTACTGAGTAAAAAATAAATGAATGAAAATGATAAAATAATAAAAATATTATGCTTTGTATAAATGCTCCGTTGCGCCGCGTGTGTGTATCATGTCCTGGTCGCGCGCCGCTCCAGACTCCACTCCAGGTTTTCTGACATCGGCATCTTCCTGACCTTCCACACGGTCGCTTCCGCCCTGAGAGTGACGTCATCGACTAGCGCGACCATCTATAATCCGGAGAGAGACGCGGGAAAGATGAAAGAGGTTGTGATTTTGGCGTTTTGATATTTGGTTGTGTATTCCGGTTTTAACTTCTTGCCTCCAATTGACTTTGATTATTGCTTTGTCCCTTTGGTTTGGTTGGTCTTTGTATATATTTGTAGATAATTTCACTGTTTTTGGTTTAGGGAGTCCGGGAAGGTACCTGTATTTTTGTTTGTGTGTGTGTGTGTGTGTGTGTGTGTGTTTTTTTTTTTTTTTTGCAGGTAATCTAGCTACTAAATATAAATACCATTTTGTTTATTATTTTGGCCTGGGTCCATCCTGAATCTGATCCTCCTCCTTCTGGTGTGTGTGTGTGTGTGTGTGTGTGTGTGTGTGTGTGTTTGTATATACAAACCTCATTATTTCATCAGTTAATGATTGGATCTAGTTCTTTCTGCCATATACCACCATTTCCATACAGTTTAAAATAGAACCCTGAACCAGTCTTTTGCTGTATGACCCTAGACTGGGACGTAACACCATATTTAAGTGACCACTTTGATTTTCAAGCACAAGAAAGACAACAGCTTTATTATGCAAAGGTGTTCCTTCAGTTAAAAACAACTAGTTTTGAGATTTATATCTGCTCATCTTTTTTGAACTACGCTAGAATTCCTCATCCCACCCCCGCTGTTAAAAAAATAAACAAGTAACTCGGTAACTTTTACTCTGAGTACATTTTTTAATGAGCTACTTTTTACTTTTACTTGAGTAGATTTTTATAATGGTAACTTTACTTGTACTTAAGTAAAATTTTACTGAAGTAACAGTACTTGTACTTGAGTACAACATTTTATTACTCTTTCCACCTCTGTATATATATATATATATATATATATATATATATATATATATATATATATATAAAGGTTGATCTCTATATATACAGTATATGAGAAGTGCAGTGAGTCCGGCCTGTCTAGTCTACAGGAGATATCTGTCTGTACTTTCTGCAACCATCAGAAAGAATGTATTTCTCATTCCTCATGTATCTAACTCGGAAATTATATTTTTAATTTTTATTCATGAATCTTACAATTTTACATTAAAGGACATAATTACATTTTCCGTCACAGTATCAGATAATTTGAATACATTGTCAACTTCTATATTTTAATGGTTAAATTCTACATTAATAAATGTACATTTCTTTAAATCACCTCCTAAATGATCACATTTCCTCTGTGAAATACAAAACCTCTTCAACTGTTTAAACCTAATAGAACATCATTAGTCTACTCTGCTATTGTCTCGACAATCTCATTTAAATGATTGAACACTGTGATTTTTTTTTAATGTTATGCTATTTACTTATTTTATTTATTTATCCCCCCTTTTTAGTTATTTATTTGTCTGTTTATTTGTTGTTTTTTTCTGTCTCCTGTTATTATTCATTTGTATCTTTTTGTTAAGTTTGCTTATATTGTATATAACTTCTATTTAACTCTGGATATTTGTATAATTCAATCTTTCATACCTGAATCTTGTACTTTCACTTTTCATATTGTACCTGTAATTTTTTGTGTTTTAATAACAATAAAAAAAGATCTACAGAAGATATCTATGGTAAATATCTACTCTACTGCAGAATATAAACATTTAACAGATTTATACTGTATATATGTATAATATATATAACCTGTTGTATGTTTCTTTTCACGTTTTGTGCTGTTTTGAGACACTTTGATCATTAACTGAGATTTTTCTAAAATAAACAGTTGTAATAAATTAAGATTATTGTCTTTATCATAAAAAGCTGTTTGTAAATGCTGTATGTGTATTATATTCTACAGAAATTAAACGTTAATTTGTAAGCAAAAAACTGAGATGTAGGGCAATGCAAATGCTATGCAAATCGTATTGTGTATTCGACTCTAAACTCTGTAAATAGAAACTAGTAAATAATTACACCCCAGATTTGTCACGAACTAACCAGATGATCAGAAGAGTTAGCACACTTAGCGGTTAGTCCTTTGTAGCGTGGATGGTAAACCCAAACGCGGAAGCAAGCGAGTAGGCAGGATAACCACGCGATTTGGTCTAAGGACTCTCACATAAGCGGAGCAAGGGAAAAACACAAATTTAACCCGCGTCCTATAAACACACACTCTAATCAGAAAGTAGACCCAAGAAAGTGAGTACTCACGAAATGGTAGACAGGTGATCTGAACCGACATGGGCCAAGAACTCATTGACTGAGTGCTGTACTGTGGCTTGTTTACTCCTCTTATACTTCCTGGTTGGCAACCGCATTACTTCTGGGTCCTAGTGCCGGTTGCAGATTGAGTGTGCATGACAGTACCCCCCTGTCCAGGACCAATCATGGGAGATGTGATGAAGGGCTTCAGCTGAGAGGTGTGGAACACTGGGTGGATTCGGAGCGCCGCAGGCAGCTGGAGCCGGTAGGTGACAGGATTTATCCGGTGTGTGATACGGTATGGGCCGATGAATCTAGGTGAGAGTTTCCTCGATTCGGTGTGAAGGTGAAGATTTTTTGTTGAGAGCCATACCTTGTCACCTACGTGGAACAATCGTCCTGGAGGGTGTCGACGGCGATGTTGGATAGCGTAACGGGCGTTAGCTTGTTGGATAACTTGGTTGGCTTGACGCCACAACCGTCGACACCGGCGGACCAACTGTTGGGCCGACGGTACATCAACCTCCGGTTCCTGGTGTTGGAACATAGAGGGTTGGAAACCGTGGCATACCTCAAATGGGCTTAAGTTGGTGGCAGACGAGGTGTGGAGATTGAGTGATAGTTCTGCCCAGATGAGGTAACGGGCCCAGGAGTGCTGGCGATCGGCGACGAAGCATCTCAGGTAGCGCTCTAGTTGTTGGTTGGTCCGCTCCTTCTGACCATTAGTCTGGGCATGGTATCCAGAGGATAGACTGCAGGTTGAATCGATCAGACGGCAGAAGGCCTTCCAGAACCGGGCAGTGAACTGGGGCCCTCTGTCCGAGACGATGTCCTTCGGGAACCCATGCAGGCGGACTACGTGTGCTAATATCAGCTCGGCTGCTTGTTTGGCTGACGGGAGTCCGGCAAGAGCCACCAGGTGCACAGCTTTGGAAAACCGATCGACGATCGTCAGGACGGTGTTCTTTCCCTCGGAGGCCGGCAGGTCCGTGATGAAGTCGACGGCTATGTGTGTCCAGGGCCGACGTGGAACAGGTAGTGGTTGGAGTTCTCCTGGCGTCAGTTGGTTGTTATCTTTAGCCCTGGCACACACAGGGCACGCCTGGACGAACTCGTTGACGTCCTTCCTCAACGATGGCCACCAGAAGGCGTGCTGAATGAACTGGATGGTGCGGCGAGCGCCCTGATGTCCAGAGAGGGGAGATGAATGTCCCCACTGAAGAACCTCCACTCTCTTGGAACGTGGCACGTAGAGTCGTCCAGGTGGCACACCTGCCGGTTCGGTCTCCTCGGGCTGTGCCTGGCGGACTCTTGTTTCCAAATTCCAGTGAAGTGGTGCGATGATCTTCGATGTGGGTATGACAGGCGCGGGATCCGCCCGGGGAATGTCCTCCTCGTGTTGTCGTGAGAGGGCGTCAGCTTTGGTGTTCTTGGACCCCGGGCGGTAAGAGAGGTGGAAATTAAAATGTTCAAAAAATAGTGCCCATCGCGCCTGTCTGGGGTTAAGCTGTTTTATGTTCCGGATAGTGATGAGGTTCTGGTGGTCGGTCCAGATGATGAACGGCTCCCTGGCGCCCTGGAGCCAGTGACGCCATTCCTCCAAAGCCCACTTTATGGCCAGCAGGTCGCGGTCCCCTACCCCGTATCGCTGCTGAGTGGAATCGAACTTTTTGGAGAAGAAACTACATGGGTGTAGTTTCTGGTCTGGACCTCGTTGGGAGAGGATGGCCCCGGCACCCACATCCGAGGCATCCACCTCCACAACGAATGGTTGACTTGCATCTGGATGGAGGAGAATGGGTGCTGTGGTGAATCGATTGCAAAGTTCATGAAAAGCGGCGATAACATCTGGGTTAAGGGTGAAGTGAGGTGAAGGTCGGGTCAGGGCGGTTAAAGGTGCTGCAACCGTACTGTAGTCCCGGATAAAGCGACGGTAGAAGTTCGCAAACCCGAGAAATCGTTGAAGCTGCTTGAGGGTCTTGGGTAGGGGCCAAAGGCGCACAGCCTCAAGTTTCTGTGGGTCCATGGCCACACCCTGGGGCGAGATGACAAAACCCAGGAACGTGGTGGAGCGCTCGTGAAAAGCGCACTTCTCCAACTTACAATACAACTGATGGGCGAGCAATCTCTTGAGAACCGCCCTGACATCTTGAGTGTGTTCATCGGTTGTGCATGAATAAATTAGTATGTCATCCAGGTAGACGAACACCCATCGCCCTAACATGTCTCGGAGGACGTCGTTGATGAATTGTTGGAAGGCGGCGGGTGCGTTGCAGAGGCCGAACGGGATGACTAAACTCTCATAGTGTCCTGTAGGGGTGACGAAAGCCATCTTCCACTCATCACCCTCTCTGATGCGCACCAAGTTGTAGGCGCTCCGAAGGTCCAACTTAGTAAAAATGGTGGCACCAGAGAGGGCGTCCAGGGCTGAGTTAGTAAGAGGCAAAGGTTCTTTATGGTGATGTTGTTGAGCCCCCGATAATCGACACAGGGGCGAAGGTCGCCGCCTTTTTTCTTGACGAAAAAGAAGCCCGCGGCGGCAGGCGAGGAGGAGGGCCGGATGGTGCCTTGTTGAAGGGCGTTGGCTACGTAATCCTCCATCGCCTGTGTCTCTGTGGTGGATAAGGAGTACAGGTGGCCGCGGGGGGGAACGGCACCCGGCTGAAGATCTATAGTCAGATCGTAGGAGCGGTGAGGAGGCAGGTGCGCTTCTTACAGAAGACTTCAGCCAGGTCCCGATAGGCGGCGGGGATGGCGTTGGTGTCGACATCGGGGGCCTCGGACTCCCTAGAACACGTCCCAGCCGATGCCCGTAGGCAGAGTTCGTTGTAGCTCGGCCCCCACTGTAAGATCCAGTTCTGTGTCCAGGATATGAGAGGGTCATGCTGAAGTAACCAAGGGTGCCCGAGGATGATGGGAGGAGATGAAATGGAGGTGAGGTGAAACCGGACTTGTTCTTGGTGTTGGTTGATTATGAGAGTGATGGGTTGGGTTTGAGTGGTGATGGGACTGGAGGAGAGCGGGCGACCGTCAACAGATGTAATACGAACAGGCTGGGATAACGCCTCAATTTTTACCCCCAATTCTTTGGCATAGGTAGAGTCAATGAAGTTACCTGCGGCACCGGAATCGATGAAAGCGGTACTTCTGACCCGTTTGTGGCCAAATTGGAGGGTTACCTTAACCGTGAGAGGAGGGATGTCGTTGGCGATCGTAGTGGAGAGTTGAAAATGGCCTGGTGAGTCTCTCCTCCCCCTCACCGGACCTGGTCGTTTCCCGGACGGATGGGACAGATCGCTCGGTGGTGCGCCGCGGACCCACAGTATGCGCACAGCCCCTCACGGAAGTGGCGTTCATGCTCGGCTACGGTTAGGGAGGCACGTCCTATTTGCATGGGTTCCCCGGCTCCGGTGTTAACCACGGCAGGAGGTGGAGATCCGACATGCTTTTGGGTGGTGGAGGTGAAAGTGGTCGATGGGTGTGGATTGGTGTGGGTGAAAACAGGTGTTGGTGGCAGGGTTCTCGGAGCTGGCTTCGGGCGAGAGAGGAGGCGCTGGTCGATGCGGAGGGCGAGTTTGCATTAGACCCTCCAGTGTGACGGGGAGCTCTCGCCCGGCTAGTTCGTCTTTGATCCGAGAAGCCAGCCCCTCGTAGTAGGAAGTCCGGAGCGCGGCGTCTCCCCAGGAGGTCTGAAGTGCGAGGGTATGGAAGTTAGCAGTGTAGAGACTCACGGACAATCCATCCTGCCGCAGGTGATACAGTTTTGAGTCGGTCTCCACCTCACCCGCCGGATGTTCAAAGGTGAGTCGGAATTGGCGGGTGAATTCGTTGAATGAGTGGGCGGTATCAGAATCGGAATGTAGGATTGCCGTGGCCCACTCAGCTGCCTGCCCTGATAGCAACGATACGAGGAGAGCAATGCGCAATCGATCGGTGGAGTATTTGATGGCATTAAACTCAAACACCGGACCTAAAGCCGTTAGAAAAACACTGCATCTCCCGTCCGTGCCGTCCCATTTATCTGGCAGAGCAAGGAAAACATCAGAGGAGGGAGGGGGAGGGGACGGAAGTGCGACCGCCGTGATGGGAGGCCGGTTAGTCCTCACGGCGCAAGGCCGTGATGTCTTGGACGCTCCGGCGAAGAGTAGCGAGCTCTCCGTCTAGCCGGTTGATTAGCTCAGCGTACCGATCTACCACGTCACATAGATGCGCATAATCCGCTGGGTTTACCGCTTGTGGCTCAGTCATTCTGTCACGAACTAACCGGATGATCAGAAGAGTTAGCACACTTAGCGGTTAGCCCTTTGTAGCGTGGATGGTAAACCCAAACACGGAAGCAAGCGAGTAGGCAGGATAACCACGCGATTTGGTCTAAGGACTCTCACATAAGTGGAGCAAGGGAAAAACACAAATTTAACCCGCGTCCTATAAACACACACTCTAATCAGAAAGTAGACCCAAAAAAGTGAGTACTCACGAAATGGTAGACAGGTGATCTGAACCGACATGGGCCAAGAACTCATTGACTGAGTGCTGTACTGTGGCTTGTTTACTCCTCTTATACTTCCTGGTTGGCAACCGCATTACTTCCGGGTCCTAGTGCCGGTTGCAGATTGAGTGTGCATGACAAGATTACTCTTAAATAAATCTCTTTTCTTCTGCAGCGTTGCCTGAGTAATGTGTGCAGTATGAGGTTTTTCACTGTCTTGTAGAAACACCAAATTGACTGGATCAAACATGAGATCACGGGTTGGAGCCCCTCTTGTGCCTCTTCATGCCTTCACTCTGCACTCCCTATGCTCCCCACTACAGCCAAGACCGAGCACACTCCAGATATCTCCAACGTCCCTGCTCATTATCACGATCTCCAGCAGGTGTTCAGCAAAACTCGAGCCATGTAGCTTCCTCCTCATCGCCCATACGACTGTCCCATCGACCTGGTCCTGGGCACCTCCCCGCCCAAGGACCGACTGTACTCCTTATCTCGCCAGGAGAGAGAATCCATGAACACCTACATCACAGAGGCCCTTGCCGCCGGAATCATTTGCCCATCCTCCTCCCCTGCTGGGGCAGGCTTTTTCTTCGTAGAAAAAAAGAATGGGTCCCTTCGCCCATGAATTGATTACAGGGGCCTCAACGAAATCACCGTCAGGAACCGCTATCCACTTCCACTCATGGCGACCGCCTTCGAGCTGCTCCAAGGGGTCGACACGTTCACGAAACTCGACTTACGAAATGCTTATCACCTTGTTCGTATCCGTGAGGGAGACGAGTGGAAGACAGCCTTTAACACCCCTACGGGACATTATGAATATTTGGTGGTTCCCTTTGGTCTCACCAACGCCCCCGCCGTCTTCCAATCCCTCATTAACGATGTTCTCCGTGACTTCCTCAATTCATTTGTATTCGTTTACCTGGACGACATTTTAATCTTCTCTCAAGGATTGGAGGAACACCGTCACCATGTTCGTCAGGTTCTCCAGAGGCTCTTGGAGAACAACCTCTATGTCAAAGCAGAGAAATGTGAGTTCCACACTTCCTCCACCACCTTCCTGGGCTTTGTCGTCTCTCCGTCCATGCTGGAGATGGAACCGGCCAAGGTCCATGCTGTCACTAGCTGGCCCATACCAGCCTCGCGGCGAGACCTCCAACGGTTCCTGGGTTCCGTGGCTTCATACGAGGGTACAGCTCCATCGCCGCCCCCCTGGCCTCGCTACCCTCCGCCAAGACCCGGTTTTGCTGGGGGAAGGAAGCCGACCAAGCCTTCGCTAACCTTAAACATAGATTTACCACTGCTCCCATCCTCACTATCCCTGACCCATCTCATCAGTTTGTAGTGGAGGTCGACGCCTCCAATACCGGGGTTGGTGGCATCCTGTCCCAGAGGTCCACCCAGGACAACAAGATGCACCCATGTGCATTCTACTCCCATCGCCTAACCCCAGCTGAGAAAAACTATGACATGGGGGACCGAGAACTCTTGGCCATCAAGCTAGCCCTGGAGGAGTGGAGACACTGGCTTGAGGGGACTGAGCTCCCATTTCTAGTATGGACCGACCATAGGAATCTAGAATACCTACGCACTGCCAAGAGACTCAATGCCCGTCAAGCCAGATGGTCATTATTCTTCTCCAGGTTTAATTTCACCCTGTCCTACCGGCCAGGCTCAAGGAATTCCAAGCCAGACGCCCTCTCACGCCAGTTTTCGCCCTCCCAGGAGCCTACATCATTTGACACCATCCTCCCGTCCCACTGCCTCGTCGCTGCCATGGAACTGGACATAGAGAGCAAGGTTCGGCAGGCCCTGGCCCTGGAGCACGGACCTAGTGATGTTCCACCTAACCGTCTCTTCGTTCCCCGTCGCCTGCGCTCACAAGTTCTGGAGTGGGCCCACGGATCCAAGCTATCCTGTCACCCAGGCGCTGCCCGGACACGCTTCATCATCCAGCAACGGTTCTGGTGGTCCACGTTGGGGGAGGACGTGCCCAGATTCGTGGCAGCTTGCGACATCTGGACCCGTTGTAAAAATGACAACCGACCTACTGCTGGCCTTCTCTGAACCCTGCCAGTTCCTCAACGCCCTTGGTCCCACATTGCGGTTGATTTTGTCACCGGCCTACCCTCGTCCGACGGCAACAATTGCATTATGACCATCGTTAGAGAGAAATGCAGGGCAGCTTCTGTCAAAAGTAATTAAAATTTTGATGGATTGATTAAAGGTCAAAGGTCAAGGTAATCATATTAAATAATATGGTGACATGTGTAGGTCAAAGGTCACGATAATTCGTGGGAAAGAATGCATAGGAGTAAATATATAATTATTTAATTGTATTTATGGTGTCATTTTCCAAACGGTTGTATGATTAAAGATAGTATTAATGTTAAATGATCCCCGTGTGTCCCTGACACACAGACACACACACACACCTTAAACCATCCTAATCAACGTCTGGATATCCCCCACCCTCTCTCACACACAAGCACTTATTTTATTACGTTAACAATTAGCTGGTATGTTCAGTCCACCACCCTCACCCCCAAATGTAAAAGCACACATTAGTCCCAAAATCCTCTGTTGATAATTGGTAATGATTATGCGTGGGGACCAGAGGTGGAAAGAGTAATAAAATTTTGTACTCAAGTACAAGTACTGTTACTTCAGTGAAATTTTACTTAAGTACAAGTAAAGTTACTCTTATAAAAATCTACTCAAATAAAAGTAAAAAGTAGCTCATTAAAAAATTTACTCAGAGTAAAAGTTACTGAGTTACTTTTTTATTTAAATTTTTTTAATAGTGGGGGTGATTCTTTTGCTGAATTGTTTTGCCCTTGGGTGTTTCCATGTTCACTCTTATATTAACAGATTATTGTTTGTTTTTAAATGTTTGCTGTGGGTGTCGATTGTATACTGATCTGGCTCTGCTTTTTTTTTTTTGTTAAATATAAAAAATAAAAAAAACACACACAGCGGGGGTGGGATG
Source organism: Channallabes apus (assembly GCA_030522415.1). Taxonomy (NCBI): domain Eukaryota; kingdom Metazoa; phylum Chordata; class Actinopteri; order Siluriformes; family Clariidae; genus Channallabes; species Channallabes apus. Next base: position 4,388,956 of record CM060110.1, read on the forward strand.
AGGCATTCTAGCATAGTTCAAAAAAGATGAGCAGATATAAATCTCAAACTAGTTGTTTTTAACTGAAGGAACACCTTTGCATAATAAAGTGGTCACTTAAATATGGTGTTACGTCCCAGTCTAGGGCCAAACAGCAAAAGAATGGTTCAGGGTTCTATTTTAAACTGTATGGAAATGGTGGTATATGGCAGAAAGAACTAGATCCAATCATTAACTGATGAAATAATGAGGTTTGTATATACACACACACACACACACACACACACACACACACACACACCAGGAGGAGGATCAGATTCAGGATGGACCCAGGCCAAAATAACAAACAAAATGGTATTTATATTTAGTAGCTAGATTACCTGCAAAAAGAAACAACAACAAAAAAACCCACAAACAAAAATACAGGTACCTTCCCGGACTCCTTAAACCAAAAACAGTGAAATTATCTACAAATATATACAAAGACCAACCAAACCAAAGGGACAAATCAATAATCAAAGTCAATTGGAGGCAAAAAGTCAAACCGGAATACACAACCAAATATCAAAACGCCAAAATCACAACCTCTTTCATCTTTCCCGCGTCTCTCCGGGTTCTACTGTACATGGTCGCGCTAGTCGATGACGTCACTCAAGGCGGAAGCGACCGTGTGGAAGGTCAGGAAGATGCCGATGTCAGAAAACCTGGAGTGGAGTCTGGAGCGGCGCGCGACCAGGACATGATACACACACGCGAGCGCAACGGAGCATTTATACAAAGCATAATATTTTCATTATTTTAGCATTTTTATTCATTTATTTTTTACTCAGTAGCGAATATGATTTAAAATGTAGCGAATTACAATACTTCAAACAAAACGTACTTAAGTAAAAGTAAAATTACAGATTTTTAAAACTACTTAAAAAAGTAGAAATACACAAAAAAGCTACTCAATTACAGTAACGCGAGTAAATGTAATTCGTTACTTTCCACCTCTGGTGGGGACAATATCCCCCACCCGCTCTCACACTCATAAGCACTTATTTTTATTATATTAACAATTAGCTGGTATGTTCAGTCCACCACCCTCACCCCCCAAATGTAAAAGCACACATTAGTCCCAAAATCCTCTGTTGATAATTGGTATTAATTACGCCTGGAGAGTGATATCCTCACCCGCTCTCACACACATAAGCACTTATTTTTATTATATTAACAATCAGCTGATATGGTCAGTCCATATGATCAGGTATTCCCCCCCCCTACCCAAACCCCCGCCCAGCCACCCCACCACCACCCCCCACACGCTGATTCGTTACAAACTCACACAGACCTTCTTCAAATACTTTGCTCTATCGTCTTGGAAAATGTAAAATATTGAGAAGAATATCTTTGCGTGCGCAACAATGGCTGTTTGTCCTAACGCCCCAAAAAAATCTACGACTACTCTGCCAAGATGTTCAAACAGTTTAGAGTGCGCAAATATTCAGTATTGGTCATTATCAAAGGGGTGTACAGCCGGCTTTTTTTTTCAATGCGGATTCAGCCGTCGTACAGCTGTTCAGGTTATCAGGACCTGGTCACATCCACTGGAGCAGCGCTACTGAGACCGTATCTTTTGATCAGTGTGGTTGGAAAAAGTTTCGCAAATGGTGCAAGGAGTTTGACTACATTGTTCGGATCGGTATCTTTTAATCAAAGGCCTACACGCGAAAATGGAAAAACAGTACATCTCCGCAACAGATATATCGCATCAAAGCCACATTTTTCTCCGAGGACCAGGTTTCACTGCACTTTTCTGGTATTACTGTCGATGACAGCGCTTCTGATAACAAAGAGAACTGTGAAGTGAGGTATGACAGAACCAGTTGGCGCGTTCTACAATGCTACTTTAATCAAATCGACGAATTATTCGACAATGTGTTAAAAAACAAAGAAGCGGATGAAATAAGGGTAAAACTAGATGATTTCTTCTGAGCGGAAACCCCAACCTCCAGCCCCTCCCCCAGGACTCCGCCCTAGCAATGTATAAATGAGCCTATGTACATAATTCGAGTTAAACCTCTTTGGAGCATCAGCAAACAATATGTCTTGTGAATACAAACCCATTTTTTACGGCTCGCTGGCTACCGATGCAGCCTGTTCAGGATTTGAAGAAGTTGATAGCACCGGCGAAAGATTGGGAAAAAGAAATCTTACCTATCTGGCATCCTGTGATGGTGATGAGCATGACGGCTGTCTCTCCACCACCACTTTAGCCATCATCCGTGCTGTGACAGGGGAGCTGTTGGACAGAATTATTGTTCAAGATCTTAAGGACAATTGCCACGGATGTGCTATTGATCACCCGAGTCAACTCCAGCACGCGTGTTTGTTCGATCCTGACAACTACTATTTACACATGAACGCCTTCAGATTGTTGAAAAAACTGTTTAAACCGTGGATGAAATACACTTTAGCAAGAGCTTTGAAATTGTGTGGAATCAACCACGTGCCACCCCTGGAAAAACTTCAAGGCATCGCTGAAGCTGTTGTGTGTGATTGGCGAGATGAACCCAACCTCAAAACTGTGGTGAGCGAGCTCAAAGAGAAAACGAAAGAGATTTGTGGAGAACAAGTTTATGAAGACATCGTGGACTACTGGACCTTTCACTCATCTCTGGAGCCCCCTGATCAGCCACATACATGGGAAACTTCAAAACATGCTACATCAATTCTGACTCCGAGAAAGATCTGAAGACTGAATTCACCTCTGCTCTCCAACAAATCGTTGAACTGAGAGTTGGCGACCCTAGTATTTTTCTAATCAACATCGTGTTGATGAAGACTTTGTTTATCAAATAGAAATACTCATGAGCTATGCACGAAATTGGGGCTCTTTGTGTAAGCTAAATATCCAATATCCTTTCCACACTTATGTTCACCGAGTTTTATCTGCTATGATTGTTGAACCTTTTGACTGTAAAACTAGTCATGTAATATGTATCTTAACCTATGTAACCGATATGTGTGTTTCTAAATTACTTAGAAAGGTAAATGTCTTTCATATTTTTGATTATCTGTTTGAATATTCCATGAAAGAATGTAAATCTCACCCACATTACGAGCTGCCTGAGAATAAATGCATACTCTACACCGATGTTTGGTCATTCTTGTCTCGTTATCCCGAAATGACTGAGCGTTTGTTAAAGAATATATATTATACACCGTCAGACCCTGGGTCGTACGGCGGTGTTGAAAGACTCCAAAGAGCCATCGTAGAGAAAATAGGAAAAAGAGTTAATGATTCTGAGATAAAAAACTGGTTAGCGGAGCAGGACGCATACACTCTACATAAACCGATATCTACCAAGTTTAAAAAAAACTAAGTTTTTGTAAAAAACATTGATGAACAATGGCAAGCTGATTTAGTTGATATGAGCAACTTGTCAGACAGTAATGATAACGCAAAATTTTTGATAACGTGTATAGATATTTTATCCAAATATGCTTGGGTGCGAGTGTTACGAAACAAGTCTGGATCCGAGGTCACTAAAGCTTTTGATTCTATTCTGAAGCAAGGAAGAATCCCCCAAAAATTACAAACCGATCAAGGGAAGGAGTTTTTCAACAAACAGTTTCAAACCTTAATGGAGAAACACAACATTACTCACTTTGCCACTGGTACGGGGCAAAAGGCTTCGGTGTGTGAAAGATTCAACAGAACCCTAAAGACTAGGATGTGGAGATATTTTACAGCTTTTAACACAAGAAAATACAACGACATTGTGCAGGATTTGATTCACGCCTACAATAACAGTCACCATTCCAGCATTAAAATGAAACCTATCGAGGTAAATGAAGCCAATTCTTTTAGAGTATTTAAAACCCTTTATGGACTATGGTCACCGAAAGTAAAGAAACTAAAATTTAAGTTTAAAGTCGGTGATACTGTTCGGATTTCTCGTTTAAAAAGACAGTTTGAAAAAGGCTATGAGCAAAACTTTACTGATGAATATTTTACAATTTCTGAGCGGATTCCGAGAGATCCTCCGGTATATAAACTGTGTGATTATGATAATCAAGAAATTGAAGGTGCGTTTTATGAACCTGAGTTACAAAAGATTATCATTGGAAAAGACAGAGCATTCAAAATAGAGAAAATCTTGTCCGTCAAGATCCAAAATCGGAAAAAAGTCTGTCTGGTGAAGTGGGTGGGGTGGCCTGAAAAATTCAATTCCTGGGTCCCTGCCAAAGACGTGGTTAACATCGTGCATTAGAATTTAAAAGCAAACGTCACAAACATAACTGTTACCTTTAATCACTAAGCCATGGATGAGTGCGGATTCTTTGTGACCCTTCCAAGCAACGCATCGAGGGATATTTATCCGAATAACAAGATTTCTCACTATACTACTAAATTCGCCAAGCCAATAGATCTCAAAGGTGACTGGGAGGTAGCGCTTTCAGAGGTTCAATATATCCATAGCTGGTACTCATTATCACAGCAAGACACTCTATGTAACATTAGTGTGAAGGAGGGAAATCAAATCCACAACCATTTTTTTAATATCAGTCTTATATGGGTTTTATAAAAGTATCATAGAACTGGTTAATGAAATTAACAAACCTATAAAAGCATTGAAACTTGACATGGAGATGTCCTATAACCCAGTGAAAAATAAAATAAGTGTGGAGAGCTTAAAACCATATACTTTCAAAGCCAATGGAAGCTTAGCCTATATGCTCGGTTTGATACCCGACATACCGCTGACATTCCGACATCAAGAAGCCCCAAATCCCGTTATTCCCCGATATTCATGCAGGGTTTTACACAATGTACGTATATACAGACATTATTGAGTATCAACGAGTCGGTGACAGCTTCGTCCCATTACTGAGATGTGTACATATATCGGGTGAAAACAACAAAGTCGTCACTATTACTTATGATAAGCCGCATTACGTACCGCTCACCAAGAACCACATTACCGATATTGTAATTGAAGTCAAGTCTGATCAGAACAAGATTATACCTTTCAGGTACGGGAAGTTTATAGCTAAACTACACTTCAGACCGGCTAAGCATATGTTGCGTCTGTAAAATGATGGATAGAGGATATATAGATCCGCAAGCCTATATCGAATATTATACGACGCAAGTGGGAAATGGCTTGCCAGGATTTTCCGGAAGCCCCACCATGTATGGGGCGGGTCTAGGTGGTCTGTTCAAAGGTCTTTTTCGAATGGCGGTTCCGTTCATAAAAAAGGGGTTTGCTATCGCGAAACCTCATTTAAAAACCGCAGCTAAGGGTATTGTGAGTGATGTAGTGAGTAACATTATAAGCAAAGCTCAAACTGGAAATCAGGATGGGTCGGGTCTAGCATTGATTGCGCGTAAAAAATCTAAGAAACCCCCGGGAGATCGACACACGGTTCCGAATAAAAGATGTAAGCTAACTAAAATCAAGAGCAGTGTGAAAAAGAGCAAGCAGAGATGCAACAAGCGTCAGCCCGTCTCTCGCAAAAAGGAAGCTGCTGAGCATTTTTTAACATCATGGCTTTCTTACACAATCTATCCTCAGAGTGTACAAAGTCAGAATTGGACATTTTCACGGTACCGTATACCCAAACGAGCATCGAAAAATACACTTACGTTGAAATACCGCCCCTTTCCGCTCTAACGGACAACTCGCCGATTGAGTTTTTTATCGCATCGAGCGGGGAATTTTATATGATTTACCAAACACTTTTTTACAACTATCATGTAAAATTGTGAATGCAGATGGTTCCAACATTGCTAATGATGCAAAGGTGGGAGTTGTTAACTATCCTATAGCATCACTTTTCTCACAAGTGGATGTTGTCTTAGGGGATCGCCTTATTTCTCAGTCCAGCAGTACCTACCCATACCGTGCTGCTTTTGAATGTCTTCTCAATTATGGAAAAGATACCCTGGAAACACAATTTTGCACCGGATTATTTTACAAAGACACTGCAGGGCATATGGATGTCACTGATCCGGATGGTCGAAACGATGGACTTAAAAAAAGGGCTCGATTCAGTGCTGAAAGCAACACCTTTGACCTAATTGGACATATTCACTCTGATATATTTTTTCAAGATAAACTTTTACTCAATGGCGTCGATTTGAGGATTAAAATGGTTCGTAGTAAAGATAAATTTTGTTTAATGAAAGAAGGAAATGCCAATTTCGCACTTAAAATACTCAACGCCTCTCTTTTTGTGAAGAAAGTAACCGTCTCACCACCGGTAAAACTGGGTCATGCACAAGCGCTACTTAGCGCAACCGCCAAGTATCCTATCGAAAAAGTCTGCATGAAGACCTTCAGCCTAGCTGCGGGGAGCCGCATTTGCTCACAAGAGAATCTTTTCATAGGCCCATTACCTAAAATCGTGATCTTTGGAATGGTAGACAACGATGCCTTCAGCGGAGCATACAATAAGAACCCATTTAATTTTCAACATTACGATACAGAATTTGTAGCACTCTATGTAGATGGTGCTCAGTATCCTGCAAAACCGTTTCAACCGGTTTTTCAGACCGGGAACGCGGTTCGTGAATTCCATTCTTTAATTTTAGCATCTGGAAAGCAGCTAAAGGATCAGTCGATGGCGATCAACAGAGAAGAGTATGCCAACGGTTATACTTTATTCGCATTCAACCTGAATCCTGACAACGATTGTGGCAAGCATTTGTCATTAATAAGGTCGGGGAATATGCGTCTGGAACTCAGATTTCGACAGCCTCTCCCAAGAACCGTGAATCTAATAGTGTACGCGAGTTTTGACAGTATTCTAGAAATAAACAACCGGAGGAACGTTCTCATCGATTACCAGTAACGCATGGATACCAGAGAACTAACCGTCGTTATGAGAAGCTGCTCTGAAATAGATAAAATATTCTGCAGAGTGATGGCTAGCGACGAGTTACCTACAAATACACTGAGACATTATCCAGCCTTATTCATCGTGAATACGCACCAGAGACTCATGCCGGGTGAACACTGGCTAGCTTTATGTCTTAATGATGAAACCTCTGGAGAATTTTTTGACTCGTACGGAAACCCACCGGACTACGAACTATTTCCTGATTCTATTAATAATTTTTTAAGAATGAACTGTAGCAAAATAAAATATAACCCTGTTCAAGTTCAAAATTTTAATTCAGTTTGTTGCGGACAACACTGTGTATTTTTTCTGTGTCATAGAGCTAAAGGTTACTCGTTTAATCATATAATGTCTATGTATAGCAACGATTTAAGTAGAAATGATAATGCAGTTGTGGGTTTTGTTAAAAAATTGTACCCTAGAGTAAATAAAAAAAAGCACTCATTTAGTTGTGTACAATGTGCTAGCTCTATGAACATGTTTCATTAATGTGTGTAGTGGACTATCAAATGATGATGATGCTTCACAAAATTCTTGATGCAAAGAGTTTTATTGAAATAAATGGTAGCAAAATACAATGCAACAATCGTAGTTCCTTGTCAGTCATTTAAAAATCTAACTAGACAGATGTGTTAAGATCGGGTGATTTAAATACACGTTCGTGGGTCAAAGAGTCTTTCTTTTTAGCGGATGATGAGGAAACTAGACTGGGGGAGTACGGATCTTTAGATCTTTTTATGTCTGTTATTTTGCGTCTAACATCCCCGCTAGGTCTAGTTGAATAGGGTATGTTTAGGTTCGCTACAGTGTGTAACAATTCCCTCCAACCTAAAGGTCTCCGATCTTCAGATACTTTATAAGGGGCTGTGAGATTCTTCAGCAGATCAACCATGTGAGACCCTTTGATAGTGTTTCCTTTAAAAATAAATTCACCATCATCGTTCCATGAACCGACATTGTCGGGTTTAAGAATTTTTTCCATAATGTATGAAGCATTTCTTTTGTTTCTTGCAGAAACGTTGGCAATCACCTCTTGTAGAATTTCATCTCGTTTGTGAACGTTCAGTGACGGCTGCTTCTGTTTTGCTTTCCGGTATTTTAGGTAGGCTTAGAGTGAGTTCAGTGGTTTCCTGCTCTCCTAGTTTAACCAAGTTTAAAAACCTTTGCAGGGTCGATGTGTAGAGTTTAGCCTTCTCGTATTCATTCAGATCTGACCTTACCAAAATGTGACGAATTGCCTCGTCTAAGTTGTTTTCAACAGTTTTTCTTAAACTCTCGTTCTCCATGGTGGAGTTTCTAAGTTTATCAAGTTGATGTTGAGGGACTAAATACAGTTTCTCGGCTGTCTCCATGTTAACTGTTACGAGATGCAATTAAGCTGGTTATAAAAGGAACGGCTACACTGAGCAACGGAAGAAGAAATCCTCCAGATTCTATAGATGCTCTCTTATCAGCAAAAAGTTTGATGAATTTTTTCTGTTTTTTAAAAGCTCTGTACTGTTTCGACGTCAGCGGTACGTTCCCTCTGAGCACGTTTAAGGCAAGTTCACATATGCTCAAAATGAGATCTTTGTGTGCATCACGTAATATATCCTTTCTCCGCTGTGGTGTAGATCTGTGTAATGTTTTCAACAAGGGCAGGGAATTTTTTAATCGATTAGACATTGTTAAAGTTTTTTCTTCTTCTTGGGGATGTAAACAACCTGATTTTCTTGTGGAAACACCCCTGACCGGAGACGTAGTTCTTCTGGCGTTCCAGCTTTTAGATCAACCAATAAATAACCGTATGGTCTGGCGGTGGCATCTTGAAAACTTTCTAAAAAATACTTGCTGTTACTCGGATACATCTGACGAGCCAGTACGCTGATCTGTAATTTATCTCTAGGATTTTTAAAAAGAATCATGTAGTTGCTGTTGAGGTTGATTGTTCTACTAGTCTTACCTTGAAAAAACAAATTTTGAACAAGATAGATAACGCTCAGATTTCTGTGGTGGGTGTACAGTATTTTGTAAAAGCCTTTTCTACTTCGTCGTTCTTACTTGCGGATTCCATTAAGTCATCTATTACCAATAAGTTTGTTTTGCTGGGTGGAAACAGTTCATCATCACACAAAGAATCGGGGATTCCTTGAATAAAATTTATATTTGTTCTCGTCAACAATTCATCATACAGAGGTTGCCAACAAGAAAAAATCCACACAATGTTTTCGGGGGCTTTCGACATTACCGCATCACAGTTTTCCAGCAAAAGTTTGATAAAATATGATTTACCGCTATTACTAGGTCCACACACGATACAAGAAAATGGTAGTTGCATCCTCGTGTCAAACGTAGTCACATTTAGATTTTCCATGACTAATGAACAAATCAACAGAAACAATCAAATGAACTATATACATAGATACACACATACATATAAACATGAACAAACTTAATAACCATAAGGAAGAGTAGTGAAATCAGACAATAAAACACGTTTATCGTACACAACCCTGAATCTTTTTATCTGTGAACGGTTCCTCAAATGAAACCCTCTTTTATCTCGCGTGATTTGATTGTACGAAGTTATAAGTTGGTCGTGTTGTTTGGGATTTTTAACTCGATTGACCACCAGCTCTGTCAGAGATTTCAGATTGATAATTTCAGAGTTGGTATAATTTAGCGTAATACCTTTAGCTTTCAATGTTGTTTTTCCTTTCAGAGTTTTGTAACCGTAGGTTTTAGGGCCAGCACTTACGAACTCTACAATTTGATCACCGTCATCTAGCTCGCTGGTAAGCCCTCCTAAATAATCGCTTAAAGGAGGCATCCAATCACCTTCTTTACTTTTAAAAATGACGCTGTCTGTGTCTGTGTACAAACAACGTTGATTCAATCGGTCCATCAAATTATACAGTTTAAGTCTAGCATATGATGTAGTGAAAATACCGATGAATACATTAGCATTCCCTGGTTTAATCATTCGATCATCAGCATAACGCCACTGTGTGAGTGCGACTTCATCATTCAAAAAGGAGAACTGGCTAACATTGTACATATCAGAGAACATGAAATGTAAAAACTCGGCTGGATCACTGATCAGAGATGTGTTTGATCTGTCTGGTTTTTGACACATCTTTCCCCACAGTGAATTTAGTGCTAGTTTAGCCACAGATCTTTTAGCCGGATTAATGTCAATACGTTTTGGATCGAGCTCGATTCCCTCGTTTTCTTTGTATCTTTGAATATATTCATGTTTAGTGGTTTCATCCACTACCCAGGTCGGATATCCTGAACTTTCCTGTTTGGTCTTGAGAAACATTTTAATGTACTCTGTAAAAAGATTGTCGGACTTTTGAGGAAAGTGCCAGACTTCAAAGACTTTTAATATTTTGTAGCCTTTTTCGATGGCTTTAGCTATTTCGATAGAGGCCCATGTCCCAATAAGGGCTTTATCCCGATCTGCGTGGTTGCATCGCTGTTGTTGTTGCTGTTTGCAACATGTTCTACATAGAGGAAAGAGGAGTTTGCTTTTCATGCGATATGGGAGAACGGGTGCCCACAAACCCCTAGGCGGTAATACTTTAGCTCTGATTATACCAAAATAATTGTCAAGAGGCTCAAAGTCCTGATAAATGATGATGGGGTGGCCGATCGGGTATGTCTTTGTCTTGTTTACATACGGGTAAAGAGAGGTAAAATCAAAATAATCGATTCTCTCACCGGGGTTAGCTACGTAATGTAAGTGTAAAGCATTTGTTCGGCCACCATAAAGGGCATCACGGGGGTTTAAGCGCTCCGGTAAGTCAAACTCTTTTAGAAAGTTTATTACGCCGCTGTCGCTTTTCTTCATTTCACTCCACTCATGTTCCCATATTGTTGTGACATGTAAATTGAGGGATTCTTGCAAATTCTTGATTTTTTCCAATGATTTTTGACGGACATCTCCAAAGCTAACCTTAGAAGAGCTAAGAGGATGTGTGGTCATTGAGGGAAAACACTTTTCACAACCGTGATAAAAACAACCAAGAAACTCGAAAGCCTTTCGCGTCTGACCTACTTCACAAGAACCATCGACAAAATATTGACCAAACCTAGCTTCACCCAAGTTCAACGCATGTTGAATGGGTAGATTCTGTGTGACTGAAATGTATTCGAGCCACTGGATAGACGGTGTTGAAAAAGATTTCTGCCTGTTGATGTAATTGTCAAGTGGCGGAATAGCTAGGGTGTTTTTAGGTAGAAACATGGTTCTAAAGATTTTCATGCAAACAGAAGCAATAGTTATGCATTTAAAGGGGTCGACCTTTGTACTCTGAAGTATCTCATTTCTGAAAGCTAAACACCCCTTTCTCAAAATGTCAACATCGTTGATACAGTATTCAGCCATCTCTTTCTTAAAATCAAAGACTTTGTCAGTTACCGTTGCGTACCACTTGAAAAACTCGACTCTGTCTTTAGGCATCATACTATCCACGCCGTAAAACTTTGGCTCAGGATATGGGCCTACATAGTTTTGGTGTTCTAAGGTGTTCCAGAAATGTGGAAAATAGCCTTTCTTTTTTTCTGAAAATCCCATGGCTTTAGGGAAGCTGCTAAGCTTCATGGGTAAGAAAGATAGGCTATCGATGTAGACCTGAGGGAACTCGGAATCGTTGAAGCAAAGAATTTTACCGCCTTGCGCAATGATATCAGGTGTTATTCCCTCTTTCACTAAATGATTTAACAAAAGGTAGGAATCAAAGCCTCTAGCATTATGTGCTATAAAGGTATAGCCATTGTATTTGTTACGTCGGAACATCTTGAAAAACTCAGCGACACAACCATCTCCATCAAACACCCACTCCTATCCATGAAAATCAATACAGCACAAGTAATTAGCTACATGAGTTCCAGTTTCCTGTCTAGTCTCGAAATCATAAAATATGTATTTGCTATTTGGCACTTCTTTCTTTACCGGTTGTATAAAACAGCTATGTTCAGTATCGGTATCAAGTTTTTCACCACAGAGTTTACACTTCTTCTCAGAGCACACATGTTTTTTATGGTTAAAAGGGTTCTGATGTCTTACACTATTGCAGTTACTACAGTAGAAACCCGTTTCACACTGAGAAAATTCACCATCGCTCGACTGAAGCTTTGCTTTATGCGCGTCAAAACAGAATTCCGACCGACAAAGCCTTGAGCAATCAGGACACTTAATTAAGTGTTGAGCATGTTTGTAACAATCCGTATTATGGCAAACATTACAGGTAAAATCACATCGATGTTTTCGTGAATCTTCAAAACCTGAGTGACAGAAACTACAAACGTAACTGAAACCCAAAAGCCCGGTGATGCTTTTAACCCCGTAATAGTGGTTGTCGTGTAAAAACAAGTACAATGTATTTTCGTGCGGTGTCTTGTTGGTTTGAAAGAAAGAGTAGCCGGCCTTGTTGACTGAACTGTAGATGGTTACAATTTTACAGTTCAAACACGCCTCAAATTTTGATACATCAGCGAAGGTGACGGCTATGTCTTCGGTTAACCCTACATCGTTCTGTATTTGCTTAGCGATGTTTTCTATTTGAAAACTACTTTTTCCGGGATTCAAAAGTTGTGCAACACACAAAGCAAAACACATGTTGTCTTTATTGGGGAATATGTATAGATGTCTCATTTTTTTCCGAATAGCTTCTGAACTAAAGATTGAGGCTATTTTTCTTCTAGCTGCACCACCGCGAGGTGGTCGTACTATTTGGATCACTAATTCGAGCGTATTGTCCGTAAAAATTTCTCGTTTACTTTGAATGGCATTTTCAAGCATGGTAAGAAATGACCGTAAATCGATGGACCCATTGACTAATTGAATGCGGGATGACAAATTGAGCGTATCACCTCGAATTATAACAAACACAGCATCTTTGGGCGAAATCATTTCATTTGCCACATCTATCAGACTGTTTAAAACCTCTAAAACATAATTATAAAACTCAGCAAAGCTGTTGACATTAGCGATCGAGGAAAAATTCACTCTTCTTCTAATCTCTGTGTTATTGAATCGATCACGGTTAATTATACTCATATTAGGATCTACTCCATTACCGAATTGAACATTTTGAACATTAGGAGATGGTACATTCTCCTCATCGACTTCTATTTGGACATTTTGAACATTAGGAGATGGTACATTCTCCTCATCGACTTCTATTTGAGGGTTTGACGTTTCAGCGACATGATGATTATCAGAGTTTTGCGAAACACTGGATGGGTGATCAAGTAAGTTAATTAGACTGTCATTTAACAATATAAGACTACGATTAAGATCGTGAAACATACCTGTAGGAGGTAATGGTTCCTGAGATGTTTCTGGGGGTGAGAGGATATTGATGTTTTGTTCTGTAGTTATGGCCAAACTTTCATTCAATTGATTTACCGCGTCTAGTAGTGCCGGATTTAACTCTACACAATCACTTCGATGATTTAGACTATTTTGCACCCCTAACAGACTCTGATTTAACTCGTGGAATATGTCCTCTTGCGTTGTTGGTGTAATGGCTGTATTTAGGGGTTGACTGAAATCTCCAGTCCGAGTATTGCTTAGGCCTGATGGTCTCAAACTTTCATTCAATTGATTTACCGCGTCTAGTAGTGCCGGATTTAATTGAGTGGGGTGGTAATAATCAGATAGGGTATTTTGTAATCTTAACAGACTCTGATTTAGTTCTGAGAATATGTCGTGTTGAGTTGGAGATGCAGTAGTTACGCTGTAACCTGAGCTAGGGGTCTGAATAACAAGCTGGTGCGGTAGTCTTAGACTTTCGTTCAGTTGGTTGATTGCATCAGTTAAATACGGATTGAGGGATGTGCACGAATTATGTTGTAATAGACTATTTGAAAAAGATGAGTTTTCATCGTTGTAGGAATCACGAGGTGATGACGGATTACTATCATTTCTATTTCTTTTAGCTTCTGAAGCTGACACGTTAAAAGAACGTTTCTGCACCATATATATCGTAAAATAATCTTAACAAACTTGTATTCAACGAAACACAGCTATTCAAGTTGTCATGAATATCACGCAAAGATGAAACACATTCCCTACCAGCGTTTTGTTCCAATGAATTATCAAGGTTATTAAAGTTTTCAAATAAAACCTCAAATTGTTGATAGAAGTCTCTAAGCGTGTCCCTGAGCCGCAGTTGATCCGGATCCTCTTGATTGGTGTTATCTTCTTCGGGGTCAGCCAACTCTTGTACTTCAGCTATGTCACTCACAACTAAAAAGAGAGCAGAAATTGAAATAGAAAAATGTGTTTAGGCACTAAAAAGATAGTGAAAATAGAACGCGTTAGTAGATGATACCTATTCATCTTACCTGGAGCGTTTGAATTATTGTCATTAATCCCTGTTTGCTGTAATAGTCTCGGCAGCGGATGCACTACAGCTATTGGTTTCGTACGAGATTTTGGCTGTAGGTCTTGCACGGGTGTGTCAGGAAATTCATCGTCCGAAATAATCAGAACGTCGTTGACTAAAATCGGGAAAAACAAAATAAATGTTCTCTTAGTGTTATGTATCGTAGCTTTTATGACAAAACAAAGTTCTAAATGGTAGAATGAAATTACCTAAAGACTCACAATATCCTAGACATTACAATCAGATAAGCATACCAAGGTCTTGTTCTGTAATAAAACGTATTGAAATTAAAGTTTAGGTCTAACCCATTTGTAAGAGAATCTAATCTAATATATAAGTGAAGAAATTTTATCAAATTTCTTACCCGATGAGAAGTCAAAGATCTTTCTTTTGGATGAAGAAGCGATGTCACCAATGACAGAGTTTCAAAGCCGTAATACTGTATCACTTGGCAGACTTCCTGAATGAAGTTCTTGGTTTTATAGGAAGTGTTTCTGAGGTGTGTGTCTGGGGGTTGGGGGTGTCAGATGGATGGTATACCTTTTGTATAATGGACTGACCATATGGACTGACCATCCACCTAATTGTGTTAACATAGCACAAATAAGTGCTTGTGTGTGTCTGCTGGAGGGTGTCAGGGAGAAAATGTATTTCTCATTTCCATTTGCGAAACTTTTTCCAACCACACTGATCAAAAGATACGGTCTCAGTAGCGCTGCTCCAGTGGATGTGACCAGGTCCTGATAACCTGAACAGCTGTACCACGGCTGAATCCGCATTGAAAAAAAAGCCGGCTGTACACCCCTTTGATAATGACCAATACTGAATATTTGCGCACTCTAAACTGTTTGAACATCTTGGCAGAGTAGTCGTAGATTTTTTTGGGGCATTAGGACAAACAGCCATTGTTGCGCACGCAAAGATATTCTTCTCAATATTTTACATTTTCCAAGACGATAGAGCAAAGTATTTGAAGAAGGTCTGTGTGAGTTTGTAACGAATCAGCGTGTGGGGGGTGGTGGTGGGGTGGCTGGGCGGGGGTTTGGGTAGGGGGGGGGGGAATACCTGATCATATGGACTGACCATATCAGCTGATTGTTAATATAATAAAAATAAGTGCTTATGTGTGTGAGAGCGGGTGAGGATATCACTCTCCAGGCGTAATTAATACCAATTATCAACAGAGGATTTTGGGACTTATGTGTGCTTTTACATTTGGGGGGTGAGGGTGGTGGACTGAACATACCAGCTAATTGTTAATATAATAAAAATAAGTGCTTATGAGTGTGAGAGCGGGTGGGGGATATTGTCCCCACGCATAATCATTACCAATTATCAACAGAGGATTTTGGGACTAATGTGTGCTTTTACATTTGGGGGTGAGGGTGGTGGGCTGAACATACCAGCTAATTGTTAACGTAATAAAATAAGTGCTTGTGTGTGAGAGAGGGTGGGGGATATCCAGACGTTGATTAGGATGGTTTAAGGTGTGTGTGTGGGTCTGTGTGTCAGGGACACACGGGGATCATTTAACATTAATACTATCTTTAATCATACAACCGTTTGGAAAATGACACCATAAATACAATTAAATAATTATATATTTACTCCTATGCATTCTTTCCCACGAATTATCGTGACCTTTGACCTACACATGTCACCATATTATTTAATATGATTACCTTGACCTTTGACCTTTAATCAATCCATCAAAATTTTAATTACTTTTGACAGAAGCTGCCCTGCATTTCTCTCTATCGTTGACCGCTTTTCCAAATCAGTGCACCTTGTGCCCCTTCCTAAGCTGCCATCTGCCAAGGAAACCGCAGAACTACTCGTCCTCCATGTATTTCGGCTCCATGGCCTCCCCACGGACATTGTGTCAGACTGGGGTCCTCAGTTCACCTCTCGGTTTTGGGGCGCGTTCTGCAGGCTCGTCGGGGCCACGCCCAGCCTATCATCAGGCTTCCATCCCCAGTCCAATGGGCAAACTGAGCGTATGAACCAAGCACTAGAGGTCTCGCTCCGCTGCATGACGACCCGGGACTCCACCACTTGGAGCAAGTTTCTCCCTTGGGTCGAATATGCCCACAACTCTCTGCCCTCCGCGTCGACAGACCTTTCCCCATTCCAGTGCTGCTTAGGCTACCAACCCCCACTCTTCCCAGTCCAAGCATTAGAGGTGGAGACTCCGTCAGCCCAACACTTCGTCCGCGGCTGCAAGCAAACATGGCTACGCGCTAGGCGAACGCTGCTATGAACCATCTCCTCTTGTAAGAAACAGGCGGATCGCCACTGCACCAAAGCTCCCAGATATCGTGTAGGAGATCGAGTCATGCTCGCCACAAAGGACATCCCCTTGAAGACACTTTCACGCAAACTCTCCCCCCGTTTTATCGGACCTTTTACCATAACCAGGATAATCAACCCATGCGCAGTCCGACTTCTACTCCCCTCATCCATGCGACGGATCCACTCCACGTTCCATGTATCCCAGCTACGACGTTCATAAGTTGTCCATTATTGCAGCAGTAGCACTTCTGGACAATTACAAATAATAAAAAAGTACACTTTGTGGTTAATACAAATATACTTTATTGTATCATACAGTACACACAACCTTCTATACTACAGCAGAGGTGTCAAGTAACGTAGTACAAATACTTCGTTACCTTACTTAAGTAGAAATTTTGGGTATCTATACTTTACTGGAGTAATTATTTTTCAGCAGACTTTTTACTTCTACTCCTTACATTTTCACGCAATTATCTGTACTTTCTACTCCTTACATATTAAATATAGCCTCATTACTCCTATTTTATTTCAGCTTGTCATTCAAAAAACAAACAAAAAAAAAATCGCGCCATCCAGATGGAGCGAATTTGATTGTGGTTGGATGAGAAGTAGAAGTATAAACATACCAGTCCGACACCCGATTGGTTGGTACGTGATCCATCGTACCTGCACATGACGTCACGTCACAAACTCCAGCAAGGACGTTTGAATAAAATAGCATTTTCGGTTGATAACGTTGTGATAAGTAGACGAAGATGTCCGTGATAGAGACTCAAGATTCGAGCGAAAGGACGAGCGAGGAAGGTATATTATTATTATTATTATCATTATTATTATTATTATTATTATATTATATTATTATATTATAATTCTTTTTTTTTTATTAACCACTTGGATGAATCCTTCATTCTGACAGCACTAATATTTATTGTAGACAACCACACAAGGGTAATTGTTACTAAGCCTGCCCTGGGTCACTAATTTTCTTGTATGTTGCCCTCACAGATTCCTGCAGCTAAGCTTGGATGTACATTTACATTCCAATAAAGGTTACCGATGACATGCCTCTGAAGTTGGACTTCTTGCAACATTAAAATACTTATAGGCAACTAGTTATTATATCTTCTTCTCCATAAAACATGTTAATGCTCAGTAGTACACATACATGGTTCTTTAATGTATTTGGATTGTACTAAAATGCATTCTTTTTCAATTGCCATATACAGTATCCCAAATCACTATGGCTGTTAAAAATACAACAAAAAAACAACACTTTTTTTTAATGAGGTGTTAGTGTACAGTAGTATATACTGTAGGCCCGTGGCACAGCCTAAGCTTTTATCCTTAATGCGTTTTTTCCCCTCAGGTTACTTTTACTTTTATACTTTAAGTAGTTTTGAAACCAGTACTTTTACACTTTTACTTGAGTAAAAAGCTTGAGTTGATACTTCAACTTCTAAAGAAGTCTTTTTAAACCCTAGTATCTATACTTCTACTCAAGTAATGAATGTGAATACTTTTGACACCACTGCACTACAGTATTGCAAATGCATTACCAGTACAGTAAAGGTGTTTAGGATAATTTACAAATGCTAAATGTATTTTCTACACTACTGTATAACATGTTTTTGAAAAACATTACATCAGTAATTATGAGGCAGATTTTATCACAGATTTAATTTGCACAAGGTTACAAAAAAGAGCTGCTATAGTTTATTTGTGTTCAACAAAAGTCAGGTTGTCTCACAAACACACAAACTAAAATATAAACTGGTGTGTGAACACAGACAGACATTAGTATTAGAATCTACAGGTACAGTATTAGTTTAAACCTGGTTTGTTCATTCTGTTACACAGAGATTGAAAACAGGCAGAGAGCTACGGAGCCTTTATACCACAAGCAAAGTACATGAGATTTAGCAACAACACATTACACAATACATTCTACAGCTTAAAGTATGTACTTAATAACAAATTACCCAACAAAAAACGTAAAATTTACCTTGTGCCAAAGAAAATAAAATAATAACGATACGAACTAACGCACGGGATGATGCAGCTTCAGTCGTTAATTCAAACTAGAAGTGGAGGACTGGGGAGCCAATCAGAGAACGGACAGTCGGACTGCATTACCCACAATGCATCTCCCGCACTGGACTACACTGCCGTAAACAGCGATCATAAATCAACATCTCTCTCCCACTACGCTGTTTAATCTGAAATTAGCAATAAAAATCGCTAATGACACTCAAATGGCAAACTAACAGAATCACTGCTGTAAAGTAAAACAAACAAACAAATGAACCAGCACCTTACCTACGAAAAGATTTGTGACAGAGCTGCGTTTCTTCAGAGAGAAGAGTGTGTGTCTCTTCTCGCGCACGCGTTTGTGTGTGTGTGTTTGTTTGTTTCTGAAGGGGGCTGCGCGCACATAGCCGGCACAGTGTTAAATTACACTCGCGCACAGACACACCGCGATGAGAAAGAAAATGGATTTTTAACCTTTGTATTGAGCAAAATTTCTTTTGCTTTACTCGCGCGCACACACGTGTGTTATAAGAAACAGTACACGCTGTACACACACGCTTCCGAACACAAAATAAAATATGTTTTTCACACACACACACGGGGTCACAGTGTTATAGTAAACAGAACACGCGAGCACTAAGACCCAGCAGGGGAGACGATTACCCACAATTCTGCAGTGCAAGAGAGAGAAAAACCGTTGGCTCAGTTGTGATGACGTGACGCTCGACGTCAAAACAAGAAGCGCATGCGTGATACATGATAATCGGTGCTCATAATCCAAGACACTGCTCGTTTTTCAAGTCAAAATTTATTACAAATGCTTGTCTTGCGGAACACTCGCAAACCGCGTTACTTATAATCCGAGATTCCACTGTATATTTAAAGTTTAATTCCAAAATTTGTTAAAAGCATGATGTTAGTCAGAGGTGTCAAGTAACGAAGTACAAATACTTCGTTACCTTACTTAAGTAGAAATTTTGGGTATCTATACTTTACTGGAGTAATTATTTTTCAGCCGACTTTTTACTTCTACTCCTTACATTTTTAAGCAATTATCTGTACTTTCTACTCCTTACTTTTTAAAAACAGCCTCGTTACTCTATTTTTATGATCAGAACGCGCAACCCCTCCGGTCGCATGATAAGAACGCGCACAACGCGCCCCCCCCCCCCCCCGTCACATGATCAGAACGCGCACAACGCCCCACCCCCGTCACATGATCAGAACGCGAACAACGCCCCCCCCCCCGTCACATGATCAGAACGCGCACAACGCCCCCCGTCACATGATCAGAACGCGCACAACGCCCCCCCCCCCCGTCACAAGATCAAAACGCGCACAACGCCCCCCCCCCTCCCCCGTTGCATGATCGGAAAGCGAGACCTTAATGCTTTTTTCCCCCCCTCACGGTACTTTTACTTTTATACTTTAAGTAGTTTTGAAACCAGTACTTTTAAACTTTTACTTAAGTAAAAAGCTTGGGGTGATACTTCAACTTCTAAAGAAGTATTTCTGAACCCTAGTATCTATACTTCTACTCAAGTAATGAATGTGAATACTTTTGACACCACTGATGTTAGTATACTTTTTATATATTAACTGATCGTACAATTTTTTGTTAGTATATTTGCAATGTATTATCAAGGATTTCAATATATTTGTAATACACTAAAGTGCATTTTTTTTCACTGGGGTATTTTAAAAAAACATGTTATGTTTATTTCATGTAATGAAATACATGTGATTTTCAACATGTGATTTTACTTCCACAGAAAGCTGAATTTCTGATGTATGTCATATTCATTATTTTAAATCCAAGAACAATGCCAAAATTCCTCAAAGCAAAATACCCTGTTGAATTACATGAACTGAACAAAACATTCATGTTTTAATTTCATTTACCTCACTGTTCCAATACTTTTGGAGGAGACTGTAAATCCTGTAGTAAATGTTAAATCACTGTTTCTTCTGTAGTCTTGATCAGATATAAACTCTCAGTAAATCTCATCTGAGTCATAAATACAGTATAACTTCCTTAAAACAAGTGTGTGAATCTAACACTGTTAGGTTATTTGTTTCTTATTGCTCCTGATTTTTTAATTAATACATTAATTAATTAATTTAAAAACAAATAAAAAAAATAAATTAAAAAAAGTTAGGAAATCTGGTTATTTCTCCCTTTTATTACACTTTAATGGCAAATATTAAATAAACAGCTAGTAATACTGGTATATAAAAGTAATTAAGGATTTGTAAGACTTTTACACAGTGCTGTATGTGAACAGCAGGGGACAGTGTTGTACACCACTGAGCCGTTCTCTTCAACACACGTTACACTCGAGTTTTCTTCCTGTAAGACACAACAGTATATTTCAGTATCTGAATCAGGGGGAGACTTTATCACTCCTGTGGAACAAATGTGAGTTTTACACCAAAACCTCTAATGCATTTCACATCCTGATCATTTACACAAGTTTTATTTAAACACTTACAGCTTTAACTCTCTCTGGACTGAGTTTCACATCAGAGTAAGTCACATCCTCGGTTTTATCAGGAACTAAAGATACAGTACATGAAACATCTGATTAATTCTAATAAACATGGAAGACATAAAGAGTTTACAAAACACCAGAGAGATCTCATTCTTACCTTGTTGTTTTTCTTTTATTCTCTGAATAATCAGAGGTGATAATATTACTAATAACAGGATGACACCTCCAACAGATATCAGGACAACAAGCAGAATACGGGAACGTTCACCTGAAAATGACAAAACATTTATAAATGTGAGAAAATATAGAACTTGTATGCAGTATTTCATGATACACACAATGTCTACAGAAATAAATGATTAAGTTTTGCAAAGTCATGATTACATTTTAACATTTTATACTTTCACAGAATCAGTACATAATTCTGTATGTTTTTTACTGTTGTTTAAATATCATGTATCATTGCCGCAAAAGTTTCGCGTTAAATTGTACAGCTTTTTCCGGTTTTTACAACAATACTATTAATAGCAACTAGTTTCTACCTTTCATAATATTTGGCTTCGCATTTTTCCCGTTATTGTGAGAACAACAAACGGAATTCATCTCCAAACAACTAAAACTCTGACACAGAGAGTACGTTATCATGTCTACCATTCATCTTGTTCAGTGTGTAGAGTGCAGGATGTTTAGACATTCTTCCTTCGTCATTAGTGATAATTTTACTTGTGATAGGTGTGTGTTAGTGAGCACTCTGACGGAGAAGATATCAGCATTAGAGGAGCGCATCCAGACTTTAGAGAGTGTGAGAGCAGCGTTATTCCCGTAGCGGACAATCTGGGTGCCACAGGCGGAGATAAACAGCCCCCGACTCCGGCATTAGAGCCCTCACAGCGGGGCGAGTGGGTGACGGCTCGGCGGCATACTCGTTCAGCCAAAGCTAACGCTAAGGCTAGCCCACCGGAGCACACCTCCTCTGCGCTTCATGTGTCCAACCGTTTTGCTCTCTTCAGTGATGCACCCGCTGAGAAACCTGAAAGAGCTCTGGTTATAGGAGACTCTATACTG
This sequence comes from Channallabes apus, assembly GCA_030522415.1. Lineage (NCBI taxonomy): Eukaryota > Metazoa > Chordata > Actinopteri > Siluriformes > Clariidae > Channallabes > Channallabes apus. The sequence continues at coordinate 4,411,082 of CM060110.1, forward strand.
AGGCACGTGACATTAGCTAGACCTTTAGGGGCGCCAGCGGCAGTGGTTAGGTGTATCCCGGGAGCCAGAGCACCGGACATAGCAGGTAATCTTAGGGCTCTAGGACAGCACAGGTTCTCTAAGATAGTGGTACATGCTGGAGCTAACGATATACGCCTTCGCCAGTCAGAGGTTAGTAAGAGTAACTTTACAGAGGTGTTTAAATTAGCGAAGGCGATGTCCGATGAAGTAGTATGCTCTGGTCCCATCCCAATGAGACGTGGCGACATAGCTTACAGCAGGTTATGGTCACTGAACCGCTGGATGTCCAGGTGGTGCTCCAAAAATAATGTGGGCTTCATAGACAATTGGAAGACCTTTGAGGGCAAAGCTGGCCTGGTTAGGGCGGGACGGTGTCCATCCCACTCGGGAAGGTGCTGCTCTCATTTCCTGTAGTATAGCTCATAGTCTCAGTAGAGGTCTAGTTAATCGGTGACAATCCAGAGCCCAGGCCAGGGAGCAGACAGACAGGCTAAACCAACCGTCTGCTAGCTGCATAGAGTCGTCACTCAGGGTTCACCATATTGAGACTGTGTCTGTTCCCCGATCTAAGCAAAAATGTAGAAAGACTCAGAAAGTCTGTTTCAATAATTTAATTAACATAAAGACCACAAACTCCGATCATACTGAATGCGCAGCCGGCACCTCTGATCGGAAGCTAGGATTGTTAAATATTAGATCTCTCGCATCAAAAGCGGTTATTGTTAATGAAATTATCACAGATCAGGCGTTTGATATACTCTGTTTAACTGAAACATGGGTTAAACATGACGAGTATGTAGCTCTAAATGAAGCTAGTCCTCCTGGATACAACTACATACACCAGCCTCGGTTAACTGGTAGAGGAGGAGGCATCGCGGTTATTCACAATGATAATCTGTCTATCGTACAAAAACACTGACACAAATTTAATTCATTTGAAGTTCTCTATAGTAACATAACAAGTGTAGCTACAAATATGAAGTCAGCTCAGTCGATCCCACTAATCATTTTTCCTCTCAGACCTGGTCGTTTCTGTAGACAAAGTGTTAATTGCTGGAGATTTTAATATTCATTAAATATTTTACAGCATGTATGTCCATACTGGACTCAGTAGGCGTAAATCAGTGTGTAGTAGGACCCACTCATAAAGCAGGTCACACTTTAGATTTAATAATATTCTTCGGATTAAGTATAAAAAATTTATTCACAATTCCACTGTCTGAAGTTATATCAGATCACTATCTTGTCTCATTTAAAATGTGTCATATTGATAATGTACAGTATTAAATGTACATTCACATCAACTACCACACAGAGTTTTACCAGTAATCTCCCAGAGTTACCAACTTTTATTGGATCACCATCTGACCCCATAGAAGTAGATCAGGCGACTGAATATTTAGAGTCAATGTTCCGTTATACCTTAGATAATGTAGCTCCATTAGATCCTATACCGACACATTTTCTTAAACAGATAGTACGAGTAATAACAGAACCGCTGTTGAGAATAATTAATTCCTCACTCTGCATTGGTTATGTTCCAAAATCTTTTAAATGAGCAGTTATTAAACCGATTATTAAGAAACCTGACCTCGACCCCTGTCAGATGTCCAATTACAGGCCAATATCAAACCTCCCCTTCATCTCTAAAATTCTCGAAAAGATGTTAGCATTCATATCTACATAGAAATGGCATACTTGAACTGTATCAGTCAGGATTTAGGCCTCATCACAGCACAGAAACAGCACTCGTTAAAGTAGTTCAGGGTTGTGTAATTATGCTTGTATTACTCGACCTCAGTGCAGCTTTTGACACCATTGATCATAGTATTCTTCTTCACAGATTAGAAAATGTAGTAGGAATTAAGGGTACAGCCCTCTCCTGGCTCAGATCCTATTTGGCCGATCGTTATCAGTGTGTAGATTTAAATGGTGATTATTCTACATGTTCTCTAGTGGAGTTTGGCGTTCCGCAGGGTTCAGTTTTAGGCCCACTACTTTTTTCCCTTTACATGCTTCCTCTGGGTAACATAATCCGTAAGCATGGTATTAGTTTTAATTGTTATGCTGACGACACACAGTTATATGTCTCAGCAAAACAAGATGAGCAAAACCAGCTTACTAAAGTTGAGCAATGTGTGCAGGACATAAGAAATTGGATGCTAATTAACTTCCTTCTGCTTAATGCGGATAAGACAGAAGTTCTAGTCATAGGACCACATTCAGCTAGAAGTAAGATTTTAGATCAGACCGTAACTTTAGATGGCCTTTCTGTTCCATCAAGTGCAACAGAAAAAGACCTCGATGTGATTATAGATTCCAGCCTTTCATTTGAAAGTAGACAATATCACCAGGATAGCATTCTTTCACCTCAGAATTATTGCCAAGATAAGAAATATACTGTCGCTAAATGATGCAGAAAAACTAGTTCATGCTTTTATCACCGCTAGGTTGGACTATTGTAATGCCTTACTGTCTGGTTGTTCAGCTAGGTGCATAAACAAGCTTCAGCTAGTCCAGAATGCAGCAGCGTACTCACTGGAACCAGAGCACATCACCCCTATCTTATCTACATTTCATTGGCTCCCCATGAAATTTTGCATTGATTTTAAATACTACTCTGGACATATAAACCATTAAATGGTCCCGCGCCGCAGTATCTGATTACTCTCAAGGTTTCTTCCTATTACCATCTCAGGGCGTTTTTCCTTGCCACTGTCGCCCTCCACTTGCTCACCAAGGACTATCTGATCATTTTGATTCATACACATTCACATTCCATACAAACTTAAATAATTCTTTTGATTGTTTAAAGCTGATTTGCGACTGTAACCTGACACTGAACTGAACTAATACTCCACTGTGGTGTGTTAAAGACTCTGCCGTACCTGGGTGATGATCACAGCGCTGTGTGATGCTGAAAGAAGTTGTTTTATTGCTGACAGGGTTTGCAGACACACAGGTGTAAGTGTTAGTGTTAATGTCCTGGTTGTGTATTTGCAGTGTGAGACTGAGGTTAACACTGAGATCTGTGTTATTGGTGATATTGAGTCTCTCAGTCCCTCTGTACCAGGATAATGTCACATCTTCTCCATTCTCCACAGTGCACAGGGGGAAACACAACTCTGCGGGGGAAACAGTTTGTCTTTCTCTTTGATTTCTTATTACTGGAGTTGATGATGGAGCTAAAAAAACAGGAGCAAATAAAATACAAATACAACAGATTAGGAACAACAGCTTTCAGAAGAATATTAAAGCAACACAATCATAACAAAAAAAAAAACAAAACAAAAAAAAAAAAATATATATATATATATATATATATACTTTTAGAAAGATTACTGCTAAGGTTGATGATTTTCCAACAATCTCAAACTTTTATATTCCTATACTAAAGGAAATTTACAATTATTACATTATTAATATAATTTTAAAAGCCCTGTTTATTAAATGAAAAGTATTTTGTATAATCCATTTATGTTCCATATGAAATATTGATCATATATTGGTGAAATATCTATGAAACTGGCACAATCATTGGTTCGGTCATATCTTTACCCTGTGAGTGTCACATAGCACTAAATGTGCTACGTTCTGTGCTTTTTAATTCTTCATGTGATTTTACTAATGATTTCATCTGTCCTTAGGATGTAGGAAAATGTCTCTGGTTACTTTGCTGTAACCCTGTTCCCTGAAAAGGCAGGAACGAGATGCGTGGCACCACCAATTTTTGGCAATATATGACCTCTGTCAGGTGATGTCATCTGATTAGGTGCAGCTGCAGGTTATAAATGCTAGTGAGCCGGCGACAAACCTCAGATTAATTTGTCTGAATGGACGTCCGGTCACGTGGTAGTGCGGCATTAGGATGCAGCATCTCGTTCCTGCCTTTTCAGGGAACAGGGTTATAGCAAAGTAACCCGAGACGATCCCTTTCAAAGGCTTCTCTCGATGCTGCGTGAAAATGCTATGGGAACGCATGTCTGGACCCCTATGTTGTGTAGCGTGTCTGCACAAGGCCAGGAAGTCTCAGATCTATGTCTGGGAAGCTGACTCGAGGACTCGTGAGCCAGGAGTGGCATGGACATCCAGACTATAAAATCTTACAAATGTGTGCGGAGAGGACCAACCCGCCGCGTCACGCACTTGTTGCAGGGGAGTACCTCTTGCAAGAGCAATGGATGTGGCGACCCCTCTGGTCGAATGAGCCCTGACTCCTAGAGGTGAAATGAGCCCCGCGCCTCAAAGGAGAGGGCAATAGCATCTCTCACACAGTGTGACAAAGTTTGTGTGGTGGCGGCCACCCGCCGGTTGCGGCCTCCATAACATATAAAGAATTGCTCCGACTTATGCAACTGGCTTGTGTGGTGGACATAGGCCTGAAGAGCATGTACTGGGCACATCAGGTGAAGTTTCTCCTGCTCCGAATCTGCAAAAGGCAGAGGACAGAAGGCTTCCGGGATGACAGGGTGCATGGTTGAGAAAGGAACTTTCGGTAGATAGTTTGGGTGAGGATGCAAAATGGCCTTGACTAGCCCAGGGGCAAAGTCGAGGCAAGATGGGGAGACTGATAAGGCACGCAGGTCTCCGATCCTCTTGAGAGAGGTAATGGCCATAAGAAGAACCATCTTGAGAGTCAGAAGCTTGTCGGGCGCTGACTCTAGTGGTTCAAAAGGAGTGTCGATTAGACCTTCGAGCACGATAGATAAATCCCACAAAGGGATCGTGGCTCTAGGGGTGGCCTCAACCGTTTAGCTCCACGAATGAAACGGGCAACTAAAGGGTGATTTCCCACAGTAACCCTTTCAGTCAGGACGTGGCAGGCTGAAATAGCGGCCACGTATGGTCACGTACACAAGAGGTCTCCGATCCTCTTGAGAGAGGTAATGGCCATAAGAAGAACCATCTTGAGAGTCAGAAGCTTGTCGGGCGCTGACTCTAGTGGTTCAAAAGGAGTTGTCGATTAGACCTTCGAGCACGATAGATAAATCCCACAAAGGGATCGTGGCTCTAGTGGGTGGCCTCAATGAATGAATCGGGCAACTAAAGGGTGATTTCCCACAGTAACCTTTTCAGTCAGGACGTGGCAGGCTGAAATAGCAGCCACGTATGTTCTGAGGGTACTAGGGCAAAAGGCTGAGGACAGTTTCTCTTGCAGGAATTCCAGCACTGAAACGATTTGGCAATGGACTGGGTCCACCAGCTTTCGAATACCTTCCATTTGAAGGCATAAATTCTTCTAGTGGAGGGAGCCCTAGCACTTAGGATGGTGTCAATTACGCCGGCTGAAAGGCCAGCTTGACTTAATTGGTCCCGTTCAGGGGCCAAACATGAAGGTTCCAGAGCTCGGGCCGGGGATGAAATATTGTCCCCTGCGCCTGAGATAGAAGATCCCTCCTCACTGGAATCATCCAAGGTGAGCCGTCGAGAAGAGATATTAGCTCTGAGAACCATAGTCGGGCCGGCCAACGGGGACCCAAGGTGAGAAACCGGGGTCTGGACCACATAGAAAGGGTACGAAGTCCTTCGCGAGTAACACTTATTCACCTTCGGAGATTTGTTCTCGTGTGAACTCCCCTGGCTCTTAGCCACAACTGAAAAGCTCTCATGTGCAAGAGACCCAAAGGTATCACCGTGGATGCAGCTGCCATGAGGCCTAAACATTTCTGTAAGTACAGTCACTTCTTGGTCTAGCCTGATTTCCTTCAGAGCGTTGTTTATGGATTCGACATGAGCAGGAGACAGATGTGCCTGCATAGCGATCGAATTCCACCTGACGCCCAAGTACGTTGTCATCTGCGCTGGAAAGAGAATGCTTTTCGTGGCATTGAGTCTCAATCCCAGCGAATGAAGATGAGCTAGGACGACATCCCGGTGTCAAAGTGCTAGCTGCTGAGACTGGGCTAAGATTAGCCAGTCGTCTATGTAATTCAAAATGCGGATGCCCTGGAGTCTCAAGGGAGCCAGAACTGCATCCATGCATTTAGTGTAGGGCTAGACCGAATGGAAGGACCCGAAATTGGTAGGCTTTTCCCCCAAAAGTGAACCTCAGGAACTTCTTGTGCTGTGGCAAAATTTCTATGTGAAAGTATGCGTCCTTTAAATCTATTGTCACAAACCAATCCTGTGGTTGCATTTGTGAGACAATAGTTTTTATGGTCAACATTTTGAAGTTGCATTTTTTGAGATAGCGGTTCAAACCGCGAAGATCCAAAACTGGACGAAGGACTAATGTGTTGTTGGAGACCGGTGTTGTCCGAAACACCAAAGGCGGCGGAAACTGAACACCGATCTCCTGGGGGTGATCGTGCTACTGTATGCCCCTCCCCGGGAGGGAACACCCGAAGGTCCTGGGCTCCGCTCTCAGGAATTCTTCTTCATTAGGAAGACGCGGCAACCTAATCTCTTGGGGGTGGCCTGAGGGGGGCGCCAAGCCATACCCCTGTCCTTATGCGGGAGGGGGGTGCGCGGCTCCTGACGCTCTCCTTCTGTGCCTCTCGTCTGATGAGACTCAGATCAGGTCGAGATTGGGTGGCCGACGGCCTCGACTCCTGGGCACGGCATCGGAGAAATTTCCCAAAAGCCTGTTCATAAAGCCTGGCCTCTCTAAATCTGGTCGCGACAGTATTAACCGCATCGCCAAATAGGCCTGAGGGTGAGATAGGAGCATCGAGAAGGAATGCTCGATCCTTATCCTTAATGGCAGTTACATTTAGCCACAGGTGTCTCTCTGCAGACACCAGGGAGGCCATAGAGTGGCCAATAGCACGGGCTGTCTGTTTCGTCGCACGCAGGGACAGATCAGTAGCCCGGCGTAATTCTATGAATGCTTTGTGATTCATATTGTTGCTCGTGCTCAGATCATTCAGCAGGTCGGCCGGGCACACCTGCAAAACCGCCATGGTGTGCAAGGAAGCGCCGGCTTGACCTGCTGCTTGGAACGCCTTCCCTACCAGGGTAGAAGAAGTTCTACACGGCTTGGAGGGAAGGGTCTGCTTCTTTAGTGAGGATGATGTTCCAGGAGCGAGATAGCCCGCGAGCGTCTCCTCAATCTGGGGCATCATCACATAACTTCGTGCCTTTGCATCCACGATATTCGAATAAAACGAAGTCGATGGTACAAAGATACGGGAAGAAAAGGGTTTATTCCATGAACAAGACAACTCTTTATGGAGATCATCAAAAAAGGGGAGAGAGCGGCGTTGTGGCGCCATCTCCTGGCCACCCGACAGAAACCTGTTGTCTAATTTAGATCGCTTAGGGTGAGCTTGCTCCTCTGGCCAATCAATGTGTAGTCGTTCGACTGCACACGTTATAACTTCAATTAACTCCTCATACTCTTTATCATCTCTAGAGGATCGTTCTGAGGTAGCTAATTCCATTTCCACAGAAGCGGGAGAATGAATCTCTTCCGAACACTCACGAGAGGCACCGAAGTGCGCTCGTGAAGTGGAGGGAGAGATTTCGCGATCTGGGGAGAGAGCGAGAGAAAGGAGGGAATCTCGTGCCTCGACCAGATCAACCTGGGATCCCCAGGACTGCAGCGGAGCTCGTGGTTCCCTGAAGAATGCGAGGCGTGCGCGTAACACTTTCATCGGGAGATTATCACACTGCTCACACTCTCCTTTAAGTCCAAGGAGAGCGTGGCTCTCACCCAAACATTCAAAACAGAGGGTGTGCGTATCGCCTTCGGAAAGAAAGCTATCGCACGGGCATCTAACTCTGAACTCGGCCATTCTATCTGGTGAGTTTATGGGTTTTTTTCTCTCTGTTTTAATGATGCTTGCTGCACACACACAATTCACAATGTCGGTGAAGACAAATTGATCTGAGGTTTGTCGCTGGCTCACTAGTATTTATAACCTGCAGCTGCGTCTAATCAGATGACGTCACCTGACCGAGGTAATATATAGCCAAAGATTTTGAGTGTTAGCACACATGCTTCACAACCGGCACACAAAATGGTTCCCATAGCGTTTTCACACAGCATCGAGAGAAGCCTTTGAAAGGGAACTTAAAGTTACAGCTTTACATTAGACTTTTAGAAAGGACTGACTCTGGAGACTCTTTACATACAGTATATGTTACCACTGAAACTATGAATAGGCTGTTACTATGGAATCTCTAACATATTAGAATAAGTACATTATTGTACACCTATACTACAGTCAGAGCTGCTGTTATAGAGAATTAATCAACACCTTCTGACCAATCAGAGAGCAGAACTCAACTCTGCTGCGGTATGAAGATTTAAAACACTGGTTAACATTAATTTGATCCAAATATCAGTTTCTAATCATTTCAGAATGTGTAATTTTTCAGGTGTTTTTCATGATTTGAACATTATTCTACACATTTCTATACAAGTGTTTTACAAACAAAATGATGATTACACAGCTACCATAATTGGTAATAATTTTTGTTGTTGTTGTTTATTTGTTTGGGTTCTTTTACTCACCATAAACACTGACACTGAAAGTCCTAGATGAGATGCGTCCAGCAATGACGTGTAATAAATAAACTCCAGAATGATTCCTGCTGATGTTCCTGATGGTTAAAGCTCCACTGATTCTGTCCAGCTGCAGTCGCTCTTTAAATCTCTCACTGATTTGTGTAACATTTCTTCCTTCAAACACCTGACTGTTCAATATCTTCTTCTCTGCTTTCTCAGGTCCATAAAACCACAAAATCTGAGCATCACTCTGAATCCCAGTTATCCCAGTATGGAGAGTTATAGTGGTTCCTTCCACTTCCTGCAGTGTGACCATCTCGTCTCCAGCTGCACACAGTAAACCTGCACCACAGATTCAGATTCATTATTTCACCAACAAACATCATCACATACAAACTATACAGATACACACATGTTCTCTCAATGCTGATTTAAACTTCCAAAGTCTCAAAATTGATAACTCTGACACACTGAATAGCCAAAAGTATGTGGACACCTGAACCCTACACCCATATGTGGTTCTTTCCCAAACTGATACCACAAAGTCTTTGTCTCTGTGTCCTGTAGCTTCACAGTTTCCCTTCACTGAGAGCCAAACTTGCTCTAGCATGACAACATCCCTGTGCACAAAGCCACCATGAGGAGACGACTCCCAGAGCGTAGTGTAGTGTAGTGTAATATAGTATTATGTACTACAGAAGTGCATGCATTACTAAATTAATACAGTTACAGTAAAGCTAACAATAAACACTGTCCACTTTATTGGGAACACCTGTACATCTGCTCAATAATGCAGTCAGCCAAAGTCAGAAACAGGTTATAAATAGCGATTTTTAAAATTGCTTTTGACTTCCTTTGGTCATTCTTCTAAGCCTCGCTTAATGTTTTTTTTTTGTTATTTGTTACATTCTGTGTAAACTTTAATGACTTTTGTTTGTGTAAATCACAGCAGGAGATCCCACCGTGTCCTGAAATACAACCACGTCATGATCAAAGTTACAATGATTAGACTTTTTCTTCTTTCTGATGTTTGATGTGAACCTGAACTGAGGCTTTTCACCTGGATCTGTAGGATTTTATGCTTTTCTGAAATATAAATGAGCAGATATACAGGTATATTCCTATTAAAGTGACAGTGAGCTGATACTAAACAACCTGGCATAATGTTTTATTTATTTATAAATATACAGGACATAGTTTTTCCAATAAACCTTCTGGACATTTAATATGAAATGAATGATAGTGATTTGTTAAGCTAGCTGAGCTCTTAAAGTCATGTATAGTGTAAAACACTCACAGAACAACAGAAGAGATATAAACTACAGGAATAACAGATGTACAGATGTAGGTATTGAAGAAACAGATATGTCTTGAGTCGTCATTTAAAGACATCTAGTGGAAGTTCGTTCCACCACCTCAGTGCCAGAACAGAAAAGAGCATGGATGAATGTCGGCCTCGATCCCTGAGAGATGGTGGGATGAGGTGAGCAGTGCTGGAGGATCGGAGGGAACGTGGTGCAGTGCGTGGTGTGATTAGAGCAGAGAGGTAAGTGGGTACTGGGCCATTTTTAGCTTTGTAGGCAAGCATCAGCGTTTTGAATTTGATGCAGCAGCTACAGGAAGCCAGTGCAGGGAGCGGAGGAGTGGGGTGGTGTGGGAGAACTTGGGGAGGTTAAAAACGAGACGTGCTGCTGCATTCTGGATCAGTTGCAGATGACGAATCGTGGACAGAGGCAGACCTGCCAGGAGTGAGTTGCAGTAGTCCAGTCTTGAAATAACAAGGGACTGAACAAGCACCTGAGTAGCCTGTGAAGAAAGAAATGGGCGAATTCTTCTGATATTGTGAAGAAGAAATCTACAAGAGCGAGTAAGGTTAGCGACATGTAGGGAAACAGGACAGATGATTGTTCATGGTTAGCCCAAGATTATACATCCAACACACCAAGTATTAAACCTGAGTCTCACACGTGTGTAATGTACATGTACATCCACTTTCACCTTCCTCAGGACGAACTCCTTCTATAAACTCTTTATATTTACACTTTTCTACAGTTTCTTCTGTTGTGTGAAAAAAAATTAATCTACTAGAGCTTTGACCCAGATAAATCACACCACAGAGATTAAAGGATAAAATATATGTGTTTGATTTTTACCTGTAAATTTAATTTAAACCTTGTATAAATTCTTTATCAAACTGATCAACAATAAACACAGACTTTATACAAGGAGATACCAAACCAAACGAACACTAAAGTCTAAATTCACAGGTATTTGTCCTTATGTCAAATTAGTTATTTGTCTTTTTATTTCGCACCCAAAATAGACCTGAACCTAATAATAGAGATACAGAACCAGATCTAACGTCACTTTTTTTATTTGAGTTGATCTAAAGTCAGTAGTCGATCAGAATCGGCCCAGAACAATCATTGCATTGCAAGACTATTCCCACTTTCACTCAGTACGTGGATTGTCACACTAGGGGGGAGAAGACACTAGACCTGCTGTATGCTAATGTTAAAGGTGCTTACAGTGCTGCAGCACTTCCCCCCCTGGGGAGGTCGGATCACAACCTAGTCCACCTCATGCCTACATACAAACCCCTGGTTCAGAGACAGCCTGCTATAGTGAGGAGTGTAAGAAGATGGTCAGAAGGTGCCACTGCTCCGTTACAGGATTGTTTCGAGGCTACAGACTGGGAGGTTCTCAGTGCATCATATGGAGAGGACATTGATGGAATGACGGACTGCATCACGGAGTACATTAACTTCTGTGTTGACACCTGTGTACCGATGAGAGATATTCGCTGTTTCCCCAACAACAAACCCTGGGTCACCAAAGACATTAAAGCGTGTTTAGATGAAAAAAAAAAAGTGCTTTTAGGTCTGGTGATAAGGAAGCAGTGAAGAAGGCTCAAAAAATGCTAACTGGGAAAATCAAGGAGGGGAAAGAGGCATACAGGAGAAAACAAGAGCAAAGGCTGAAGCAAAACAACACGAGAGAGGTGTGGAGGGGCATGAGGAGCATCACTGGCTATAAGACAAGCTGCCAGGCTATTGAGGGGAATAGGGAACGTGCAAACGACCTCAACACTTTCTTCAATAGATTTGATGTCCCTACAGATGTCGCCCTTAAAACCCTGCGTGTTTTCCCGCGGTATGCCGCAATTTAGCGCGCGGCTTGCCGCGACTTGCCGGAGGCAACATTCGGGAATTTTAAATAAATGTGTTGTGCTTCACTGAATATCCGCCAGATGGCGCATAGAAGGACTTTATCTAAAAGCCGGTGGTCCGGGAAAGTCAGTTTCCCTATGTTTCCCCGGTGGCGCGCAGATTCAAATCATGACGTCACTCGCTACTTAACGCTGAGAAGGCGAACGAGGATTTTAACAGTTTTTCTCTCGTTTTAAAGTGTTTTTATGAACTTTTTGAATTAAACAAATAACCTATGCATAATAATCGAGTGTCTTTTCGCTTTTTTTTTGTATATTTGAAGATAATTCATACGTTTTAAGCCGCTGCAAAAGGCTGGTTTGCTGGGCGAGTACTGACATCACGACTACTTTTATTACACCTACATTTGTTTATTTGTATATGTATGTTATTAATATTAATTTTTTAGAGATTGTGTGTGCGTGCACGGAGAGTTTGTGTTGATAAGTGTATGTGGATAAGTTGATAAGTGTATCAGAAAGCATTAAAATGTTCATTTGAATTAAAATGACACATACACGTCTGTATATACAGTATATCAATTACATATATATCAATTTCATTAGTTCGTTCATTCTACTTGAAGCTTCGGATGTTTTTTTTTTTTTTTGGTTTGGTTAGATTAGTTCTGAACTCGCTTCCGTGAAACTATCGCTAAAACAATGTACTGAGCCCTCCTGAGGATATAAAGCTTTATTATTGTGTTTGAATAAATATTCAGATCTACCACAGCAGGTAATAAACTATGGTGTGTCATAACCGAAGCAAACACCACGATTATGCCTCGTTTCGTTCGACGGGAACGTGGTTCACTTGGCCGCGGTGTATTATAAACCTGTGGAATGTTTCACTGTTTATGTTCACATAAGAGGAACAAAAGCGAGTGAAATGTGGAAATGATGTGTGGCAACTCAATGAGGACTAAACCAATGATTTCGGTAACTCCACTGAGTGTAACATCTGCATAGTGACACTGAACATCTTCACTTTTCCGTTTACCTCTGAAAAAAAAGCTGTATTTTGTTTGTTTATATTTAGAGTTTTTATAACAGTAGAACAAGTACCCGCGCGCACGCACACACATAGACACACACACACACACACAGACACACACACTCCCCTGAGCCCTCGGGAAACATCCAATCACCGTCGGTATACAAATGAGTCAAGACGCAGCCTAACGTGGTGTCGTGTCGGATTTCAGTGGTCACGGAGCGGGAAGACTTTGAAGAAGCTGCAGTGACAGTAAACAGCTGAACAACTTCACTTTTCCGTTTACCTCTGAGGAAAAAAGCTGTATTTTGTTTGTTTATATTTAGAATTTTTATAGTAGTAAGAGAGAGTTATAGTTTGGTCTGTACTGTAGTTCGCACCCTTGTAGAGAATAAATAAATGAATAACACCTTCATATCCCCTCTCAAGAGTGTCATAGTCCATTGTTAGTTTTAATGATCTGGCTGAAACTAATTATCACTACATAAGTACCCTAACACCATTGATCATGAGTCTCAGCTGAACCTAATTCTATACTTGTAACAGAAAATGTAGATGCAGATTCCAAATGTGTATTTATATAATAGATAGATAGATAGATAGATAGATAGATAGATAGATAGATGTGTGTGTGTGTGTGTGTGTAGGCTCTACGCAGGGGCAAGAGAGGGCAGCGTACCCTTAAATGTCTGCACATGTTAATATATTCCTAAAATGTATATATTACAAGTTGATAAACTGATCTGCGGTAGCGGAAAAATCCGCTGAAAATAGGACAGGCTACAGCGCACACGCGCACATACACACATACACACGCGCGCGCACACACACACAGACACACCTCCCTTGAGCCCTGCGTCTGTCGGATTTCAGCGGTCACGGGGTGGAAAGACTTTGAAGCAGTTTATATATGAATCTAAGCTTGAACTTATCAGCATTGTAAATATATAATACTTTTCAAATAAAATCGCTATTACTTTGACCCTGAAGTTTAGTTTAGCACACACAAAAAACAGAAAAGTCATTTCTGGTAAATCAACGGAATGTGTAGTTTATTTACAGTAATTCATTAAAAAATGAATATACATTGTACAGTACACGGTAAACACGGGAAAGATTACAAAATGAAAAAACAAACAGTGTCTACTTTATAAACAGCTTAGTATGTGCGTCGAGATGCTGAAATCCCTTGCATGTTTTTGCTTCCAAGTGGAGAGATATTTGACCGATAGCCTAGAACAAAAGATCTATAGGTGTGATCACAACCCCCTCCGACCGACCGTGCCATCAATCACTGACCACCTCAGAAGTTCCCTCCAATGTATGGCTGCAATACTTGTTTTGCAAGTATTTTTAACACCATTCAAAGGCTTCAAAGGGGCAGTTATCGGCTATGACACGTTGAAGGAGAACTTAATAGTTCTCAAAAATAGTGTAAATGTCTGCAACAATCACTAACCATTAAAATGTTTTTTTTTTTTGTAATTAAACACGAAAATATTAATTATATTTCCATATATACAGTGGTGTGAAAAACTATTTGCCCCCTTCCTGATTTCTTATTCTTTTGCATGTTTGTCACACTTAAATGTTTCTGCTCATCAAAAACCGTTAACTATTAGTCAAAGATAACATAATTGAACACAAAAAGCATTTTTTTAATGAAGGTTTACGTTATTAAGGGAGAAAAAAACTCCAAATTTACATGGCCCTGTGTGAAAAAGTGATTGCCCCCCTTGTTAAAAAATAACTTAACTGTGGTTTATCACACCTGAGTTCAATTCCTGTAGTCACCCCCAGGCCTGATTACTGCCACACCTGTTTCAAACAAGAAATCACTTAAATAGGAGCTACCTGACACAGAGAAGTAGACCAAAAGCACCTCAATAGCTAGACATCATGCCATCATGCAAAGAAATTCAGGAACAAATGAGAACAAAAGTAATTGAGATCTATCAGTCTGGTAAAGGTTATAAAGCCCTTTCTAAAGCTTTGGGACTCCAGCGAACCACAGTGAGAGCCATTATCCACAAATGGCAAAAACATGAAACAGTGGTGAACCTTCCAAGGAGTGGCCGGACGACCAAAATTACCCCAAGAGCGCAGAGACAACTCATCCGAGAGGCCACAAAAGACCCCAGGACAACATCTAAAGAACTGCAGGCCTCACTTGCCTCAATTAAGGTCAGTGTTAACGACTCCACCATAAGAAAGAGACTGGGCAAAAATGGCCTGCATGGCAGATTTCCAAGGCGCAAACCACTTTTAAGCAAAAAGAACATTAAGGCTCGTCTCAAATTTGCTTAAAAACATCTCAATGATTGCCAAGACTTTTGGTAAAATACCTTGTGGACCGACGCGACAAAAGTTTAACTTTTTGGAAGGTGCGTGTCCCGTTACATCTGGAGTAAAAGTAACACAGCATTTCAGAAAAAGAACATCATACCAACAGTAAAATATGGTGGTGGTAGTGTGATGGTCTGGGTTTGTTTTGCTGCTTCAGGACCTGGAAGGCTTGCTGTGATAGATGGAACCATGAATTCTACTGTCTACCAAAAATCCTGAAGGAGAATGTCCGGCCATCTGTTCGTCAACTCAAGCTGAAGCGTTCTTGGGTGCTGCAGCAGGACAATGACCCAAAACACACCAGCAAATCCACCTCTGAATGGCTGAAGAAAAACAAAATGAAGACTTTGGAGTGGCCTAGTCAAAGTCCTGACCTGAAACTATTGAGATGTTGTGGCATGACCTTAAAAAGGCGGTTCATGCTAGAAAACCTTCAAATAAAGCTAAATTACAACAATTCTGCAAAGATGAGTGGGCCAAAATTCCTCCAGAGCGCTGTAAAAGACTCGTTGCAAGTTATCGCAAACGCTTGATTGCAGTTATTGCTGCTAAGGGTGGCCCAACCAGTTATTAGGTTCAGGGGGCAATTACTTTTTCACACAGGGCCATGTAGGTTTGGATTTTTTTTCTCCCTAAATAATAAAACCCCTCATTTAAAAACTGCATTTTGTGTTTACTTGTGTTATCTTTGACTAATAGTTAAATGTGTTTGATGATCAGAAACATTTTGTGTGACAAACATGCAAAAGAATAAGAAATCAGGAGGGGGGCAAATAGTTTTTCACACCACTGTACACACACACACACACACACACACACACACACACAAGGGCGTAGGTTTGCTACCTATGACTCCAACTAATACCCCATCCCCCAATCCCCTTTTCCACCCACCAACCTCCCACCCCAACTATGTCCACTGAATACATGTTTTTCTTAATATGGTGCGAAATCACTTTACATTAATACTAGCAATGCTTCGATTTATATTAATCCACTCGAAATGCAATTCATTAAGTTAAATTAAGGAATAGTGTAAAGTTAAAGGAATGTTTCATAACTGACAAAAAGATAGTCTTTAATAAAATAAAAACTATTCTTTATTGAGCCCTAGTGCAAATGAAACATCTCAATCATCTGTGTATATATATAAAAGTAGATTACATCTAAACATGAACTACTAGGTAGAGTACCACACAACAGCTCAATGCCTATTGCTCCTATATGAAGGAGACAAAAACATGCCTTCGCCTCTCGTTAACAAAAATAAACTGCTGGCATATTTGTTTGACATCTATATTGTCCAGGCTGTTCTTTTTTTCTTCTGATAAACACTAAAGATGATATTTTGTAGAATGCTGAAAACCTGTAATCATTGATTTACATAGTATTTGTTTTTCCTGCTACGGAAGTCAATGTTTTCAGCTTTTTTCCCCAATATCTTATTTTGTATTCAACAAAATAAAGAAAATCATTAAAGTTTGGAACCACTTAAGGAGTAAATAGTGAGTAAAGTTTTTTTGGGGGTGAACAATGGCTTTGACCCTAACTCTTCCCCTCTGACTGCACTAGGACCGGACAGCATTGCCACCTGATGAAATAGCGTGACAAAAAAGTGAAATGTCAGTTCAAAACTTTTGCCAAAAACACTAATGAATCACTTACATCCTCAGCCTATCACTCCTCATAATGCTAAATATTAGTATAATCAACATGTATAATACACGCACACATATTATATGTTATATACTGTATAATCAACATTCAGATTGACCTCCTGTGAACTCGCCTCTTCACCTGAACTACAACATGGCTGATCTGCTTCTGTCCCCTAATTGAAAAACACTGAGGGATTCCTTATGAGCATGGACAGAGAATGCCTCAGCCTATTATTGGTAACAATGTTAAATCTCAGGACAACTACAGTGGCTTGCAAAAGTATTCGCCCCCCCCCCCCCCCCCCCGTGAACTTTTCCACATTTTGTCACATTACAGCCACAAACATGAATCAATTTTATTGGAATTCCACGTGAAAGACCAATACAAAGTGGTGTACACGCGAGAAGTGGAACGAAAATCATACATGATTTCAAACATTTTTTTTTTTACAAATAAATAACTGAAAAGTGGGGTGTGTGTAATTATTCAGCCCCCTTTGGTCTGAGTGCAGTCAGTTGGCCATAGACATTGCCTGATGAGTGCTAATGACTAGAGAGCACCTGTGTGTAATCTACACTCTCTCCATCGCTGTCTGATATACAGCACAGGTGTTTAGGTTCTGTTACCTGACAAAACAGGATAAACACATGCCATTTAAACACCAATCATTTTATTTCACTTTTTCTGAGTCTTAGTGTGCAAACCTCGAATCAAATCATTAATGTTCGCCAAGTAAGTGAATGCATTTTAAAAACTATTTTTCTGAAGTGGATTGTCTATTGGTGTCAACAAAATTCTAGCCATATGGCAATATTAGTATATTAGTTTATCAATTTCTTTCACAATACTGATTTCTGACAAACAGTCACTAGATTAGGAGACTGACAGGGATCATATTTATGCTTTTACATTTAGCTGTTTAATCTGCTGTTAGTTTTACGTCCGTATTCACAGACTATATCCTGGCCTGCTGTACTGAATGTGAGTCCACTGCATTTGGCGCTGCTTGTGTCTGAACGCAGCCAATCGTCTATCACATGATGGCAGGGAAAGGCACAGCCAATCAAAATGTTCATATGTGTTTTGGGGGCGGGAGGACTCAAGGAGAGAACGTGATTTATCCCTTTCTGCGTGTCTAGGTTAATGTTGACAGAACGATTTAAAAAAAAGTGGATTAAATTATTGGTGGGGACATTTCAATGGTCGGAGGATATTGGTGGGGACACATCCCCTCCGTCCACCCTAAATCTACGCCCCTGTGTATATATAATTTAAAACTATTTATTCATTTGTCTTTTATTTACTTACTTACTAGCGAATGCTTTTTTAGGGCTCTAAAAACTACGGCAGTATGAATGACAATGGAATAGGACGTGTGAGTTGCACCGGTCACTCACACACACACACACACACACACACACACACACACACACACACACACACAAAATATATATATATATATATATATATATATATATATATATATATATATATAATTAAATTCTTAAAACATCGTGTTCACCCATGCACTGAAAAAAAGAACTTGTAAGATTTACTTGATAAAATCCTCATAACAATTTGGACACAGATTTTAAGTAAATTTTATTGCTCCAATATTAAGGCTGAATCCCAACCCTTCCCCCTACTCTTCCATTTGACGCGTTCACGTGCAGGGGTAGTGGTGTCTCATTTCTCTTTTGGTTGGAGGTGTAGGGGGAGGGGGGAAGGGCCAGATAGCCCTCCAAACGAAGATTTTTCAGGACCTCACTTCAAACGAAGGGCTAAGCGAAGTTTTCAACATGGCTGCTCACTCGAGCAAACAGACCCATAAATGTTAAGTCATTTTTGCCATTAATAAAGATTTTTATGACAAGTTTTCATTATATGTATATTACCTTTAGTCTTGTGTTTGTGTTTATGGTGATGTTCTGTAAAGAAACGTTTGCAAAAAAAGTCGCTAAAGTTTGCTAGCGGATAGCACATATTGCACAATATTACAAATATATATTTTTATGTCACATACACTTTACTGCATGCTACAAACAAATATGAAAGTTCAGTAGCACGGCATTTTGCCGAGCATTTGATAACGCATTGTTTGTTTTGCTTACGGCCATACACTATTGTTTTGCTTACACTATTCTTACTTATTGCAACGTGACCACAGTTTTGTAATTTATATTCTGTATATGGACGGCTGAGGAAACCCGAAGACTCATCCGTGTGAAAATGAGCAACTTTTTTAAAAATCGAAATACGGCGCAAAAAAACTTTGGGAGTGAGTAATCTCTCTTATTGGAATGTGTGATAAACATCGGCGCATGTCCTCTGACGTAACATTAGGAACCAGCGACAACGTATGATGACGTATAACAGTGTTGTCCCATTTCTTAGGGGAAATATTTATACCCTTCCCCTTTCCACTTCGTTTCAAGGGACAAGGGGAAGAAAATAGAATTGTGATTCAGCCTAAGTAAAACTCACCCATAATTGTCAGGTAAAATTTACTTAATTAAATTAACAATAAAAGAAATCAAGTAAAAGTTACATAATTATATTTAATGCACAAATTAGATTTATTTAAAATAATCAAGTAAAGTTGCAGGAACCTTAATTTTATGAAATTACTATCATTTTGTTTTGTGAGATTTTCCCTTAACTTGGTTTTATCAATTTATATTACTCCCTATAATAATGTAAACATTGCTAATTTATGTTTTGGAAAGAAACTTAAGTAATTATTTCATCTATATCTTTCATAAATCACACAACTAAAATATAATTAAACAGTTTATTCACCAACATTACCAAATATTTGTGACATTCACAGTCTAGATCCAAGTTGTCTTTTTAATAAAAGTGCATTCAGCTAAATTTTGCATCCATAGAAAAAAACTGCACGGCACCAGGGCCTGAAATACTTGTTTTAAACAAAATTGTGTAAAATAATAAATAAATAAAATACAGCATTCATTTAGAAATAAAATGCAGCAGAAAATACATTAAACAAACTGTAGAATAAACGTTAAAACGTAATAGCCCTCGGAAACAGTGAAGTTGCAACATTCAAATCAGCACTCTGGACTAGTGCACTTAAAAGTATGCCATTGAAACCATAACGCATTAAAACATTAAGCTGAACATGGAAACACAACATGTAAAGACTTGTAGTCAAGCCAAATCAAATGTTTTAAGATAACTTCATCTTTAAAGCTTGCACTTTTGGTGATAGCTTAATCCCATCAAGTTCTAGAAGAACTTTCTGAAAATAGCTCAAATGTGTAGCGCAGTGCTCGGAGCTATTGCCACATTCTTGCAAAATTTCCTCTCCTTCAAGGATTATGGATACACCAACTGGTCCTTCCCCTTCAACAGCACAGACGACAAGGATTTTAAGAAGGTGCATACTGGCATCACTTCGTCTGTCCCCCTGCATAAAATGTACAAGAAAATGAATAATTTATTTTGAGAAACAAAAAAAAAATCTGAATTGCTTCAACCTGTGCTGACTTCATTTCACAGAGAAAAAAAAATAATACAAATAATTGATAATAAAAAATTACCATCACTTCATATACTTCAGATTGTTAAACTTGGGTTAAATTGCTTTAGCAATAATCTGTCATGAACTAACCTCGGTGACCAGAAGACGTAGCTTAGCGGTTAGCCCAATGTAGCGTGGATGGTAAACCCAAACGCGGAGTAACAGCGAGTAGGCAGGATAACCACGCGATTTATTCTAAGGACTCTCCCGAAAACGGAGCAAGGGAAAAACACAAATTTAACCCGCGTCCTAAAATACACACACAACGATAGGAAGCAACAACCAAAAGATAGTGAGTACTCACGGTTTGATGAACGCCAACCTGAACCGACATGGGCCGAACTCAATGACTGAGCGGTAAGCCAACGTTTGTTTACCTTTTTATACTTCCTGGTTTGGCGCCCGCCTTACTTCCGGGTCCTAGTGCCGGGCGCAGATTGAGTGTGCATGACAGTACCCCCCTGTCCAGGACCGGCTCCTGATGGTCCTGGGGTGGAGGATACCCCGCGACGGCAGTCTCGAATCAGTTCGGGGTCGAGAATGAACCGGGCCGGGATCCAAGACCGCTCCTCGGGGCCGTAGCCCTCCCAGTCAACAAGGTACTGCGTACCTCTGCCCCGAGGGCGCGAGTCAAAGATTCGGCGTACGGTGTAGGCGAGACCGCCGTCGATGGTCCGGGGAGGAGGAGCTGGGGGGGTGGGTGGAATCATGGGTGATGTGATGAATGGTTTGAGTTGAGAGATATGGAATACTGGATGGATCCGGAGTGCCGCAGGCAGCTGGAGCCGGTAGGTGACAGGGTTGATACGATGAGTGATGCGATATGGTCCGACGAATCTGGGGGAGAGTTTTTTGGATTCTGTGCGGAGGTGCAGGTTTCTAGTAGACAGCCATACTTTGTCACCTACGTGGTACAATCATCCCGGTGGGTGTCGACGGCGATGTTGGATGGCGTAGCGGGTGTTGGCTCGTTGGATGGCTGCGTTGGCGAGGCGCCATATCCGTCGACACCTGCGGACCAACTGTTGGGCCGAGGGTACATCAACCTCCGGTTCTTGGTGTTCGAACATCGGAGGTTGGAAACCATGGCACACCTCAAATGGGCTTAGCTTGGTGGCGGTGGAGACGTGAAGGTTGTGTGAAAGTTCCGCCCAAGTGAGGTGGCGGGCCCAGGAGCGCTGACGATCTGCCACGAAACACCTCAAGTAGCGCTCCAGTTGTTGGTTGGTCCGCTCCGTCTGACCATTGGTCTGAGGGTGGTAGCCAGATGAGAGACTACAAGTGGAGTTGATCAGACGGCAGAAGGCTTTCCAGAACCGGGCAGTGAACTGGGGCCCCCTGTCCGAGACGATGTCCTTGGGGAACCCATGCAGTCGGACTACGTGCTCTAATATCAGCTTGGCTGTCTGTTTAGCTGACGGGAGTCCGGAAAGGGCCACCAGGTGCACAGCTTTGGAGAAACGATCCAAATGGTGTCCTTATCTTCTGAAGCCGGCAGGCCCGTGATGAAATCAACGGCAATGTGCGTCCAGGGCCTTCGGGGAACTGGGAGCGGGTGGAGTTCCCCGGGTGTTGGTTGGTTTGTGTCCTTGGCCCGGGCGCACACTGGGCATGCCTGAACGAACTCATTGACGTCCTTGGCCATGGAAGGCCACCAGAAGGCACGGCGGATGAACTGGAGGGTGCGTTGGGTGCCTGGATGTCCGGAGATGGGAGTGGAGTGACCCCACTGGATGACCTCCATTCGAAGGGTCTCTGGAACATAGAGTCATCCAGGCGGCACACCTGCCGGTTCGTCCTCCGCAGGCTGTGCCTGGCGAACCCTGGTCTCCAGTTCCCAACGGAGTGGGGCGATGATTTTTGATGGTGGCAGGACAGGCGCGGGGTCCGCCCGGGGGCTGTCCTCTTCATGTTGTCGTGAGAGGGCGTCAGCTTTGATGTTCTTGGACCCCGGAAATTATATTGCTCGAAGAACAATGCCCACCGCGCCTGTCGAGGGTTCAGCTGCTTAATGTTGCGGATGGTGATGAGGTTCTGATGATCGGTCCAGATGAGGAATGGTTCTCTGGCGCCCTGGAGCCAGTGTCGCCATTCTTCCAATGCCCACTTTATGGCCAGCAGCTCGCGGTCCCCTACCCCGTATCGCTGCTGAGTGGAATCAAATTTTTTGGAAAAGAAACTGCAGGGGTGCAGCTTCTGATCTGGACCTCGTTGTGAGAGGACCGCCCCGGCGCCCACATCCGAGGCGTCCACCTCCACAACGAACGGTTGATCTGCATCCGGATGAAGGAGAATGGGGGCGTTGGTAAATCGATGGCAGAGTTCATGGAAGGCGGATATGGCCGTAGGGTTGAGCTGGAAGTGATGGGGCGAGAGTCGGGTCAGAGCGGTTAAGGGGGCCGCAACTGTACTGTAGCCCCGGATAAAGCGACGGTAGAAGTTCGCAAACCCGAGAAACCGTTGAAGCTGCTTGAGGGTCTTGGGTAGGGGCCAATGACGCACAGCCTCTAGCTTCTGCGGGTCCATGGCCACACCCTGGGGCGAGATAACAAAACCCAGGAACGTGGTGGAGTGCTCGTGGAAAGCACACTTTTCCAACTTACAGTACAGTTGGCGGGCGACTAATCTCTTTAGTACCGCTCTGACGTGTTGAATGTGTTCGGTGAGGCTGTGTGAGTAGATGAGTATGTCGTCTAGGTAGACGAATACCCATCTGCCGAGCATGTCTCTGAGGACATCGTTAATAAACTGTTGGAAAGCTGCTGGTGCGTTGCAAAGTCCAAAAGGTATTACCAGGCTTTCGTAGTGTCCTGTGGGGGTGATGAAGGCCGTTTTCCACTCATCGCCCTCTCTGATACGCACCAAGTTGTAGGCACTCCGGAGGTCCAACTTAGTGAAAATGGTGGCACCAGAGAGAGCGTCCAAGGCAGAGTTGGTAAGCGGCAATGGATGTCTGTTCTTAATGGTTATGTTGTTGAGCCCCCGATAGTCAACACATGGGCGTAGGTCACCGCCTTTTTTCTTCACGAAGAAGAACCCCGCGGCGGCAGGCGATGAGGATGGTCGGATGGTGCCGTTACGTAGGGCCGAAGATACATATTCCTCCATCGCCTGAGTCTCGGAGGTGGATAGGGAGTAGAGATGGCCGCGGGGAGGAGTGGAACCCGGCTGAAGGTCAATCGCCAGGTCATAGGGGCGGTGAGGCGGTAGGTGAGTCGCCCGTCGCTTACAAAATGCTTCAGCCAGGTCCTGATAGGCGGCGGGAATGGCGTTGGTGTCGACGTCGGGGGCCTCGGACTCCCTAGAGCACGTCCCAGCCGAAGCCCGTAGGCAGAGTTCTGAACAGGTCGGGCCCCACTGTAGGATCCTGTTTTGATTCCAGGAAATGAGCGGATCGTGCTGGAGAAGCCACGGGTGTCCAAGTATGATTGGTGGTGATGAGACGGAGGTGAGGTGAAACTGGATTGATTCATGATGCTGACCAATGATGAGGGTGATGGGTTGAGTCTGAGTGGTAATGGGGCTGGAGGAGAGGGGCCGACCATCGACTGATGTAATTTTAACAGGCTGGGATAACGCTTCAAATTCCACTTCCAGACTTTTGGCATAAGATGAGTCAATGAAGTTACCTGCAGCCCCGGAGTCGATGAATGCGGTACTTCTGACCCGTTTGTGACCAAACTGGAGGTGTACCTGGACCGTGAGACGAGAGACGCTAGGTGTGGTAGCAGAGAGGTGAAGATGGCCCGGTGAGCTGCTCCCAACGCTCACCGGGCCTGGGCGTTTCCCTGGCGACGTGGGCAGATGGCTCTGTGGTGCTCTGCCGACCCACAATAAGCACAAAGTCCTTCTTTAAAGCGTCTTTCTCGTTCTTCTGCGGTCAGGGATGCGCGCCCTAATTGCATGGGTTCCCCGGCTCCAGTGTAAACCACGGCAGTAGGTGGAGAACCAACATGTCCTTGGGAAGTGTAGGTAGCTGACTTCGATGGACGTGAAGTGATGGGGGTGAAAGTGGGTGTTGGCGGCAGGGTCTTATGGGCCGGCGTCGGACGAGAGAGGAGGCGTTGGTCGATCCGAAGGGCGAGTTGGATCACTCCCTCCAGCGTGGCAGGAAGCTCTCGCCCAGCTAATTCGTCCTTAATCCTCGAAGTCAGTCCCTCATAGTAGGAGGTCCGGAGCGCTGCATTGCCCCAGGTGGTCTGAACGGCGAGAGTGCGGAACTCGACGGTGTAGCGACTCACAGACGATCCTCCCTGCCGAGGTGGTAAAGTTTGGTGTCGGTCTCCACCTCGCCCGCAGGGTGTTCAAAAGTGAGCCGGAGTTGATGTGTGAACTCATTGTATGAGTGGGCGGTGTCTGTGTCTGCTTGGAGAACTGCCGTGGCCCACTCAGCTGCCTGCCCTGTGAGCAACGAAACGAGGAGAGCAATGCGTATCCGATCGGTGGAGTACTTGATGGGATTGAACTCAAACACCAGGTCGAGCGCCGTCAAAAACACACTGCACCTCCCGTCCGTGCCATTCCATTTCTCTGGTAACGATATAAAGATGTCAGAAGAGGGGGGGGGGGGAGGGGGATGCGGTGCCGCGGCCGCCATGACAGGAGGCCGGTTAGCCGCGCTGGCAACAGCCGCCCGAAGATCCGCGTTCTCCGGCCTGAGATCCGCAACCTCGCGGCGCAAGGCCGCGATGTCTTGGACGCTCCGGCAAAGAGTAGCGACCTCCTCGGTTAGTCTATTAACCAGCACGGTATGCCGATCCACCACGCCGCAGAGGCGCACGTGATCCGCTGGGTTCACTGTCAGGGGCTCAGTCATTCTGTCATGAACTAACCTCGGTGACCAGAAGACGTAGCTTAGCGGTTAGCCCAATGTAGCGTGGATGGTAAAACCAAACGCGGAGTAACAGCGAGTAGGCAGGATAACCACGCGATTTATTCTAAGGACTCTCCCGAAAACGGAGCAAGGGAAAAACACAAATTTAACCCGCGTCCTAAAATACACACACAACGATAGGAAGCAACAACCAAAAGATAGTGAGTACTCACGGTTTGATGAACGACAACCTGAACCGACATGAGCCGAACTCAATGACTGAGCGGTAAGCCAACGTTTGTTTACCTTTTTATACTTCCTGGTTTGGCGCCCGCCTTACTTCCGGGTCCTAGTGCCGGGCGCAGATTGAGTGTGCATGACATAATCTTGCATCACTAAAACATTGTAAAACATGGCATGAGATGGCTACACTCCATAGATTACTCTGCACCTTTACAGTGTCAGGAAATCCTATGATGAATGCTGAGTTTGTATTTAAAGGGTTAGTCCAAACATGAAAATTCGTTCAATAATTACTCATATTTATATATTCATTTGCATTTATATGCTTCTGTCCAATACAACAAACACTATATTCAAGGTATTAATAAATTGTATAATTAATAAGAAAACAATGCTTTACCAGGCAATCATCAAAGATATCCTCTTCAGATTCACGTCTCATCTTTACGCTTTGTTTCTATGAAAATATTTACATTGTATCATTACATAATCTTTTATTCGTACAACTACATTTAGGCATTTCTTCATCTTTTGTAAGTTTGCCTTTATCCAAAGCAAATTACAAAAGAGGAAGGCATCAAGCATGTCAAGCAGTGCTACTAACACAAAGTTTCTGACACCGTTAGAAAAATACAAGATAGATCAGCGAGGGATTAAGGAAAAAGTAAGAAGCAAGAATCATGTGTGGAAAGATTAAGCATGCAGGGTCACAGGATGACTCGACTTATTTTTATTGTCTGCAATGCGATTTAGACAAATTAGAACTGCGGTCAAGCCAGCCGCGATTGATTTTAGTGTGCGCACATATTACAGTGATTACGGTAGTTTCAGGACCGACACAGAGACAACGCGCTTTCAGAGCGCTTTTCATTTAGACGCCCAGGACTGAGAGATAATACAACATGCTCGTCAATTTTTACTTGCTTATTTATTCGCATTTCTGCTTTAATATCCGTGTTATTTATTGGTGACTTTGACGGTTGTCTGTTACAATATTTTTCTTAAATATTCACCATTCAAATAATTGTTTTATGTAGATAAGTTACAGCAGAATTCGTAGAAAACAGACAAAATAATGTATTTAGTCTTTCTAAATACCAGAATTGATTTTTATTTTGTTTTACTGTTCAAAAGTAGCAGTTATTCTTCAATGAATGTTTTCTATAATGAGGATTAACGTCTGCTTTGGACGAGAGGTCAAATAAACAAATGTTCACAATGGGGAAAAAAAGTTAAATAAAATGCCTTTATTTCACTTCAGAGACCTATGAAAAAATAAATTCTAGTAAGTATAAAACGCCATGGTCAGTTTTTATCCCATATAATGTACACACATTATATGATAAAAAAAAAAAAAGTAGAAAAAAACAATGATCAGTTCTTATTCAGGACGTCCCATACTATATACACACCAAATATGAAACAATTTTACTGCAGCATTTTTGAGATATTGGACATTATTACACTTTAAAGGGGTATAAAGACCCCATTTCTAATAAGTAGAAAAAAACAATGATCAGTTCTTATTCAGGACGTCCCATACTATATACACACCACATATGAAACTATTTTACTGCAGCATTTTTCAGATATGGGGCATTCTCTCTGTGTTGTTCATGAAACTACCGTAATCACTGTAATATGCGCGCGCACTAAAATCAATCGCGGCTGGCTTGACCGTGTTTTTCTGAACCGCGGCTGGCTTTACCGCAGTAAATTAGAGCTGCTGTCAATACTGTATGAACATATGTACAGGTTCTTTACTCGTAACTCATTAATAAAGTTCGGCTTCAGAAAAAAAAACGTTTATTGCTAGTGCTCTTTTACCATTTAATGCTTTAACACACACGACTCAGTTTGTTCAGAAATGGCATCTAACTGGCGAGCCTTTGTCTGAACACACCATTTTCACTCGGGGTGGGGGTAAGAAACACACATCTCTGTGTATTAATCCGCGCGCTCGGTTCGTTATTATTTTATTTATTTATTTATTTACCACAGGACCCATGGGGGCTCCGTAAGTTCAGGTTTTTACACGAAAACGGTGTTTTGTGAATCTCCACACTATTAAAAACTGAAATTGCTAATTGTACGTCCTGAGATTAAGATGAACATTAATTGGGAGTCATGAAAGCGAGAATCACATCCAAAAAAGAAAGCTAAACTTACCTCGAACACGACAAACTCCAGCTGCAGCCACGCCGTGTTGTAACCTCCGTGATGATTCCCAACCGACTGATACACAGCGCGGGCACAGCGACTCCAAACACGCATGCGCAGTTTAATTTGCACACATTTTCGGCTTCAGTAGACACACAATACTTCAGACTGAAACATGACTGCCCCCTACAGGTAATGAAGGGCATGTTCACAGCTTCCCGCACGCAGCCGCGCAAAGCCGCGGCAAGTCACGGGATCCCTTTTCTCGAAACGCGGGTTTTTAATGGCGACATCTGTATGTCTCACACTTCCCCCGACTTCAACCTAAATCCACACATTCCTGCTCCTATGTCCTCCCCTACACAGAGAAGAGTCACTACTCCTGCACTCCCAGCAATCAACATCTCAGTGGATCAGGTTAAACATGGCCTGAGTAAGATCAGCCCTACAAAAGCTGTAGGTCCGGATAAGATCAATCCGACAGTCCTGAAATCTTGTGCTCCCCAACTATGTGGTGTCCTCCAGTACCTCTTTAGCCTGAGTCTGTCTCTTCAGAAAGTCCCTGCACTGTGGAAAACATCATGCATTGTGCCGGTACCCAAAACACCACGTCCCTGTGCCCAGAACGACTACAGGCCGGTTGCTTTAACATCGCACATTATGAAGGTGTTTGAGAGACTGATCCTGGATACACTTCGTCCCCTGGTGAAGTCCTCTCTGGACCCTCTTCAGTTTGCCTATCAGCCGTTCATGGGAGTAGATGACGCCATAATACACCTGCTACATCTCACCTACTCTCACCTTGACAAGCCTAGGACCACTGTAAGGATGATGTTCTTTGACTTCTCCAGTGCCTTCAACACCATCCAACCAGCAGTACTGGGGGAGAAATTAAGGAACATAAACATTGACACCCGCTTGGTTTCCTGGATCATGGACTACCTGACCTGCCGCCCCCAGTATGTCCGACTACAGAACTGTGTGTCAGAGACTTTGAACTGCAGCACTGGAGCGCCCCAGGGGACGGTACTGTCTCCGTTTCTTTTCACCCTCTATACATCCGACTTTAGATATAACTCAGAGTCATGCCACCTGCAGAAGTTCTCTGACGACTCTGTGGTTGTTGGGTGTATAAAGGAGGGTGACACCTTGGAGTACCAGTCTGTTGTGGATGACTTCGTTTCCTGGTGTGAGCGTAATCACCTACAACTCAATATCAGGAAAACAAAGGAGATGGTGGTAGACTTTAGGAGAAGCAAGACCCCTGTGACTCCTATATCTGTCAAGGGGGAGATAGTGGACATTGTCTCCGATTACAAATATCTGGGAGTTTATCTGGACAACAAACTTGACTGGTCACTCAACACAACGGCACTCTACAAGAAAGGTCAGAGTCGATTGTACTTTCTTCGAAGGCTCAGGTCTTTTAACGTCTGTAAAAGATGGAGTTTCCTCATCTGCCCTCTGCACCTACTGACTCGTCCCTATGCTGAACTGGTCTTCATGACAATTTAAATAATTTCTGTCATATTGAATTTTCACCTGCACAACACACAAGATGTTATATCATTTCTATCTGTTATCGCCCAAATGAGGATGGGTTCCCTGTTGAGTCTGGTTCCTCTCAAGGTTTCTTCCTAATGCCATCTCAGGGAGTTTTTCCTTGCCACCGTCGCCGTCACCCTTGGCTTGCTCATCAGAGACATTTCATTCATTCATCTCATTATTATCTGCACATTTTTCTCACACATCCACACTTCCAATTATTTTCTTTTCTATAATTATTATTATTATTTGTTTTTATTTATTTATTTTCTATTATAATTTTATTTATTTATTTATTACTTTATATATAATTATTCTATATATACAGTGGTGTGAAAAACTATTTGCCCCCCTCCTGATTTCTTATTCTTTTACATGTTTATCACACAAAATGTTTCTGATCATCAAACACATTTAACTATTAGTCAAAGATAACACAAGTAAACACAAAATGCAGTTTTTAAATGAGGGGTTTTATTATTTAGGGAGAAAAAAAATCCAAACCTACATGGCCCTGTGTGAAAAAGTAATTGCCCCCTGAACCTAATAACTGGTTGGGCCACCCTTAGCAGCAATAACTGCAATCAAGCGTTTCGATAACTTGCAACGAGTCATTTACAGCGCTCTGGAGGAATTTTGGCCCACTCATATTCTTGTAATTCAGCTTTATTTGAGGGTTTTCTAGCATGAACCGCCTTTTTAAGGTCATGCCACAACATCTCAATAGGATTCAGGTCAGGACTTTGACTAGGCCACTCCAAAGTCTTCATTTTGTTTTTCTTCAGCCATTCAGAGGTGGATTTGCTGGTGTGTTTTGGGTCATTGTCCTGCTGCAACACCCAAGATCGCTTCAGCTTGAGTTGACGAACAGATGGCCGGACATTCTCCTTCAGGATTTTTTGGTAGACAGTAGAATTCATGGTTCCATCTATCACAGCAAGCCTTCCAGGTCCTGAAGCAGCAAAACAACCCCAGACCATCACACTACCACCACCATATTTTACTGTTGGTATGATGTTCTTTTTCTGAAATGCTGTGTTACTTTTACGCCAGATGTAACGGGACACACACCTTCCAAAAAGTTCAACTTTTGTCTCGTCGGTCCACAAGGTATTTTCCCAAAAGTCTTGGCAATCATTGAGATGTTTTTAAGCAAAATTGAGACGAGCCTTAATGTTCTTTTTGCTTAAAAGTGGTTTGCACCTTGGAAATCTGCCATGCAGGCCATTTTTGCCCAGTCTCTTTCTTATGGTGGAGTCGTGAACACTGACCTTAATTGAGGCAAGTGAGGCCTGCAGTTCTTTAGATGTTGTCCTGGGGTCTTTTGTGGCCTCTCGGATGAGTTGTATCTGCACTCTTGGGGTAATTTTGGTCGGCCGCCACTCCTGGGAAGGTTCACCACTGTTCCATGTTTT
This sequence comes from Channallabes apus, assembly GCA_030522415.1. Lineage (NCBI taxonomy): Eukaryota > Metazoa > Chordata > Actinopteri > Siluriformes > Clariidae > Channallabes > Channallabes apus. Next base: position 4,441,482 of record CM060110.1, read on the forward strand.
TGCCATTTGTGGATAATGGCTCTCACTGTGGTTCGCTGGAGTCCCAAAGCTTTAGAAATGGCTTTATAACCTTTACCAGACTTATAGATCTCAATTACTTTTGTTCTCATTTGTTCCTGAATTTCTTTGGATCTTGGCATGATGTCTAGCTTTTGAGGTGCTTTTGGTCTACTTCTCTGTGTCAGGTAGCTCCTATTTAAGTGATTTCTTGATTGAAACAGGTGTGGCAGTAATCAGGCCTGTGGGTGACTACAGAAATTGAACTCAGGTGTGATAAACCACAGTTAAGTAATTTTTTAACAAGGGGGGCAATCACTTTTTCACACAGGGCCATGTAGATTTGGCGTTTTTTTTCCTCCCTTAATAACGTAAACCTTCATTTAAAAACTGCATTTTGTGTTCAATTATGTTATCTTTGACTAATAGTTAACGGTTTTTGATGAGCAGAAACATTTATGTGTGACAAACATGCAAAAGAATAAGAAATCAGGAAGGGGGCAAATAGTTTTTCACACCACTGTATATATAAAATGTTTTTTTTTTTTTTTTTTTTTTTGTTAAATTTCTTAAATTTTTGTGAAGCTGCTTTGAGACAATGACCATTGTTAAAAGCGCTATATAAATAAAATTGAATTGAATTGAATTGAATTAATACCATTCTACGGATGTTCTATGAAACCGTTGTGGCGAGTGTCATTTTTTACGCTGTGGTCTGTTGGGGTGGTAACATTAAGGTGTCTGATAAGAACAAACTGGACAAGTCAATTAAAAAGGCCGGATCTGTGCTAGGCATGGAGCTTGACTCGGTGGATGTAGTAGCAAAGAGGAGGATTCTGTCCAAAGTAGAATCCATTGTGAACAATCCTTCTCACCCGCTATACAGTGTTTTGGCTGAACAGAGTAGCAGTTTCAGCAAGAGACTTGTAGCACAGCCACACAACAGGGACACCTTCAACAACAGGAAAATGGTCTTGGAGCTAATGCTCCTCACCTGTGGCCGAAGGTGTGCCCTAGCGGTTTCTTTTTCCCCATTGACAGTGGTTTGGTCACCGGGCAAGTTCCCGCGCATGCGCGATCGCGGCGCAAGGGAACCCGGAAGTGACGTGGGTCACATGATCCGGCATAAGGCCGGAACCGGCATGGAAGCCGACACGGAGAGATGAAGACAGCGCGTTGCATATCGTTTGAGACTGAGAGCCTGTTTGTGGATTACCCGTTGATAATTTCATTCAGTACCCAGCTCCTTCCGTTTCTCGATCTCCCAGACCTACCATCTTCATCTGGTGAGATCGAACCATCTCTTCAACTCAACCCATTCATACTTTTTGCCGTTTTTCAGACTCTGCACTATCATACACACACTCACACACCCGCATACATCACACACACACTTTTTTCTATTTGTATTATATTTGTATTATATTTGTATATATTGGTTTGTGGTGCACCGTGTTTGTTTATTTCTTTATTCCGTTTGTATAATACACTTGGTTTAAATTATTATAATTGTTTTGTGTCGCGTCGTGTTTTGTCCTGTCGCGATTACGCAATACCGGAAGTGTTGTTTTCAAGCCCCAGTTTAGATTCCCGAATCCGTTTTCTTGTAACCAAGCGGTTTTATAAATCCAAGCGTTACATAGTGGTGGCCCGTACGCACGGGGAATCTGTATTTTGGGATATTTTCCGGTTTTGTGTAAAAAGGCTGAACAAAATGGACGCTAATGTTAACATCGCTAATGCTAGTGCTAAAGCTAATGCTAAGGCTAATGCTAGTAGTGCTGATAAGGCCAACTGTGTAGTGGATAATAACATGCTGGTTGATGTAGAGGATGCATTTTATACACGCCGTAACCCTACAACTGAATTAACGTCATTGATTAGTTCTTTATATATATCAGATAGCCATGATAATGTCAATGATGATGATTATATTGTTCATGGGACTGATATTGGGGTAGCGCACACACTGCAAAAAGAACTCTATCAATGTAAGATGGACTTGGGGGCGCTTACTGATAAAGTGAGCTCCATGGAGCAGGATTATAGACAATCCAAAGACAGCAGTCTCAACCGGGAAATCAGTCTTCGTGACGCAGTGGACGCGAGCTTGGAAGGGCTGCAGCGCTACTGCCAGGAGGCTCTCGAAAAAATGGAGAGAGCCATCGTTGACTGTTTTCTGCGACGGGACGTCATCTGGGAAAACCGGATGAAGAGACTGCGTCTCACTTGTACGCCCACCGCCCACAGGTTACAGGCCTACACCCCTACACCATCTCCTACACATCGTCCCAGCACTCCAACCTCTACAGCCAAGGTAAAGCTACCAAGCACTCATGCCATCTACGACGTTCCTCCTGGTGTTCCAGCACACTCCTCGGCTCTGCTCTCCTCCCCACTTTCTTCTTCTTCTCTGCATGCTCATCCATCCATCTGCGTGGAGTTTCCAGCCTACTGTGACGCGTCAGAGACAGCTGAGGTGTGGAACTTCATTAAGCAAGCAGAGAAGTACCTGGAGATCAGACCCCTGACCCGACCAGAGCTGCTGGGAACCCTCGGCACAGTTCTACGAGGGCCTGCTCTCAGTTGGTGGAAGACGGAGAAAGGCAAGGTGAAGGACTGGGAGTCTTTTAAGCAGGCGTTCACGGCGGCATGTATACTGGATGACGACCTCGATGAAGAGGAAGACAACCCGAGGTCTCAGGTACAGCTGCCGGGGCAACGCCTGGGAGACTCCGCCAATGATCACCCCGCCCTCTGTCTCATGAGGAAACCTGATAGCTCCGAGGAAGAACAGATGGGGCGAACCCGGGAGAACAGCAACACGAGAGTGGTGTTAAGAGGAGCGGTGAGCACCATGGAACAACAGGTGGAGAGTGGCGCTAGGGGAGAGAATGATCGCGAGGACCGCTTTAATCCGGGTCCAGACGCCATACCCCGAGCACACCCGCCACTGAAAGGAGCTGACACCCCACGTCTACCCACCATGTCCACTAAAGAGGCATCCAGCTTCCCGAGCGACCTGAGCGAGATCAGCAGAGCCCAACAGAATGACCCAACTATCACGAAGCTGCTCTCCAAAGATCATCAAAGAGGTACACAAGATCAGAGGGTCACCTTCGAATGTCGTCAGGGCGTGCTATATCGCCGGGTAACGGTAAGGAAAGGAGAGAAATTTCAGCTCGTTGTCCCCCAGTCTCTAGTAAAGATTTTTCTTCAGTACTACCATGACAATCCACTGGGAGGTCACTGGGGACAACTGAAGACCCTGCTGAGGTTACTAGAGGTGGCGTGGTGGCCGACTGTGCGGAAAGACGTCTGGCAATACACCAAATCTTGCAGCATGTGCCACCGACACAAGACCCAACATCCATCATCACCCCGACAAAGACTTATCATGGAGGAGGGAAAACAAAGAGCAGAACACCGCGGATCCAGACAAGCCAGATGTCACAATACCCGGGGGGAAGCAGCGCACTTTCAACCGGGAGAACTGGTTTGGGTCAAAACTCGACCTCCTTCCTCCACAGCAAAAAGATGTTCTGCAAAGCGAGTGCCCAAGTGGGAGGGTCCAGCAGAAATACAAAGAAGACCAATTAAACACACAAGGTCTTGGGGCTACCCACAAAAAACCAATGTGTACGGTGTGGCGAATTTAAAGTGCTTGTGCGGACATTCTCCTCAGATGCCGGAGGCTTCTGTTCGGAGCTAGTTCATGCATTCATGACCTCCAGACTGGACTATTGTAATGCATTACTAGGTGGTTGTCCTGCATCCTCAATAAACAAGCTTCAGTTAATCCAAAATGCAGCTGCCAGGGTTCTCACTAGATCCAGAAAATATGATCATATAACCCCAATATTATCATCCCTGCACTGGCTACCTGTTCAGTTTAGAATAAATTACAAAATAGTATTACTTACATACAAGGCCTTAAATGGTTTAGCTCCCACATACCTAACCAGTCTTCTGATACGCTACAATCCACCACGCGCCTTAAGATCACAAAGCTCCAGACTTCTGGTTTTTCAAAATCTACAAAAGGGGGTAGGGCTTTTTCATATTTAGCCCCAAAGCTTTGGAATAGCCTTCCAGACAGTGTTCGGGGAGCAGACACGGTTTCTCAGTTCAAAAGTAGACTCAAGACGCATCTTTTTAATCTGGCATACACATAACTCATCCCATAATCTCATACTCCAGTACACCTATACCGAATGGCAACTACACTAATTCTCCCCATCTGTTCTGTATTTCTCTACCCATCCCGAGGCATCGGGAGATTTTGCCAGCTTCAGTAGACAAAGGCCGACCCTGCGAGGTTCCTGAGGCATCCAGAGAAGGACCAGCTCCAGCTGGATTCAGCTTTATGATGGTTGGAGCTACACATGCTGCTCCTGTGCTTCCAGTGATCCAGACCTCATCTGCCCTCTGCACCTACTGACTCGTCCCTATGCTGAACTGGTCTTCATGTCAATTTAAATAATTTCTGTCATATTGAATTTTCACCTGCACAACACACAAGATGTTATATCATTTCTATCTGTTATCGCCCAAATGAGGATGGGTTCCCTGTTGAGTCTGGTTCCTCTCAAGGTTTCTTCCTAATGCCATCTCAGGGAGTTTTTCCTTGCCACCGTCGCCGCCACCCTTGGCTTGCTCATCAGAGAAATTTCATTCATTCGTCTCATTATTATTATCTGCACATTTTTCTCACACATCCACACTTCCAATTATTTTCTTTTCTATTATTATTATTATTATTATTATTATTATTATTATTTTTTTTTTTTTTTTAATTTCTTAAATTTTTGTGAAGCTGCTTTGAGACAATGACCATTGTTAAAAGCGCTATATAAATAAAACTGAATTGAATTGAATTGAATTGAATTGGGGGGGGGGGTCTATGTAGCACAGCCACACAACAGGGACACCTTCGACAACAGGAAAATGGTCTTGGAGCTAATGCTCCTCACCTGTGGCCGAAGGTGTGCCCTAGCGGTTTCTTTTTCCCCATTGACAGTGGTTTGGTCACCGGGCAAGTTCCCGCGCATGCGCGATCACGGCGCAAGGGAACCCGGAAGTGACGTGGGTCACATGATCCGGCATAAAGCCGGAACCGGCATGGAAGCCGACACGGAGAGATGAAGACAGCGCGCTGCATATCGTTTGAGACTGAGAGCCTGTTTGTGGATTACCCGTTGATAATTTCATTCAGTACCCAGCTCCTTCCGTTTCTCGATCTCCCAGACCTACCATCTTCATCTGGTGAGATCGAACCATCTCTCCAACTCAACCCATTCATACTTTTTGCCGTTTTTCAGACTCTGCACTATCATACACACACTCACACACCCGCATACATCACACACACACTTTTTTCTATTTGTATTATATTTGTATTATATTTGTATATATTGGTTTGTGGTGCACCGTGTTTGTTTATTTCTTTATTCCGTTTGTATAATACACTTGGTTTAAATTATTATAATTGTTTTGTGTCGCGTCGTGTTTTGTCCTGTCGCGATTACGCAATACCGGAAGTGTTGTTTTCAAGCCCCAGTTTAGATTCCCGAATCCGTTTTCTTGTAACCAAGCGGTTTTATAAATCCAAGCGTTACAGACTGATTACTATCAAGTGTTCCACCGAGCGTCACAGGAGATCCTTTCTCCCAACGGCCAAAAAACTTTACAACTCTTCTCTGTAACTCATACACACATGTATGTGGATTTTTTCACTGACTGGTATACAACAGGCCATTAGTACTTACCCATATTAATAATATGATAACTGCAATACTACCTCCCAATAGAATGTGTAATACACGATTGCATATAATAATACAATATTACATACATACTTGATTACTGTGCAATACTTACAAGTCGTCTTGAATCATATTTTGTTGGTACTTAATGTTTTAAGAACTTTTTTTTTAATTTATTTATTATTTATTACCTTCCTTAGTTAACAACTGTGAGCACCTGTAACCGAGCATAAGCAATTTCCCTTTGGGATTAATAAAGTTCTTTGAATCTTGAATCTTGAATTGAATTAATGGAGGAGATCATCTCTACACTGAACATCATCAGTTCTGATCCATTAAGAAATGTTCATTAAGGAATGATTTTTTATAGACGTGTAAACTGTAACGTATGATTTAACACTGGAAAGAATTATAGTGTATTCTCACATCACATACACTGCACACACATTTAAAAATAACTTCTCAAAACCCCCTTTATTCTAGCAAACAATAGAAAAGGATTCATATTCGTGAGCAAACAGAGTAAACAAAACCATCCTACAGTATAATTATTATTTCACTGCAACGATTACAGACCTGTCAAACACCTGACAAACTTGTCCTGTTTCAGTACAACAGCACAATTTAAAAGTCAAATAACTTTTTTCCGTAGGGAAACAGGACAGATGATTGTTCACGGTTACCCCAAGATTTCAGGCAGTGCCAATACATCCAACACAGCAAGTATTAAACCGGAGTCTCACACGTGTGTAATGTACATGTACATCCACTTTCACCTTCCTCAGGACAAACTTCTTCTATAAACTCTTTATATTTACACTTCCAGTTTCTTCTGTTGTGAAGGAAAGGTGTAAACTTACAGCACAGCAGGAGAAGAAAAGTCCAGAGGATCCTGTTTCCTGGTAAAATCTTCATCATGTCCTAATCCATAGTCAGCGTTTCTCAGCCAAACATTTCCCCTTTGTCCTGAACATGAGTGTGAGTGAGGAATTCAGAGCACAAAGCAGTTAAAGTCCATGCTGTATGGAGCTGCAGTACACAGCCTTCCTCACACTGTTAGCTTAGAGAACTGAAGCCTCCTGAAGAAACCCTCCTTTCTCAGCGTGTTCAGTCTGTACATGCTCAGTGCCGCTTCCCTTCAGCTCTGGGGACGGCATGATTCATTTATAAAATGTCTCTCACATGGCTTTAGTGGGAGCACGAACACTCCACATGCAGCACATTTGTGGGATTTATGAGCAATAATACACTGTTAATCTGAGAGTTCTGTCTATGCAAACACTTTGAGTAAATATCACTAAAAAATGTTAGTTTTGTTGCATTACGTAAACAATATAAGTATATGAAGAGTGTATGTGACAGTCATTGGATGTACTCATTTTTATAAGTTTAACTAACTTAAACTATCAAGTTTTACCTCAGGCAACAGTGGTGACCTGTTGTGATTGGCTGAAAATTCAAGACAAGTCTGGACTTGTCTGTTGGAGGATACAGAGGAAATTGCACCAAACGCGAATTCAAAGTCTTTGCACTTTGCATGCAGAGAATATTTTGAAACTACCTTTGTATGTTTGGACCCAAGTTTGGACCCTTTGTGAGGATTTTTGCCTGCAAGAGGATGCCATTTTCTGTGTGAACAAGGTGAGTTGTTTTCTCTTTTTGAGTTCACTACATAGAGACTGCTGGAACTTTTGCAGTTTAAAAGGTGCATTTGAATGTGTGTAAATTTGAGATTGTCATAAGTGAGTAGGCAGCACCGTGTTCTTAGCGTGGCATTAAAACAAAAAAAAAAAACAATAAAACATTAATATGCCCTGGAAATGCAAGTTCTGCCCTGCCATCTGTGAGAAGAGAGAACAGCTTTTTAAACATTACAGGCTAAAACATGGAACTTATGGAAGAACTGAGCCCTTTCCTTGCTTTCACACCAGAATCACTGATCAACCTCAAACTGTAGATGCTCAAATTAAGTTTCACTGTTTGTCATGTGAATTTCATGAGCCCAGCACTGAAATTTAATATTTTGCTAAGGACTTCCAGTCATTCTTGGAGATGATCCATCTATGTTCTTCAAGAGCAGTTTGGTGAGTAAACCTCTCCTTCATACCATTCACATATCACATTGACCAGTGGCTCTAACGGCTTGTTTACAGTACCTAAAATAAAACCACATTTAATTATAAAAATCATTCATTCATTCATTCATTCATTCATTTTCTATACCGCTTAATCCTGTGTTCAGGGTCGCGGGGGACCTGGAGCCAATCCCAGTAGACTTCGGGCACTAGGCGGGGTACACCCTGGACAGGGTGCCAATCCATTATAAAAATCATAATAATAAATATTTCTATACAGCTGATTGTAGACAAGTTGCTGTTATCCTGAATATCTTTTTTTTTTGTCTTCTTTCTTGCACTATGTAGAGTCTTACTGAGGAAGACTCCATGAACATTCCAGAGGGACTCCTTTGCTATGACAACAGAGCTGCAAGTCCAGCACTGCCCCAACTCAACCCCTCAAGAGTGGGGATCATTTTAGAGGGGAGCCTAGCAATGGAGGGACTGACCAACCTACCTCAAGCAATGTGCCTCTTGTTTGGCTTAATTTACGCACTCCACCTGCAGTACCCGAAGTGCTTGAAAAACACTTTTACCTTCGTTCAGCAGGTGATGCTAAATTTAGGTCGAAGTGAGCTACCTCCAAAGGTTCAGATTTTCATCTGTTAACACATTTGTTGGATTGTTGTGTTTCAATAAAATAAATTAAAAGTACTGCATTCTGTATTTTCAAATATTTTCATTTGAATATATTAATATTTGTAAAACAACTATGTTTTTAAGTTCATTTGGCTTATAATATAAATTTATGATTATTGTACTTTTAAGTGGCCTCAATTGTATTTCTATTGCTGATTACTTAAACCATTTAAGTGTATAAAATGTAAAAAGTTAAATTTCTAACTATTGACCATTTGTGTTGACTATACTTAAATAAATTAATTTTTCCTACTGTCAATAACTTTAAAAAAATGAGGCAATCACTTGACGCAAATGGTTTAAGTACAGCCAACTTATTCGGGTTTACAGTGTAATAGAAAATTTATTAAATAGAAAAACTGAATCTGTTTGATCTGTAATGTTGGTCTGTAATATTTTATTACGTACGTATTTGATTAAAAAACTAAATATTGATCTATGACATTTGAGCACTGTGTTTATGAATGGAATTGGATTGAAACATTGTCATCAGTCACTATGTAAATATTACTGATCACATGATATAAATCTGAAATACATTTAACTTAGATAGTAAATGCAGTGGCTGAGATTAATTGGTATTTCCTGAACTAAACTGTCAACTGTTGTTGAGTGAAGACCTTGAAAAAAAATAAATCTACAAGAGCTTTGACCCAGATATACGTAAATCACACCACAGAGATTAAAGGATAAAATATATGTGTTTGATTTTTACAGATGTCGCCATTAAAAACCTGCGTTTCGAGAAAAGGGATCCCGTGACTTGCCGCGGCTTTGCGCGGCTGCGTGCGGGAGGCTGTGAACATGTCCTTCATTACCTGTAGGGGGCAGTCGTGTTTCAGTCTGAAGTATTGTGTGTCTACTGAAGCCGAAAATGTGTGCAAATTAAACTGCGCATGCGTGTTTGGAGTCGCTGTGCCGGCGCTGTGTATCAGTCGGTTGTGGATCATCACGGAGGTTACAACACGGTGTGGCTGCAGCTGGAGTTTGTCGTGTTCGAGGTAAGTTTAGCTTTCTTTTTTGGATGTGATTCTCGCTTTCATGACTCCCAATTAATGTTCATCTTAATCTCAGGACGTACAATTAGCAATTTCAGTTTTTAATAGTGTGGAGATTCACAAAACACCGTTTTCGTGTAAAAACCTGAACCTACGGAGCCCCCATGGGTCCTGTGGTAAATAAATAAATAAATAAATAAAATAATAACGAACCGAGCGCGCGGATTAATACACCGAGATGTGTGTTTCTTACCCCCACCCCAAGTGAAAACGGCGTCTTCAGACAAAGCCTCGCCAGTTAGATGCCATTTCTGAACAAACTGAGTCGTGTGTGTTAAAGCATTAAATGGTAAAAGAGCACTAGCAATAAACGTTTTTTTTCTGAAGCCGGACTTTATTAATGAGTTACGAGTAAAGAACCTGTACATATGTTCATACAGTATTGACAGCAGCTCTAATTTACTGCGGTAAAGCCAGCCGCGGTTCAGAAAAACACGGTCAAGCCAGCCGCGATTGATTTTAGTGCGCGCGCATATTACAGCGATTACGGTAGTTTCATGAACAACACAGAGAGAATGCCCCATATCTGAAAAATGCTGCAGTAAAATAGTTTCATATGTGGTGTGTATATAGTATGGGACGTCCTGAATAAGAACTGATCATTGTTGTTTTCTACTTATTAGAAATGGGGTCTTTATACCCCTTTAAAGTGTAATAATGTCCAATATCTCAAAAATGCTGCAGTAAAATAGTTTCATATGTGGTGTGTATATAGTATGGGACGTCCTGAATAAGAACTGATCATTGTTTTTTTTCTACTTTTTTTTTATTATCATATAATGTGTGTACATTATAGGGGATAAAAACTGACCATGGCGTTTTATACTTACTAGAATTTATTTTTTCATAGGTCTCTGAAGTGAAATAAAGGCATTTTATTTAACTTTTTTTCCCCATTGTGAACATTTGTTTATTTGACCTCTCTTCCAAAGCAGACGTTAATCCTCATTATAGAAAACATTCATTGAAGAATAACTGCTACTTTTGAACAGTAAAACAAAATAAAAATCAATTCTGGTATTTAGAAAGACTAAATACATTATTTTGTCTGTTTTCTACGAATTCTGCTGTAACTTATCTACATAAAACAATTATTTGAATGGTGAATATTTAAGAAAAATATTGTAACAGACAACCGTCAAAGTCACCAATAAATAACACGGATATTAAAGCAGAAATGCAAATAAATAAGCAAGTAAAAATTGACGAGCATGTTGTATTATCTCTCAGTCCTGGGCGTCTAAATGAAAAGCGCTCTGAAAGCGCGTTGTCTCTGTGTCGGTCCTGAAACTACCGTAATCACTGTAATATGTGCGCACACTAAAATCAATCGCGGCTGGCTTGACCGTGTTCTTCTGAACCGCGGCTGGCTTTACCGCAGTTCTAATTTGTCTAAATCGCATTGCAGACAATAAAAATAAGTCGAGTCATCCTGTGACCCTACATGCTTAATCTTTGCACACATGATTCTTGCTTCTCACTTTTTCCTTAATCCCTCACTGTTCTATCTTGTATTTTCTAACGGTGTCAGAAACTTTGTGTTAGTAGCACTGCTTGACGCCTTCCTCTTTTGTAATTTGCTTTGGATAAAGGCAAACTTACAAAAGATGAAGAAATGCCTGAATGTAGTTGTACGAATAAAAGATTATGTAATGATACAATGTAAATATTTTCACAGAAACAAAGTGTAAAGATGAGACGTGAATCTGAAGAGGATCTCTTTGATGATTGCCTGGTAAAGCATTGTTTTCTTATTAATTATACAATTTATTAATACCTTGAATATAGTGTTTGTTGTATTGGACAGAAGCATATAAATGCAAATGTATAGATAAATGAGTAATTATTGAACGAATTTTCATGTTTGGACTAACCCTTTAAATACAAACTCAGCATTCATCATAGGATTTCCTGACACTGTAAAGCCATCTCATGCCATGTTTTACTGATGCAAGATAAAGCAATTTAACCCAAATTTAACAATATGAAGTATATGAAGTGATGGTCATTTTTTTATTATCATTTATTTTTATTATTATTTTTTTCTCAATGAAGTCAGCACAGGTTGAAGCAATTCAGATTTTTTTGCTTCTCAAAATAAATGATTTATTTTCTTGTAAATTTTATGCAGGGGGACAGACGAAGTGACACCTTCTTAAAATCCTTGTCGTCCGTGCTGTTGAAGGGGAAGAACCGGTTGGTGTATCCATAATCCTTGAAGGAGAGGCTATTTTCAGAAAGTTCTTCTAGAACTTGATGGGATTAAGCTATCACCAAAAGTGCAAGCTTTAAAGATGAAGTTATCATCTTAAAACATTTGATTTGGCTTGACTACAAGTGTTTACATGTTGTGTTTACATGTTCAGCTTAAAATGTTTTCATGCATTAAGGTTTCAATGGCATACTTTTAAGTGCACTAGTCCAGAGTGCTGATTTGAAAGTTGCAACTTCACTGCTTCAGAGGGCTATTACGTTTTAACGTTTATTCTACAGTTTGTTTAAAGTATTTTCTGCTGCATTTTATTTCTAAATGAATGCTGTATTTTATTTATTTATTATTTTACACAATTTTGTTTAAAACAAGTATTTCAGGCCCTGGTGCCGTGCAGTTTTTTTCTATGGATGCAAATTTTAGCTGAATGCACTTTTATTAAAAAGACAACTTGGATCTAGACTGTGAATGTCACAAATATTTGGTAATGTTGGTGAATAAACTGTTTAATTATATTTTAGTTGTGTGATTTATGAAAGATATAGATGAAATAATTACTTAAGTTTCTTTCCAAAACATAAATTAGCAATGTTTACATTATTATAGGGAGTAATATAAATTGATAAAACCAAGTAAGGGAAAATCTCACAAAACATGTGTGTGTGTGTGTGTGTGTGTGTATATATATATATATATATATATATATATATATATATATATATATATATATATATTAGTTAATTCAGGGCTATTTATGATGGAGACACCTTTTTACGTTTTAAATATGTAAAACCTCCGCTGCGTGTATTCATTCACAGGCTGCAGCGCGCGCACAGAGAAATAGGAGACTGTGGTGTATGAGTGGATTGGAGAGAAGAGAGCTGTTCAGTTACTATAAAATATATATATATAAACATAATATGATCTTTTTGAGTTATAATGTTTTTTTTATTATTCATAAGAAAACCTTTCAGTTTTGTAAATATTCTAGTTATAGTGTGTTATTATTATTAGTTGGAGTCATAGGTAGCAAACCTACGCCCTTGTGTGTGTGTGTGTGTGTGTATGTATATATATGGAAATATAATTAATATTTTCGTGTTTAATTACAAAAAAAAAAAAACATTTTAATGGTTAGTGATTGTTGCAGACATTTACACTATTTTTGAGAACTATTAAGTTCTCCTTCAACGTGTCATAGCCGATAACTGCCCCTTGTAAGCCTTTGAATGGTGTTAAAAATACTTGCAAAACAAGTATTGCAGCCATACATTGGAGGGAACTTCTGAGGTGGTCAGTGATTGATGGCACGGTCGGTCGGAGGGGGTTGTGATCACACCTATAGATCTTTTGTTCTAGGCTATCGGTCAAATATCTCTCCACTTGGAAGCAAAAACATGCAAGGGATTTCAGCATCTCGACGCACATACTAAGCTGTTTATAAAGTAGACACTGTTTGTTTTTTCATTTTGTAATCTTTCCCGTGTTTACCGTGTACTGTACAATGTATATTCATTTTTTAATGAATTACTGTAAATAAACTACACATTCCGTTGATTTACCAGAAATGACTTTTCTGTTTTTTTTGTGTGCTAAACTAAACTTCAGGGTCAAAGTAATAGCGATTTTATTTGAAAAGTATTATATATTTACAATGCTGATAAGTTCAAGCTTAGATTCATATATAAACTGCTTCAAAGTCTTTCCGTGACCGCTGAAATCCGACAGACGCAGGGCTCAAGGGAGGTGTGTCTGTGTGTGTGTGTGTGTGCGCGCGCGTGTGTATGTGTGTGTGTGCGGGTTAGTGTGCCTGTCCTATTTCAGCGGATTTTTCCGCTACCGCAGATCAGTTTATCAACTTGTAATATATACATTTTAGGAATATATTAACATGTGCAGACATTTAAGGTTGCGCTGCCCTCTCTTGCCCCTGCGTAGAGCCTACACACACACACACACACACACACACATCTATCTATCTATCTATCTATCTATCTATCTATCTATCTATCTATTACATAAATACACATTTGGAATCTGCATCTACATTTTCTGTTACAAGTATAGAATTAGGTTCAGCTGAGACTCATGATCAATGGTGTTAGGGTACTTATGTAGTGATAATTAGTTTCAGCCAGATCATTAAAACTAACAATGGACTATGACACTCTTGAGAGGGGATATGAAGGTGTTATTCATTTATTTATTCTCTACAAGGGTGCGAACTACAGTACAGACCAAACTATAACTCTCTCTTACTACTATAAAAATTCTAGATATAAACAAACAAAATACAGCTTTTTTTCCTCAGAGGTAAACGGAAAAGTGAAGTTGTTCAGCTGTTCACTGTCACTGCAGCTTCTTCAAAGTCTTCCCACTCCGTGACCACTGAAATCCGACACGACACCACGTTAGGCTACGTCTTGACTCATTTGTATACCGACGGTGATTGGATGTTTCCCGAGGGCTCAGGGGAGTGTGTGTGTCTGTGTGTGTGTGTGTGTGTCTATGTGTGTGTGTCTGTGTGTGTGTGTGTCTATGTGTGTGTGTCTGTGTGTGTGTGTCTATGTGTGTGCGTCCGCGCGGGTACTTGTTCTACTGTTATAAAAACTCTAAATATAAACAAACAAAATACAGCTTTTTTTTCAGAGGTAAACGGAAAAGTGAAGATGTTCAGTGTCACTATGCAGATGTTACACTCAGTGGAGTTACCGAAATCATTGGTTTAGTCCTCATTGAGCTTTTGTTCCTCTTATGTGAGCATAAACAGTGAAACATTCCACAGGTTTAAAATACACCGCGGCCAAGTGAACCACGTTCCCGTCGAACGAAACGAGGCATAATCGTGGTGTTTGCTTCGGTTATGACACACCATAGTTTATTACCTGCTGTGGTAGATCTGAATATTTATTCAAACACAATAATAAAGCTTTATATCCTCAGGAGGGCTCAGTACATTGTTTTAGCGATAGTTTCACGGAAGCGAGTTCAGAACTAATCTAACCAAACCAAAAAAAAAATAGCTGGATAGTTTTGTTCTTCAGAAAAGATATCTGAAGTCACAGAGAGATCCTGCTCTGTAGAAGCTGCCTCAGTCTATTTGTGCAATTACTCCATCCCGCCCTTATCAATGATAGTATAGTAATGATGTCGCTGTTGATTATCTGTTCTTGTGCTTTTGAAAAATAAATATTTTTTTTCTAAGAACATGTAATAGGATGGTGTTTATTGCATATATGTATGTTTTTTTGTAATAGGCAAGTATATCAAAATAATTTAACTGTTTAATAGACATGGGTGTTTTTTTTTACAGATTCACTGTAAAACATGAAAATAATAATAATCTATTTGTGAGGTAGAATTAACCCAACATTCCAGTTAAAATGAACCAACAAACCCCAAACATATGGGTAGAACATTTGAACCATTTATGTGGTAGAATTAACCCAGCATTATAGTTAAATATCACCTAGCATTTGGATTGAATATTTAACCCATCTTGCTGGGTTAAATTAACCCAGCATTTAGTTAGTCCTATATTTACCCAGCAGCTATATATATATATATATATATATATATATATATATATATATATATTACATATATATATATATATATATATATATATATATATACACACACACAGACATGCGTGTGTCATTTTAATTCAAATGAACATTTTAATCTGTGCATGGGCGTCAACTCGCACGTTCTGTAATGTTCCATTGTCTTTTAGAGCCCATTACTAAAGCAGGTTACTAAAACCTGGCTTACTACCTATAAAAAATATTTCAATTTAACTCATGGGTCTCAATCACAGATGACACGACAAATTATATACTCTGAAACGTTCATTTGAACATTTAAAATGTTAATACAAAAATACAAAAACATGAATACTAATGTTATCATGGTGTAAATTATTAACATTAGGTCAGGTCCTGCCCTTAATTACTTCATATTATAATTACTTTTACATAGTATAGTTACTGGACTGACATTACCAAAACTAGCTATTTGATTTAGCCTTTCTAAAATCAACCCATATATCATTTATAATCAGAAAACATAAAACATATTATGATCTGTTCAACAGCCCATCTGTTTTAATTTAGTTTCTGTTTTTTATTATTCATAAGACAACCTTTCAGTTTTGTAAATATTCTAGTTATAGTGTGTTATGTTTTTCTTTAGGTTAAACGGTTTTGAGAATTAGACCATCCAGCTTAGATAAATGTTATGTCATTGATAAAATCTGGATTAAGGATATTTTATTATATAATTATATATATATATATATATATATATATATATATATATATATATATATATATATATATATATTTTAGTTTCCCCCTGAGGGATTGCCACCTTATTGTGGTCTGGGGGTTTGCGTGCCTCAACACAATTCAGCAAATACAATACTGTTACTATACAGTAAGGCGAGGTAAAAACAGTGCTTGAACATGATGCCCCCCTCCCCCCACCCCGTGTTGTCTGGTCTAGAACGGCGCTGCCTCTGACCGTCTTTTGTCTTGTAAATGAGTATTCTCACTCACCTTCCAATCCCCCCAGCGCACACACTCTGTTTGTACTGTAAACTGTACTGTAACTGTGTTTGCTAGGGCACTTGGTTATACACAGTACTTTAATGTATGGAACACTTACTTAACTTACTGGTTTGGTTTAAATATCGCTTATTACCTTATTCAACAAAATAAATTCATTATTAACGTATTGAAGTATTTTAGTTTAGAACTGCTTGTTTAGAACTGCTGAACAGCCGAAAACACACACACACCCATCCCCCCGCCAAAAACACACACGCACACACAGAGCAATTAACACCAGGAGTGGAAGGTGGAAGAATACCAAGTTTGTCGTTGCTCTTTTGGAGTTCTTAAAACCCAAAACATTTATTTATACTGAGAAAAAATTATCATGGGTCACAATCACAAACACAAATACATATAATCAAGTGTTTAACTGGTTTCATTTGTTTCTATGATCAATAATTATTATTTTCAGCCCAACTCTTTGACTATTTAAAACAAAGTTGTGTCCCATTTTTTGCCCATTGAAGTTGTTGGTTCAACTAAACAATTTTTAAATACCCAAACAATCCCCCAAAATTAAAACACGCAAAACATGACTTTAACAATTCAATTTATTCTTCCAAAACTAGTCAAAGTTAAAACAGTAATTTATATAAAACAGATGAATACATGTTGTCTTTTTGCTTAAAGTTCATTAAACAACCCGGATACACCAGCTGCTTATAAGTCTCTATCTATAGTCCTTTTACATTAAAATAAAAAATTTTCAAATATCAAAACTATTACATATTTGTTATTAATAATGTTATTACTTAACAGTTTAAGTCTTTGTTTCCCCCAAAGTACTGTATCAGACATTTTGCAGTTCTATGTTCAGAATATACAGTAGACCTGATCAAACATCATTCTAAAGCTGTCGGACTGTGACGTCATCGCTACCGCAGATCAGTTCATCAACTTGTAATATATACATTTTAGGAATATATTAACATGTGCAGACATTTAAGGGTGCGCTGCCCTCTCTTGCCCCTGCGTAGAGCCTACACACACACACACACACACACACATCTATCTATCTATTATATAAATACACATTTGGAATCTGCATCTACATTTTCTGTTACAAGTATAGAATTAGGTTCAGCTGAGACTCATGATCAATGGTGTTAGGGTACTTATGTAGTGATAATTAGTTTCAGCCAGATCATTAAAACTAACAATGGACTATGACACTCTTGAGAGGGGATATGAAGGTGTTATTCATTTATTTATTCTCTACAAGGGTGCGAACAACAGTACAGACCAAACTATAACTTATACTACTATAAAAATATAAACAAACAAAATACAGCTTTTTTTCCTCAGAGGTAAACGGAAAAGTGAAGTTGTTCAGCTGTTCACTGTCACTGCAGCTTCTTCAAAGTCTTCCCACTCCGTGACCACTGAAATCCGACACGACACCACGTTAGGCTACGTCTTGACTCATTTGTATACCGACGGTGATTGGATGTTTCCCGAGGGCTCAGGGGAGTGTGTGTGTCTCTGTGTGTGTGTGTGTGTCTATGTGTGTGTGTCATTGTTTTAGCGATAGTTTCAAGGAAGCGAGTTCAGAACTAATCTAACCAAACCAAAAAAAAAAAAAAACATCCGAAGCTTCAAATAGAATGAACGAACTAATGAAATTGATATATATGTAATTGATATACTGTATATACAGACGTGTGTGTGTCATTTTAATTCAAATGAACATTTTAATGCTTTCTGATACACTTATCAACTTATCCACATAAACTTATCAACACATACTCTCCGTGCACGCACATACAATCTCTAAAAAAGTACAATTAATAACATACATATACAAATAAACAAATGTATATTGAAGTTTACGGTGAATGCAGAGTCGGGTAAGCACATGTGATGACGCGCGCGCCCTCACCTCTTGTTACGGCTGCCTATTTGGCCAAAAAATAATTGAACGATATGCCTGGTCCTGGAAAGAGACAATAAATATATACAGTATATATTTTTTATACATTTATTGCATTGTTTGTTGTTTACAGTCAAGCCATTCACATACAATAAAATGTAAACATGAGATCTAAACTAAAAACTGTGCTCCCTGTGCTGGTGCTGGCAATATCATCTCTTTGTTCTGCTGTCTCCGGCTCCCTCCCTGGTCCTGAACCGTACCATACATACCAGATCAAGAACTTGAAGATGAAGATTATATCTCTGGTCTTCTCTCTCTGACGGGTTCCTCCCTAGTTTCTGATGATCTCAATTAGTTTGTAGTGTTGCTTGTCCAAGGAAACCAGTAATCTTGCTTGAAGTGGAGCAGATATAATTCTCAGAAACTCATTACTGATCTTTAAAAAAAAAAAAAAAGGTAAAAACAAAAATTGGACTGGCTCAAGTTCTTATGTTAGCAAATCTTAATTACAGTGTGTATAAAGTATAGAAAACAGTACACTACAAACAGCACTCACTCCAAATTAGCTTGTTCTATGTTTACGTCACTTTCCTATTAATTTTTACATCGTTAACCAACGGTACTTAAATATAATTATTTTCTTCGGCGCCGCTGACTTACTGTATAAACTCCGGTGTTTTTGAAAATCACCACGTTAGTTAGCTAATGCTAATGCAGGTAATATAGGTGGTTTTAGCTACAGTAGCAAACACGGACACAAAACTCAATCTACAAAGTAGTTGTTCCTGACATAAATCATGAATTTGCTCATAGAAGAGATACATTTAACATAGAAATGACATGAGTTTGCTTTCTTACCTGGTTTAAAGGAGTTTTCTTTGAGAATCTCCACCCGCATGTGATTCAGTCCGTGAAAATGCTGCGTCATGAGACACGGTTTGAAGCAGAAATGTCCTTTGTGAATGGATTAGATTTAAGTTTAATCAGGGGCTTTAACTAACAGTAACTGAAATACAGGTTCTGATATCCTTCCTTACTTGTTTCAACGTCATGCTCCGGTTTGAGGCGGAAATAAAATTATACCGGCAAAACTATGGTCTAAAGACTGCGCATGCGCAAATCACACTCAACCTAATAAGAGTACCTTGATCAAAATGAAATATTTCACTTTGGTTTCCTGCTGTAAACAGCATTATACTAAAAAAAAAAAAGATTCACCCATAAGCATAAATTAGACACTTCAGTTAAAAAGAGCAAATTATTTTTTTTACTAATGGAATGAGAAAAAAAACACATTAAACTAGGTTTACTTTTTTCAGTGGATCCCTCAATAATTTCTGTCTCCTTTGCCTGTGTTTGATAATGTGAAGCACATATACACTCATTCATCATGAAAGATCTATTATAAAACAAAATAAAATTCATGTTCGCTTCAGCACTGTTCATCCGCGTCCTTACATTCATTGTTGTACTTGGTCCGGCTT
Source organism: Channallabes apus (assembly GCA_030522415.1). Taxonomy (NCBI): domain Eukaryota; kingdom Metazoa; phylum Chordata; class Actinopteri; order Siluriformes; family Clariidae; genus Channallabes; species Channallabes apus. The sequence goes on from CM060110.1 coordinate 4,461,243, forward strand.
TTAGATAAAGTCCTTCCATGCGCCATCTGGCGGATATTCAGTGAAGCGCAACACATTTATTTAAAATTCCCGAATGTTGCCTCCGGCAAGACCCGGCACGCCGCGCGCTAAATTGCGGCATCCCGCGGGAAAACACGCAGGGTTTTAAGGGCGACATCTGTACCTGTAAATTTCATTTAAACCGTGTATAAATTCTAGAGTCACCAAAGTCTAGATTCACAGGTATTTGTCCTTATGTCAAATTAGTTATTTGTCTTTTTCTTTCACACCCACAAAAGACCTGAAACTAATAATAGAGATACAGAACCAGATCTAAGTCACAAAGGATTCACGTTAGCAAACAGAGTAAATGAAACCATCCTACTGGATCCGATTACAGACCTGTCCTGTTTCTGTGCAACAGCACAATTTGAAAGTCAAATAACCAAACCGCCCAGAGCCAGGGGGATCTTACATTCTATCATGTTTTTAAAATGAAAGTACACTTTATTATTTATTAATGAGAATTCATGTGTGTAAAATTAAGTTATTAAAAATAAAATAATATAATTGAACATTAAGTTGAAATAATATAATCTGGTGTTATAATATAATGTGTAAGACACAGTAATAAGCCGGATAAACCACAGAGTGTGTAGTGAGTGTGTAGTGAGTGTGTACAGAGTGTGTACTGTGTGTGTATAAGCTGATGATTGTGTCTGTAGATAATCATCTCTCTCTCTGTGTTACTGTTATAATAAAGAACATCATCAGTTATATTCTATCACTTACCTGATATTAACAGGAACAGCAGGATCAGGTGGTGACGGGGAACACGGGGAACACATCTCCCCATTTTCATAAAAATTCTTCACCTCATTTTATCCACATGACTTTCAGAGGATACATTACACACGAGCATGAGCCGCTTTACAAAGAGTCGAGTGAATGAACAAATGATGAAAAGATTCGAATCATTAGTTCTGGGAGGAGGAGCTGGAGGAGGAGGAGAGAGAGAGAGAGAGAAAGACAGTACTGGTAACATTAATTATTTATTTATTTAAGTATTTATTTATTTGTTTGTTTATTTGTTTGTTTGTTTGTAGCATTATCTGTGGTTGTATCAGTAGCAGTCATGATGAAACTGTTTCCATGTTGGAGATTCTCTCTAGTTATTAACAATGGTGTTTAGAAGTTATATTTTCCAGCAGGGCTTCACTGTAATTTCTATGTAACATGAAGAGAGAGAGGAAGGAAATGAGTGTTTACAGTGTAGTGAACCTGACCATCTGTCTGATTCCTGTAAATCACTGACTACTGGGGAGGGGAGTCATTAGGAGCCATGGAGACCAACACGGATACTTATCCAACAGGGAGCTCATTAGAGAAGACTGTCTGGTTCTTATCACTAAGACAACACACACACCTACTGTACACACACACACACACACACACACACACACACTGCACTAAACAGTTTTATGGGCCTGAACAGTAAAGTGTAACAACAGAGATAAAGAGACAGATGAGTTTAGAATGATGTAAAAAAAAAAAAAAAAACTTTTTAGGATTATACTAACATAAAATGTTAATAAAGTTATTTTTTTCTGATTCTAATCTTCCCTGTTTTTTCTCTCTTAGATGCGGACCAAACATAATTACAACACTGATGGAATTATTATTTAATGAACTTATTAAGATAAGATAAGATATACCTTTATTTGTCCCACAACATGGGAAATTTCTTTGCTACAGCAGCAGAAAAACTATAAAAAAAATGTGCAAATAAAAATAGTACAGTAGTAGACAGTACAGTGTATAAATACAAAAGAAAAAGAAAAACAATGCAAAACAAAAGAGTTGTACTTTCAAACAAATTGCACTCGTCCAACAATTTGCATTACGATAGTATTACACAGTTTAAAATTGTGTTATTGCACCATTCCTATTGCACACACATTTAAGATATTTGTAAAGTTTTGTAGTAGAAGAGGCGAGTTGCTCGGTCTGTCCGCTGTGCTTCGGTAAGCTTTTCTGGCGCCAGGAGAGACTCAGTCAAACACACACACACACACACACGTTGTCTGTCAGAAACGTCTCTGTTTATTAACAGCAAAAGATGGGGTTTATATATATTTGACCAAACGCCTGGGCTATAGACATATGTTACTACAAAGAGCATGAACCATTGTAAATGTCCTGGTGAGATCCTGAAGAATCAAAGGAGAGGAAGATAGAGGTGTCCGTGCAGAGACAGATCACAAGATGTTGGCTCGAGTTAGGGGGAGAGGGGGAAGGAGACAGAGGGAGATGGAGAGAGAGGGGAAGAGAGAGAGACATAAAGAGAGTCTGGGAAGGTGAGCGTGGGAGCGTTCACACCTTTAAGAACAGATGCAAGAGGAGACAGGAAGATAGCAGCAGGAAAGATTTAACACGTTAATATCAAATCTATGAGGAAGAGAACAAGAGAGTATAAATAACTCCTTTATATATAAAATAATTCTAACAATATTATAACTGTATTGTAACATAATATTATTATATTTAAGATATTGTAACATTATATAACGGTATACAACAGTGTGGAATATGGAGACTGGTTTAACTGGGATCAGCTCTGATTGTATAGTCTAGTAGATGTATAAATATTTAGTGCAAGTGTGTATGAATGTGTCCATGATTGTCCAGTCAGTGTTGTGAGCTTAAAAAGATGTTATTAGTCCTGTTTGGTGTAGTGAAGACCTTATCGCCTGCGGGAAGAAGCTCCTCCTCAGCCTCTCTGTATTGGCCTTTAGGGAGCGGAATCGCTTCCCAGACCGCAACAAAGAGAACAGTCCATTACTGGGGTGACTGAGGTCCTTCATGATCTTCCTGGCCTTAGTCCAGCACCGCTTGCTGTAGATCGAGTGCAGGTCAGGGAGCTCAGTGTGGATGATGCGCTCGGCTGATCGCACCACCCTCTGTAGAGCTCGTCTGTCCTGCATGGTGCTGTTCCCGAACCAGGTCGTGATGTTTCCCGTCAGGATGCTCTCTATGGTGCAGGAGTAGAAGTTCCTGAGCACCTTGGAGGGCAGTCTAAAGTCTCTCAAGCGTCTGAGGTGGTAGAGACACTGCCGGGCTTTTTTCACCACTGTGTTGATGTGACAGGACCATGACAGGTCCTGCGTGATGTGAACACCGAGGTATCTGAAGCTGTCCACTCTCTCCACTGGGCTCCTGTTGATGACGGGGGTCTGGTTGTTCCTCTCCTGCTTTGTACTAAAGTCCACTATCAGCTCCTTTGTCTTACTGATGTTCAGGAGGAGATTGTTCCTCTGGCACCAGTTCTCCAGATTTCCAATCTCCTCTAGGTAGTCCGACTCATCATTGTTGGTGATCAGTCCGACCACGACGGTGTCGTCAGCAAACTTGATGATGGAGGTGGAGTTGGTAGTGGCCACGCAGTCGTGGGTGTACAAAGAGTACAGCAGGGGGCTCAGAACACAACCCTGGGGGGCTCCAGTGCTGAGAGTGAGTGTAGCTGAGACATGTCCGCCCATCCTTACTGCCTGTGGTCTGCCAGTCAGAAAATTGGAGATCCACTGACATATAGATGAGCTGAGTCCCAGGTGCTCCAGCTTGCTGGTGAGTGTGGAGGGAATTATGGTATTAAAAGCAGAGCTGTAGTCGATGAAGAGCATTTTAACATAATTCCCTTTCCTAGTGTCCAGGTGAGTGAGTGATGTGTGGAGGAGATGAGAGATTGCATCGTCTGTTGAGCGGTTCTGACGGTATGCAAACTGTAGTGGGTCCAGTGTGTCAGGTAGTGAAGAAATGATGAAGTCTCTGATAAGGCGTTCAAAGCACTTCATCACTACTGAGGTGAGGGCTACAGGGCGATAGTCATTGAGGGAAGCAGGATGTGGTTTCTTCGGAACAGGAACAATGATGGACTCTTTGAAGCATGTGGGGATCACCGACTGAGATAAGGAGATGTTGAATATCTCAGTGAACACAGGTGCTAGCTGGTCTGCGCAGGATCTGAGGATACGACCTGAGATGCCGTCTGGTCCTGCTGCTTTCCTGGTGTTCACTCTCCTAAAGGCTCTCCTCATGTCGTGCTCGGAGATGATGAGCGCGTTCCCGGTGCTGGCAGTGTCTTCCTGTCTGCAGCCGTTAGCGCCGCTAGCATTAGCGGCGTTAGCATTAGCGGCGCTAGCATTAGCATCGCTAGCGTCTTTAGCTGCAGCCTCGAAGCGAGCATAGAAGGTGTTGAGCTCGTCTGCCAGAGTCGCGTCCGCGTTCGTCATACCGGATGTTGGTGCTTTATAATCCGTTATTGTTCTCAGTCCCTGCCACAGGCTCCTAGAGTCACTCTGTTGAAGCTGTGACTCTAGTTTTCTCCTGTAGCGCTGCTTCGCCTCTTTCACCGCTTTCCGCACGTTATATGACGCAGCCTTGTACGGTTCCATGTCCCCCGATGCAAGTCCCGTGTTTTAGGCGGTGGTGCGAGATCTCAGAGCGTCGCGGATGGTTTTATCCACCCACGGCTTCTGGTTGGGAAACGTTCTGATAGTCTTTTTCTCCACCGTATCGTCTACTAGCTTCCCAATAAATCCCACAACCGCTTTCGTAAACACGCTGACGTCATCATCGGAGCTGTTTCTGAACATGTCCCAGTCTGCGTCATCGAGTGCGTCCTGTAACGCGGCCACCGATTGGTCCGTCCAGCGCGCGACCTCCCTCTGAACTGGAACTTCCTGTTTCAGCCTTTGTTTATATTTTGGCATGAGGAAGATGGCGGCGTGGTCGGATTTACCAAACGCTGGACGAGATTCTGCCTTGTAAACATCTCTGACCATGGCATAACAATGGTCCAATGTCCTTTCGCCCCTGGTGGGGCAGGTGATGTGCTGATAAAAGTTCGGCGCTGCTCGTTTGAGGTTGGCACTATTAAAGTCCCCCGCCACAATGAGCGCAGCGTCCCGGTGTTGTGTCTGGTGCTGTGTGAGTGCCTCATGCAGCTCGCATAAGGCAGATTCAGTGTCTGCTTGTGGTGGTATGTAAACGGCACTGATTATGACCGATGTGAACTCCCGTGGAAGATAAAACGGACGACACATGATGGACAGTAGTTCCAGATTTGGTGTGCAGGAGCGTGTAAGAGGAACAACGCTCGCGCTGTTGCACCAGCTGTTGTTCACCATTAAGCACACGCCGCCTCCCCTTGACTTCCCCGAGTCCCTCGTCCTGTCCATGTGGTGAACCGAGAAGAACTCGGCTGGTTGTATGGCGTGGTCTGGCACCGCTGGGTTCAGCCATGTCTCGGTGAAGCAGAGAAGGTTGCAGTCCCGAATGTCTGCATAATAACTTGCTGCGCTCGGCAGTGTTGTTGTGCTGAGTGGGAAGGCTGAGAGTCGCGCAGGAATGCGGAAGCGCGGAGAGCCGGCGAGAGCGAGGAGAAACTGCGCAGGTTGGTTGCTGGTTTCATCGCATTCACTTGTGGTCGAAAGGAGGGTGTCCGTGATCTATGGAGGCAGATCGGTGTCATAAATAATTCACACAAAAAATACGATGTTCACGTGTGTAACCTAATTCAAATGCGTAAAACCCAATTCACGTGCACGAAAAAAAAAATATATTCACCAAAAAACACATTCACATGCTTAAAAAAATATACATATTCATAATATACAATTCACAAATGTGCAACTGTGTAAAATTTTTTTAATGTTTAAAATGTATGAGTGCATCATGGGCTGTGCATGTGAAAATCGTCTTACGTGTGTGAATATCGCTGGATTTGTGTGTGTGTGTTTGAGACTTTGCTGCCACGTTGGAGCGTCATTCGTGCTCTTTAGCCAATCAACCCTAACCCTAACCTAACCCTAACCCTAACCTAACCCTAACCCTAACCCTACATGTTTACACTTGCCATACCATCTGAAACATTGTGCATACTTAAAGGGAGGTTCTTGCGCTACACACCAGCCAAGATACAGACAAGGGTGAAATATGCTTAACTCTAGCTCTGTGATTTATATGCAAAGTTCGTGAAATGTCTCCATGGTCTTAAAATGGAGGAGGAGAAAAAAACGGGATAATTGCAACCTGTGCATATGCTTCATTCACCAAATACTGATTTCTTAATGTTATTTAGCCCAAATAAGCATTAACACAAGGCGGTGTGTGTGTTTGGTTGGGGGGGGGGGGATTTTTACTTTTCCATGTCACCTGGGATGTTATAATTCCACACGCGCCTTCCACTGGAGAATAACATTACATCATTAAACTGCGAATAAGTCGCTGTTTTAATGACGTACAGAACACAATGCCTCAGGAAATCCGATCTGTCTGTTTACACATTTACATATCACATTAGCACATATCTGATTTATATCCGATTTATTTTCATATATGAAGGAGGCCTGAAACCTGAAATCTCGAAATATCGGAATTCATGCGTTTTTTTTTCTGTTTACACGGACATAGAACATATCCGATATGTGTCGGAAATGAGGGAAAAATTGGAATTTGGTCACATTTACCTGACGGTGTAAACGTAGCCTAATAGTGTGTGTAGATGCGGTCATATTATTTCACTAGTTTTGACGCGTAGCTTTGTCTCAAAGTTTCACTCACACGACAGAAGTCCGATCTCTTTGTCTCTTGTAGTTTATTTTGTCAGCATCAAAGAATCAACACTTCATACAGTCGTCTTGAGTAAATCCACCGTGATTACAGACACCAGTTGCTGCATCTTGCAAATCTCTGACTTTTACAACAACCTGTTTGCTGTATCTTTTAAATTACAGTCTTAGCTTACGAATATAACAACACTCTTGCTGTATATATCCACTTACGGGAGCTTACGGTTACAACAACCTAGTTGCTGTATCTTACATTCTTAGCTTACCGGGAGCTCTCGTTAGCTGATGGTTACAGGTTGTATCTTACATTCCCAGCTTACGAGCTTACGCTCAAAAGCTTGTGTTTCCGTAGCCTTCCACATCTAAACTGAACTCTCTAACATATGACAGTCACACAAATGCATGTAATAGTAGAATGACATCACAGACCAACTTACGAGTGTCAAAATGGATGCATAACTTAGAAATATAAAGCTTATGGCTTATGTAACAAACTTAATGCTTAATGCTTTACTAATGAATAGAACAAGGTAGAATAAATGAAATAACAGCAAATAAAATAAAATAAAATAAAATAAACACAACAACAAATTCATAACAAGTGCGATATGGCACTTACATTCCAGCCCCTAATTGACAGGCATGGAGACTGAGAATTACAATTTTGTGTGGTTTTTTTTTTTTTTTGATAAAGCCATGAAATCAAACATTTTTACCCTTCTAAACGTTTTAAATCTTTTAAGTGTGTAATATTTATCTCAGATGTTTACATTTGCATATCAAATTTCATAACATATTACCACACATTTAACAGTCCATTTCACATATGAGGCACAGCTTGTCGATGGGTCTTTCCAGAGTGTTGGTCTTAGTTTTAACTAACACACGTCTCTGGGAACACTTTCGTGATTTATCCAATAACCCATGAATTGCTTGGAGAAGGCTCATCAGTTATTAACACTATATCTCCAAGCGAGAGGTTTTTTTTGTTTTGAAACCATTTTTGCCACCCCTGGAGCAAGGGCAAGTATTCACGCACCCATCGCTTCCAGAGCAGGTCTGATAGATGCTGGATCTGCTTCTCCCTGCGACGTGCATAGATGTCTTCTTTTTTGAAGAATCCAGAGGGCAGGTTTGGCTGTTTTTTCATCAGCAGCAGGTGGTTTGGTGTCAGAGGTTCCAGTTTGGGCGAGCAGCTGTTTCTTTTCACACATGCCTTTCGTTTTTGCTGTGTGTGAATTCCCTGTTTGAATTCTGCTGCTGCTTTACCGTTTTGCAACGTGAGAAGTTCTTCCTTAAAATTTTGTCTTTGAGTGAACTTAATGATTTCATTTTCTGCTCTTGTTAGGTCTTGAGCTTTTAGAGACTTGTGATTTTCTGTCTTTGGGTCATGTACTTGTGTTTTAACCCTTTCTGTTTTTTGTTTCAGCATGTCTCTGATGCGAAGGATCCAGGCAACTGATCTTTTTAACTTGTGCTAGTCAGAGAGATGATTAATCAGTTTACTCACTGCGTCTGTGTCTGTGTATTTTGTAATGCTCACAATATTCACTAAAGCTGAGAGCTTAACTTCATCAGCATTTTCATCAAAATTTTCTTTTATTGATGTGTCATGAATATTTTCAGGCCATTTGCACTCTGCTTCTTTGAGAAAGGAGGGACCATGGATCCAGTTAACATTTTTCATGAACTTTTCACAGGATACCCCCCTGGAGGCAGAATCAGCTGGGTTTTTTGAGGTATCAACGTACCTCCATTGCTGTGGCTTGGATGACTCTCTTATAATGGTGATTCTGAGGTATGAGACAGCTCCGTATCCCATTTCACTCGCATCCGAGAAGTGGTGGAGTTGTGCTGTTGCTGTAACTCCGAAGTCGGCTGGTTTTATGCACCTTGCTATGCTGAACTCGGACAGTCTGTGCAGCTCTTGCAGCCAGGTTTTCCATGCCGTTGCAAACTGCTCGGGAATGTCGTCATCCCAGGCTAGTTTTTCTTTACATAGCTGTTGCATTGGGATTGTTGCTGGCAGTATGGCAGGTGGGAGAAAGCCTAACGGGTCGTATGTTGAGCCAGTGACTGACAGAATTCCTCTTCTTGTCACAGGTCGTTCCTTTAAACTAATCTTAAACTTGAACATGTCTGAATCAATGCACCACAGCACCCCCAGAGCTCTCTCTATGGGCAGTGCATCTTTACTCAAGTCTAAGTCTCTCATGTCTTTGATCCTTTCACTCTCGGGAATGACAGTTAGTAGGGCACGGCTATTGCTTGCCCATTTAGTGAGGTTAAACCCTCCGCTTGCACAGAGATCTGTGAGATCATTGTATAGGGCGACTGCTTGGTCATGACTCGAAACAGATTTCAGGCAGTCGTCTACATAAAAGTTTTTAGGCACTGTATTGACTGCCACAGCAGATGCATTGCTGCGGTTTTCTTCTGCTGTCATTTTGAGGGCGAAGTTAGCAACACTAGGTGAAGATTTTGCACTGAACAGATGAACTACCATTTTGTATTCAACTAAGTCTTGGTTCACATCTCCATTCGGCCACCATAGGAAGCGCAGCAGATCTGTGTCTTTCTCGAGGACTTTCACGTGATAATACGTGGCTTCTACTGTGCCCTTTTTCTTGGACTTTATTTTAGCAGGTGCTATGGGGAGGATGCAATTACCTCCAGCCCCAGTGAGCGCATTTGATTCGTGACTCACAGCAGGTGGTGTATTTGTTGTATCACTTTCAGTTTCGTTTCTACGGGCGCTCGTAACTGACTGCGCCGTGTCTGGCACTGCTATGTGTAGCATGCGTGGATGTGGCTTTGAACACAATGAACATGTAATTTTTTTGGTACAGTCTTTCCACAAATGACCCTTTGTTAAACATCCGAAACAGAATCCGTTTCTTTTTAAGAATTCTACTTTGTCTTTGTGTGTCTTATCATTAAATTGGAAGCAATCGTCTAAGATATGCTCCCCTTTGCAATGTGCGCACGGTTTAGTGAAGGCGCTGACAGGTAATGTACCGGCATTCTTCATTGTAATCAAGTCTTTGTGAATTTTACCAACCTGTCTGTCCTCGGTTGCGACGCTGACCCTGGGTTCTCCTTGGCCCCTTTGTTTGGGTCCTTGAAGGGATGTGTGACAGGGTTTTCCGTCGCTGATTGCGGCGTCCAGGTCCGTAGAGTGCGCGCTGCTCAGGTGCGCGTTGCTTGATTCAGTGACTGCGCTCTCGGTTGCAGACTGCGCTCGGCTGTTGCATGTTGAGTTGGAACGGTGAGAGTGCGCGCTGCTCGGGCACGTGCTGCTCAATTCAATGAGTGCGCTCTCGTTCGCAGGCTGCGCTCGGCTGTTGCATGTTGAGTTGGAAAGATGAGAGTGCGCGCTGCTCGGGCATGCGCTGCTCGGACGCGCGCTGCTCGATTCAATGAGTGCGCTCTTGCTCTTGGGCGATCGGCTGTCGTATTTGCGATCTTGACGTTGAAGCACTCTTAATTTGGCATCATGCATAGCGAGCGCTGTTTTGGTTTCCAGTCTTTCTCTTTTTGCTTTTAGTTGCACTTTTTCGATTTCTAATTGGAGACGTTCTTCCAAGGTTGCAGCTTTTGCTAACAGAGCTGCTCTGTCGGCTTCTTCTTTCTTTAGTAGGGCTGAGGATGATGTAGAAGTTACAGACCTTTTGGATGCTGCCGTTATCTGTGACACTCTGACGCCCGGCGAGACATCTCCGCGTATTGGCAACGTCACAGAGTGGCCTTCAGTGTCCTTGGTGTCCGCTATCCAGCGACCCACCTTAGCTATGAATTCTGTGCGGCCTTGAGCCTCAGGTGCGCCGCAAGCGACCTGATCGCGTCTGTGTTCGTCTTTATGAGTGTACACAAGCACATCAACGTTACTTCTCATGAAGTTCTCTCTCAGCTTCCCGTATTCGGGTCTGTACTCAGTTTCAACGATGTCTAACTTACGTGCATAGTTCATAGGTGTCTTTAATGCAGTAGACGTTGCATTCAGTCGAATTCGCTTGCCTTTTCTTGCATCCAGCGCCTCGTTGAGGTTCTTTCTGTTCATCTCGTGGAGCGCCGTTAGGCTCCCCAGCCAAGTGCTGGGAGCGTTGTCCTTGTTGTTCGGCATGGTGAAGTTCGACGGCTATTCTCTTTCACTTTCCCTTTCAGCGTTCACTTGTTTTCATTCAAACAGCGTTCACTTGTTTTCGTTCAAACACTTACAGTGTGTGTGTTAGTTTCTTTCAGGAGGAATAAACTCACAGATGACAACAAGGTGATATTGTTTGTTTTTTCATTTCAGTAATATATATTTTGGTGCAGACTGTATTATGTGACAGTCTTTTCTAGCTGATAATAATCTTTTCGACCATTTTCAGTCTGGTTTTCGCCCCCTCCACAGCACTGAAACTGCACCTGTAAAGGTAGTGAACGATCTACTGCTTTCTGGTGATTCTGGTTCTTTGTCTATATTGCTGCTACAGTACTTGATCTCAGCTCTGCCTTCGATATGATACTGTCTCCCATGATTTACTTATTTCTCGTCTCTCTGGTCTGGGTATCTCTGGTACCGCTCTTTCTTGGTTTTCTTCCTATCTCAAATCAAATCAAATCAAATCACTTTTATTGTCACGTCACGTTACTGGTACACTGGTACAGTACACGTGAGTGAAATTCTTATGTGCAAGCTACACAAGCAATAGTGGTGTACAATTATAAGAATAAATACGTATGCATATCAATAGTACAGTATAAGAATAGTATAAACTAAAATAATATAAATAAAAAAATTGTAAAAATTGTGAATGCAAGTATACATAATATATATATATATATATATATATATATATATATATATATATACATACACATATACTGTATTTACATCTACATATATCTATATATACATACATACATCTACATATACACATATATGCATACATGTATATACACATACACACACGTTTGTGAGAGTATGTCTACTTGTGTATAATGTATAAGAATGTCCGCAATGAATGTTGTGCAAAAAGGCAATTATGTGCAGTATGGAGTGGAAAGTGGCTTAGTGACTATAAAGTGACAGTGTAAAGTGACCGTGTAGTGTCTATGAAGACCTATTGGTCAGTGTTCAGCAGTCTGATGGCCTGATGATAGAAGCTGTCCCTCAGCCTGCTGGTTCGGGACCGGATACTGCCATACCTCCTGCCTGACGGGAGCAGTTTAAATATGTTGTTGCTGGGGTGACTGGAGTCTTTGATGATCCTCCTCGCTTTCCTCAGGCACCGCTTCCTGTAGATGTCCTGGAGGGAGGGAAGCTCACCTCCAATTATCCTCTCGGAACACCGCACCACTCTCTGCAGAGCTTTGCGGTTGTAGGCGGTGCTGTTGCCGTACCAGGTTGTGATTGATCCAGTGAGGATGCTCTCGATGGCACAGCGGTAGAAGGTCCTGAGGATGCGGGGGCTCATGCCAAATCTCTTCAGTCTTCTGAGAAAGAAGAGTCGCTGCTGCGCCTTCTTCACTGTTTTGTTAATGTGAACTGACCAAGTGAGATCCTCTGCAATGTGAACACCCAGGAAGCGGAAGCTGCTCACTCTCTCCACAGCAGCGCCGTTGATGATGATGGGGGAATGTGCACCTCTACACCTCCGGAAGTCCACTATCAGCTCTTTGGTCTTTCCGACATTGAGGGAGAGGTGATTCTCCTGGCACCAATGTGTCAGGGCACTGACCTCCTCCCTGTATGCCGTCTCATCGCCGTTGGTGATAAGACCCACCACTGTTGTGTCGTCCGCAAACTTCACAACGATGTTGGAGCTGCTAGTGGCCATGCAGTCATATGTGTAGAGTGAGTACAGTAGAGGGCTCAGTACACACCCCTGTGGAGCACCAGTGTTCATTGTGACAGAGGATGAGGTGATACTGCCCAGTCTGACCATCTGGCGTCTGTCGGACAGAAAGTTGAGAATCCAGCTGCAGAGAGAGCTGCTCAATCCTAGATCTTGTAGTTTCCTGTCCAGCTTCGAGGGAACAATGGTGTTGAATGCGGAGCTATAGTCTACAAGCAGCATTCTCACATACGTATCCTTCTTCTCCAGGTGGGTGAGGGCAGTATGTAGAGTCAGGGCTATGGCGTCATCAGTGGACCTGTTGTGGCGGTATGCGAATTGTAGAGGGTCCAACGAGTCCGGCAGCGCAGAGCAGATGAAGTTCCTGACCAGTCTCTCCAGGCATTTGCTCACGATGGGGGTCAGGGCTACTGGTCGCCAGTCGTTCAGGGATGTAATGGTGGAAGATTTGGGTACAGGGACTATGGTGGCCGTTTTGAAGCAGGCTGGAACTACAGACAGAGAGAGGGAGAGGTTGAAGATGTTCATGAACACTCCAGCCAGCTGAGCCGCGCATGATTTAAAGACACGGCCGGGGATTCCGTCAGGACCAGCGGCTTTGCGTGTGTTCACCTGTCTGAAGCACTTCCTTACATCTTCTTCAGACACTGTGTGCGCACTGACGTCATCTATGATGCGAAGTTCGCTGTCCAGTTTCGTGGTGTTCGCTGTGTCGAATCTAGCGTAAAATACGTTTAGATCCTCACACAGAGAGGCCGTGGTCTGCGGTGTGCTGGTTTTCCCTCTGAAGTCTGCGATTGTATTCAGTCCCTGCCACATTCTTCGAGGATCATTAAATTGTTGTTCCACTTTGTCCCTGTACTCGCGTTTCGCAGATTTAATAGTCTTCCGGAGTTGGTAGGTGGCGTGTTTATATTCCAATGTGTTAGCAGAGGCAAAGACAGAGTTCCGTGCTGCCAGTGCCATGCGAACATCACTGTTTATCCATGGTTTCTGGTTTGGATAAATTTTCACTGTTTTGGATGGTACAACATCATCTACACATTTCCTGATAAATCCGCAGACTGAGTCTGCGTATTCATCAATGTTGTCTGCAGCTATTCGAAACATTTCCCAGTCCACGTGATCAAAACAGTCCTGTAACATGGAATCTGATTGGTCCGACCAACAGTGCACCTCCCTTAGAGCTGGAGCTTCCTGTTTCAACTTCTGCCTATAGGCAGGCAGAAGCAGAATGGAGCGGTGATCTGATTGGCCGAATGGGGCACGGGGGAGGGCTTTGTACGCATTCCGGAAGGAAGTGTAGCAGTGGTCGAGCAGCCGCTCTGCTCGTGTGTTGAATTGAATGTGTTGATGGAGTTTCGGTAAAACTTTCCTTAAGTTGGCTTTGTTAAAGTCTCCAGTTGTGATAAACACCGCCTCTGGGTGCACGGTTTCCTGACTACTGATCGCGCTGTACAGTTCCCCGTGTGCTCGGTCAGTGTCGGCTTGCGGGGGAATATAAACAGCCGTAATAATGACTGCTGAAAATTCTCTCGGTAGCCAGAATGGCCGACACATAAGCATTAGAAACTCCAGGTCCGGTGAGCAAAATGACTTTATCGGGTGCACGTTTGCATAATCACACCAGCTGTTGTTGATCATGAAGCACACGCCGCCGCCTTTGCTTTTTCCAGTTATCTCCCGCGACCTGTCTGCGCGGTGCACGGAGAATCCTGGTAGCTGAATCGCGGAGTCCGGTATCTTGTCCGACAACCAGGTTTCTGTAAGGCAGATCACGCAGCAGTCCCGCATCTCTCGCTGGAATGAGATTCGTGCCCGAAGTTCGCAAAGCTTGTTCTCTAGAGACTGCACATTAGCTAGTAGTAAGCTGGGGAGCGGTGGTCTGTTACTGCGCCGTCTCAGTCGAACCAAAACACCGGATCTTCTGCCTCTACGCCGGCGTTTGCGAGTTCCAGGGATACAGGACAAAGGCGTCTCGGACGAGATGAATGGGGGGTTTGTGAATGGAGGATCTGTGTTCCAAAACTTGAACTCCGGGAAACGGTAAGAAAGTCCTGCTCTTATATCCAGTAAGGTTTGGCGATCATACACAAGAAGACATAACGTGTTACTAGTAATAAAATAAAATAAAAATAGAATTAAATACAAAAACCCACTATTGCTTGAGAGAGCTCGCGACGAGGCAGCCATACTCGGCGCCATCTTGCTTGTACTCCAAGATGGAGTATCTATCTCTATCTATCTCTCAAATAGACAATTTTATATTTCTGTTAAGGATTTTCGATTGCCCACCGTCCCCCTGAAGGTGTTCCCCAGGTATCTGTTCTTGGCCCACTATTATTCACAATTTACATAATCCCAATCGGTCTGATCCTTCAACGTCATGGTCTTAACTATCACTTTTATGCAGACGACATTCAACTTTATTCTATCTGTACACCTACTCCATCCACACCAGCAACATTTCCACCAATTTCACCTGCGAGATTCCTGGCTCTCACATCAAAACATCTTCTTCTGTCATAAATTTAGGAGTAATCTTTAACTCCACACTCTCTTTTAAGCCTCACATTAAATCTGTCACTAAATCTGCATTCTTTCATTTGCGCCGCATTGCCCAATTGCGTCCCTTCATCAGTACCAAAGATGCTGAAACTGTCATCCATGAATTCGTATCATCACGCATTGATTACTGTAATGCCCTTTTCATTGGTCTACCTGACAGCTCCATCTCTAGATTACAATATATTCAAAACTCTGCGGCTAGAATACTCACTCATACCAAACGTTCTGCTCATATAACCCCAATCTTGTCCGATCTACATTGGCTCACAGTTGTCTACCGTATCAAATTCAAAATCCTTCTCCTTGTTTTCAAATCTATAAATGGCTTAGCTCCCAATTATCTTTTCAATCTCCTTTCCCCCTACATTCCGCCTCGTTCACTACGTTCCTCTGATTCTGTTTGTTTTTTTGTTGTCCCTCGGAACGGCCTCTCTTCAGTGGGCGGCAGATCATTCAGTGTTATTGCACCCAAACTTTGGAACTCTCTACCACACTCTGTCCGTTCTTTTAACAACATTTCCATATTTAAATCTTTACTCAAAACTCACTTGTTTTCCGAATGTTACACCTGAATCCACCTGGCCTCTGCATTTCTTTTCTTTTCTTTTCTTTTCTTTTCTTTTTTTACTGTTTTCTACGCATTGTAGTGTCCTTGAGCTCTGGAAAGGTGCTATATATATATATATATAAATATAAAATATATAATATATAAAATTTATTATTATTAAGTGTTTGGTGTGGGGGAACTTGTGCCTCAGTGGTTGATGTCTCGCCTACCATGCGGAAGGTCCGGGTTTGATTCCACTGGATGCAGTTTTGTTTCCAAGCCCGGATAAAATGGGAGGGTTGCATCAGGAAGAGCATCCGGCATGAAACACGCAGATTAGGCTCACTGGAGTTCCAAACTTGTCTGTAATGTGTTGGTGATGGTGTGTGTGTGTGTGTGATTGTCTTACAAGAATAGCAGAAAATCTCAGATCTTCAATTCTTCTAAGACAATCACATTACAGATAAGCATTAAGATAAGCAATAGTTATTTTATTTTATTATATTTACCACATAGCTGGAGCTAAATAAATAAAACAATTTGTATTTATCTGCTTGGGAGTTAATATTCATCTATGATTTTAAATTAATTTTACAAAAATTAAGTAATTAATTAGATCTCTTCAGTATGGCGTCTTACAGAGGTGCCGCGAGTCCGGCCCGTCTAGTCCACAGAAGAAGCCTATGGTAAAATCCTCTCACCTACTCTCTTCATCAGGATGGAGTGAAACCTGATGAATCAAATGTATCAGTAATATTACAGCTTCCCTCTCACTAACAGAAAAGCACTTCAGCGGCTGCTAGGTATAACATACTACCTGTCACAATACATACCTAATGAAGCCACCCCTCCTTGTTGCTAAAGAAACATATAGACTGGCCATGGCTCCTAAACAGCTGAAAACACTGTTACTACTATAAAGATTAAAATTTTAAAAAGTCCATGTAGGTGCAGGCAGATGCCTCAAAAGACGGCTTGGGAGCCACTCTGAGGCAGAAAGAACAACCTATAGAATATGCTTTATAAGCCCTATCTGCTGCTTAGAGCTACTATGCTCTGGATTTCGCTCTGAGGAAAATTCACCAGTATGTTTATGGTGTTCACATCAGAGTCCAGTTAGATCATAAACCGCTTGAGGCAATGTTCTCCAAACCCATTGGGGCAGCGTCAACCCATCTTCAAAGAATCCTGCTCCAGTTACAAAGGTATTACATTCACATCGTTTTCACTCCAGACAGTATTCCATTATAAACTCTGTAAATAGAAAAGCAATTACACACCAGGCCTCGCAGTGGCGCAGTGGTGCTTGCCCTATCATCCGGAGATCGCTTGTTCGGTTCCCGGGTGATGCTGTAACCTCCCGCAGCCGGAGGTCTAGAGAGAGCTGATTGGCCGAGCTCTCTCAAAGGGGTGGGATGAGAGGTACTTAGTGCTCCCACATTAATCACGGCTCTACAGCCAATCAGGGGTGTATGTGAGCTCGTGCAAGCGGATAGCGCGGTGCGTGAGCGAGCAGTTCGAAAAGATGCGGCCAGCTGGCGTCACATGATTCGGAGGAACTCGTGATCGTCTTCGGCCCTCCTGACTGATTGCCTTAATGTGGGAGCCCCCTAGTGACGGGGAGGAATTAGGGAGAAAATCAGAAAAAAAAGTAATTACACATCATATTACTCTTAATTAAATCTCTTTTCTTCAGCAGCCATGCTTGGGTAATGTGTGCATTATGAGGTTTTTCATTGTCTTGTTTAAATATGTTCTTTTCATTACTAATGGTTACTTTTGCCAAGTCTGGAAGGTCCTTTTCATCTTTCGTCTGAAGCACACAATGTCAATTACTTCCAAAACGGATATGAAATACGGGCTTGTCTGACAACAGCACAGATCCACCCCGTCCATCCCAGATGCCTTAGAGCCCAGAGCAGTTAATGGTGCTTCTGGACACTGTTAACAAAGGGCTGCCTTTTGGCACAATACAATTTTTTAAAGCAGAATTTGGAGAGCATACTGTACATTGTAGTGCTTAACTCAAGTTTGCCCGATACCCATGTGGTTATATCACTAAAAGATAAACGACGATTCTTGATGCAGTGACGTCTGAGGAATTGGAGCTGAAATCACTGCATATTCTTTTAATCTTTAATAAAATTTTTATAATTTCTTTTCATTGCTTGGGCGTCACCATTTTTAGAGGTAAGGGACCATCGAACGTCGAAAAAAACAAGAACATAATGTACTGTAGACTGTACCAAAATCAGAGGTTATCTGGAATGTCATATAATTTTATTCTTTTTACAGTCAAATGTCAGTGTTATAAGTCTAAACACAAAATCACACTACTGTTTACAATAATTAATTTTCTCCCACACACAGCCCTCTGGGCTTCCTGGTGGTGTACAGGTGATACACAGGACTCAGACCTCAGACATTCAGACCTATGACGTGTTTATACAGTATATTAGCATATTCAATTAAAAAAGCATATACATTTTTTGTTCAGTTCATGCAAATCGACATGCTATTTTTTTTAAGGAATTTTGTCACTGTTGTACTTCCATATAAAGCTGAATTTTTTATTTACTGTATGTCCTATATAGTTTTTTTTAACCTAAATGTCTTCTGTTTAAGGCTAAAACAATAGAGAAGACCTGTAAATCCTGTAGTTATTCTCCAGTTAGGCGGAGAGGGGGAAGAGAGAGAGAGAGAGAATGAGAAGGTGAGTGTTGGAGCGTTAGCACCTTAAGAGGAGACACGAAGGGAGCAGCATGGAAGATTTAACAGGTTAATATCAGATCTATGAGGAATGTATTATATTATATAAAATATATATAAAAGGTGGTATGTGAGATTTTTGGAGGGTTGTTGATAAATGTGTTTGCGCATGTGTTTATCAATTAAGTCACATTTGTTTTGAAGTGAATTAATTTATGTGTGTGTGTGTGTGTGTTGGGGGACGTGTTTATCAATTAAGTCACATTTGTTTTGAAGTGAATTAATTTATCTGTGTGATCAGCAGTGTTGGGGGACGTTACTTTTTAAAGTAACTAATTACATTACAAAATTACTGTCTTTAAAAAGTAATCAGTTACATTACAGCATTATTTTCTGATAAAAGTAACTAGTTCGAGTACTTTTCCATTACAGAAAATGGAAACTCCTTTGTGATTCCTCATGCATGTTGTTTTTAATCAAGACCTTTATAATTATTCTACCATCATCACTCTAGTTAACATAATCTGCTAACTACTAATACCCCTACCTCACCTACTAACACCCCTATCTCACCTACTAATACCCCTATCTCACCTACTAATACTCCTCTCTCACCCACTAACACCCCTATCTCACCCACTAACACCCCTATCTCACCCACTAACACCCCTATCTCACCCACTAATACCCCTATCTCACCCACTAACACCACTATCTCACCTACTAATACTCCTATCTCAGTTGTAGGACAACTTTCAGAAACTTGTTACGACCCCCGGTCTAGGGTCCAGGGACGCAACAAAGAAAATAATAATTTATAAATAAATAAACTTGCCAACCAAGATACTGTGTGTAGTCTTTTATTTTTTTATACACACACATGCACACACACATACAGGAAGCTCTTGGCTTCAGGGTTGGGCCTAGGCCAAAACAATAAACAAAACCCAGCCCCCTATCTCCTCCCTCAAAACTTACTAAGCTACAAAAAGAAATAAAAAGAAAAAACTGTCTAAAAGTATTTCTGTTCTGGCCAAAGTAAAACACTTTTAGAATCAGAAGTCACTCCACACACTGTATTGCTCACTGATTTTGCCTTACTTAAATTACCATGAGAATTGTTAATAACATAGGATTTCGTGACCACACCAACTCACTGTTTGTACAATCTAAAATGTTAAAATTCTTTGACCTTGTGGAATTTATACCTGCATTAACGATAAAGCTAGGAATAATCTGTTACCTGAAAACGTCTCGGGTTACTTTGCTGTAACCCTGTTCCCTGAAAGGCGGGAACGAGATGCTGCATGAAACGCTATGGGAACTATCTTGTCGCATTGCCGGCTGTGAAGCATGTGTGCAAAAACGTCAATATCTGGCTATATATAACCTCGGTCAGGTGATGTCATCTGATTAGATCCAGGTGGAGGTTATAAATACCGGTGAGCCGGCAACAACCTTCAGACTAATTTGTCTGAATGGACGTCCGGTCACGTGGTAGTGTGGCATTCGGACGCAGCATCTCGTTCCCGCCTTTCAGGGAACAGGGTTACGGCAAAGTAACCCGAGACATTCCCTTTCAAGGCTACACTCGATGCTGCGTGAAACGCTATGGGAACGAGAATACCAACGCCGCCTCACTACAGGTGTCTGGACCCCAAGGTTGTGTAGCATGTGCGCACAAGACCAAGAAGGTCTCAGATTCATGTCTGGGAAGCTGACTCGAGGACTCGTGAACCCAGAGTGGCATGGACATCCAGACTATAAAATCTTACAAATGTGTGCGGAGAGGACCAACCCGCCGCGTCACACACTTGTTGCAGGGGAGTACCTCTTGCAAGAGCAATAGATGAGGCGACCCCTCTGGTTGAATGAGCCCTGACTCCTAGGGGCGAAGTGAGTCCACGCGCCTCGTAGGAGAGGGCAATAGCATCTCTCACCCAGTGTGACAGAGTATGTGTGGTGGCGGCTGCCCCCCTGTTGCGGCCTCCATAACATATAAAGAGTTGCTCTGACTTACGCCACTGGCTGGTGCGGTGGCCTGAAGAGCACGTACTGGGCACAGTAGGTGAAGTTTCTCCTGCTCCGAATCCGCAAAAGGCGGAGGACAGAAGGCTTCCAGGAGGACAGGGTGCATGATTGAGAAAGGAACTTTCGGTAGAGTTTGGGTGAGGATACAGAATGGCCTTGACTAGCCCAGGGGCAAAGTCCAGGCAAGATGGGGAGGCTGACAATGCACGCAGGTCTCCGATCCTCTTTAGAGAGGTAATGGCCATGAGAAGAACCATCTTGAGAGTCAGAAGCTTGTCGGGCACTGACTCTAGCGGTTCAAAAGGAGTGTCGATTAGACCTTCGAGCACGATAGATAAATCCCACGGAGCCGTGACTCTAGTGGGTGGCCTCAACCGTTTAGCTCCAAGAATGAAACGGGCAACTAAAGGGTGATTTCTCACAGTAACCCCTTCAGTCAGAACGTGGCAGGCTGAAATAGCGGCCACGTACATTCTGAGGGTACTAGGGCACAAGCCCGAGGACAATTTCTCTTGCAGGATTTCCAGCACTGAAACGATTTGGCAGTGGACTGGGTCCACCTGCTTTGCCATGCACCAGCTCTCGAATACCTTCCATTTGAAGGCATAAATCCTTCTAGTGGAGGGAGCCCTAGCACTTAGGATGGTGTCAATTACGCCAGCTGAAAGGCCTTTTCCTTCTGCGCCTCTCGTCTAGCGAGATTCTAATCGGGTCGAGGTTGGGTGGCTGATGGCCTCGACACCTGGGCACGGCGTGGGAGAAATTTCCCAAAAGCTTGTTCATTCAAAGACTGGCCTCTCTAAATCTGGTGGCAACGGTATTAACTGCTTCGCCAAATAGGCCTGAGGGTGAGATGGGAGCATTGAGAAGGAATGCCCGATCTTTGTCCTTAATGCCAGTTAGATTTAGCCAGAGGTGCCTCTCTGCAGACACCAGGGAGGCCATAGAACGGCCAATAGCACAGGCTGCCTGTTTTGTCGCACGCAGGGACAGATCAGTAGCCCGGCGTAATTCTATGAACGCTTCCTGATTCATATTGCCGCTCGTGCTCAGATCATTCAGCAGGTCAGCCTGATACGCCTGCAAAACCGCCATGGTGTGCAAGGAAGCGCCGGCCTGACAAGCTGCTTAGAACGCCTTCCCTACCAGGGTAGAAGAAGTTCTACATGCCTTGGAGGGAAGGGTCGGCTTTTTTAGTGAGGATGATGCTCCAGGAGCGAGATAGCCCGCGAGCGTCTCCTCAATCTGGGACATCATCACATAACCTCGCGCCTTTGCATCAACGATGTTCGAATAAAACGAAGTTGAAGGTACAAAGATACGGAAAGAAAAAGGACGTCTCCATGAACGAGATAACTCGTTGTGGAGATCATCAAAAAAAGGGAGAGAGCGGCGTTGTGGCGCCATCTCCTGGCCACCCGACAGAAATCTGTCATCTAGTTTCGACCGTTTTGGGTGAGCTTGCTCTTGTGGCCAGTCAATGTGTAAACGTTCGACTGCGCGTGTTATAACCTCAATTAACTCATCATACTCTTTATCATCTCTAGAGGATCGTTCTGAGGTAGCTACATCCATATCTACAGAAGCAAGAGAGTGAGTCTCTCCCAAACACTCCCGAGAAGCACCGAAGTGCGTTCGCGAAGTGGAGGGAGAGAGAGCATGATCCGGGGAGGAGGCGAAAGAAAGGAGGGGCTCCGTCTCTCGTGCCTCGGCCAAATCAACCTGTGAGCCCCAGGAGTGCAGAGCGGCTCGTGGCTCCCTACAGAACGCGAGACGCGCTCGTAGCACCTTCATCTGGAGATTATCACAGTGCTCACACTCTCCTTCAAGTCCAAGGAGAGCGTGGCTTTCACCCAAACATTCAAAACAGAGGTTATGACTATAGTCTTGACAAAGACGGTTACTGCACGGGCATGAAACACTAAACTCGGCCATTATATCTGGTGAGTTTTATTGTTTTTTTTTTCTTTTTCTCTCTGTTTAGAATGGCTTTTTTTTTTAATGCTTGCTGCACACACGCGATCACAAGTCAGCATGAAGACAAATGATCTAAAGGTCGTTGCCGGCTCACCGGTATTTATAACCTCCACCTGGATCTAATCAGATGACGTCACCTGACCGAGGTTATATATAGCCAGATATTGGCGTTTTTGCACACATGCTTCACAGCCGGCAATGCGAGAAGATAGTTCCCATAGCGTTTCACGCAGCATCGAGTGTAGCCTTGAAAGGGAACATATAGAAACATATAGAAACATATAGAAATATATAGTTTTTGTAATTGTAATTTGTAATTGTAATTTAAGAGGCAAGGTAAATTTAAAGGTGCATAGCACAACAGTATTTTGTATATCTGTCTGTGGAGTGAAACTGTGGAACAGATTAGGTGAAGATTTAAAACAAATATTAAACAATAAAAACAATAAAATAAACAATAAAACCGTTTACAAGGAAATATAAAGAAGTGATCCTTAAAAAGTACAGGAATGAGGAGGGGTTAGGTTAATCTTTTTGTGTCAATTATATGGTGCAAACAAGACTGAATAAATAGCAAAGATCGAGTGTCAATGTATGGATAAGGGGACAGTATTTATGTGTTTACGTGTATAGGAATGTGTAAATGTACAGTATGTGTGTTTGTGTGTATATATGTATGTATGTATGTATATGTGTATGTATACAGTTTGTTTGTATGTACAGTATGTATGTGTGTATGTGTGTGTATGTATGTATGTATGTATTTATACTATGTGTGGCATAAATTGACTGAAATTGTCAAGCAGTTAAAAAGGGTAGGATTATAGAGTATGAAGTTTATACTTCTTCCTACTCCATTTCGAACATACAGTGGTTTGAAAAACTATTTGCCCCCCTCCTGATTTCTTATTCTTTTGCATGTTTGTCACACAAAATGTTTCTGATCATCAAACACATTTAACTATTAGTCAAAGATAACACAAGTATAAGAAAAAAATCCAAACCTACATGGCCCTATGTGAAAAAGTAATTGCCCCCTGAACCTAATAACTGGTTGGGCCACCCTTAGAAGCAATAACTGCGATCAAGCGTTTGCGATAACTTGCAACGAGTCTTTTACAGCGCTCTGGAGGAATTTTGGCCCACTCATCTTTGCAGAATTGTTGTAATTCAGCTTTATTTGAGGGTTTTCTAGCATGAACCGCCTTTTTAAGGTCATGCCACAACATCTCAATAGAATTCAGGTCAGGACTTTGACTAGGCCACTCCAAAGTCTTCATTTTGTTTTTCTTCAGCCATTCAGAGGTGGATTTGCTGGTGTGTTTTGGGTCATTGTCCTGCTGCAGCACCCAAGATCGCTTCAGCTTGAGTTGACAAACAGATGGCCGGACATTCTCCTTCAGGATTTTTTGGTAGACAGTAGAATTCATGGTTCCATCCATCACAGCAAGCCTTCCAGGTCCTGAAGCAGCAAAACAACCCCAGACCATCACACTACCACCACCATATTTTACTGTTGGTATGATGTTCTTTTTCTGAAATGCTGTGTTACTTTTACGCCAGATGTAACGGGACACGCACCTTCCAAAAAGTTCAACTTGTGTCTTATCGGTCCACAAGGTATTTTCCCAAAAGTCTTGGCAATCATTGAGATGTTTTTTAGCAAAATTGAGACGAGCCTTAATGTTCTTTTTGCTTAAAAGTGGTTTGCGCCTTGGAAATCTGCCATGCAGGCCGTTTTTGCCCAGTCTCTTTCTTATGGTGGAGTCGTGAACACTGACCTTAATTGAGGCAAGTGAGGCCTGCAGTTCTTTAGATGTCGTCCTGAGGTCTTTTGTGGCCTCTCGGATGAGTCGTCTCTGTGCTCTTGGGGTAAATTTGGTCGGCCGGCCCCTCCTGGGAAGGTTCACCACTGTTCCATGTTTTTGCCATTTGTGGATAATGGCTCTCACTGTGGTTCGCTGGAGTCCCAAAGCTTTAGAAATGGCTTTATAACCTTTACCAGACTGATAGATCTCAATTACTTTTGTTCTCATTTGTTCCTGAATTTCTTTGGATCTTGGCATGATGTCTAGCTTTTGAGGTGCTTTTGGTCTACTTCTCTGTGTCAGGTAGCTCCTATTTAAGTGATTTCTTGATTGAAACAGGTGTGGCAGTAATCAGGCCTGGGGGTGACTACAGAAATTGAACTCAGGTGTGATAAACCACAGTTAAGTTATTTTTTAACAAGGGGGGCAATCACTTTTTCACACAGGGCCATGTAGATTTGGAGGTTTTTTTCTCCCTTAATAACGTAAACCTTCATTTAAAAACTGCATTTTGTGTTCAATTATGTTATCTTTGACTAATAGTTAACGGTTTTTGATGAGCAGAAACATTTAAGTGTGACAAACATGCAAAAGAATAAGAAATCAGGAAGGGGGCAAATAGTTTTTCACACCACTGTACCTGTCTGCTTGTTCATTTTATTTATTTATTTATCTAATTTGTTTTATGTTCGAATAAAAGGATTCAAATCAATTACTGTTATTTTATTGAGAAGAACTTTACAACCTGACTGGTTAAATGTTAACTCACTCACTTGAACATTAAAGTAAAAATACAAAAAGAGAATTTACACATTTACATTTTTATTAAAAACACTGCAGTCTTTACATATAACACAATCTCTCTGAAGTTTCTCTCTGCTGTAGTTCTGTGTGTTCGAGCGACACTAAGCCAGAACAAGCCGTGTTCCAGGAAGAAGAGCCGACTATGCTTGCTAATTTAATAAACAAAATTCAATTAAAAAATAAATGAACAGCAACAGTAAATAAGAGCTTGAATAAGATCTGTGTCTCTCTCAGTCAGGAGCTTTAACAGGCTGGAGTTTATTTTTCAAGGTAAAAAACAGCAGGAAGCTTTAATGCCTAATTCAAACCTGAGCTCAGATTACTGGATCTGATTATAAATAAATAAATTAAAGGACGACTTCATACACACAGAGTAACGGATTAGGAACGACTGCTTTCTGGCTCACGGATTACATAAATTGTCTGAATAACGGATTACAATTTTGAAAATATAACTAAATAACCGAGTACTTAAATGGTGTTAGATTACTCGTTACATCAAAAAAGTAATTCAAATACTCTAACGCGTTACTTTATAACACGTTCTACCCAACACTGGTGGTCAGCTCATTGTTCATCATTAAGAGTGCCAAAATTCTTGCTGTTTCTTAAATTGAGTGATTTTTATTCATCTGCTCATCAATGCTTATCTCTGCAGTGAAGATACTGGACACTTTGTTTCTGTTTATGAAATGAATTCCTGCAATGTTCCTGCACTAACACACTGTTCTGACTTTAAGACTCAGTTTGTATCTGGACTTGTTGAATTCAGTTTAGAAGTTATCGGAAATTATAATGAGTATTGTATAAATCATGATAATTATAACTATTTGTGGAAAAATAAACACCAAATCTTTTAATGCAGGGTAAATTCACTGTTTGTTGGTTTAGTAAACACACCTGACACCCGTGGGGTTCTAGTGCTGTGGTTCCCCATAAAGCTTACAGTTTAATAGGAACCTAATCCTAAGTAATATTAATAAGTAATATTTTAATAGTCTGTTTATTTATTTATTAAAGCTATAACAGTGGTCCATTTCATAATATAATTGTACAATAACAGAAAGCAGATCATCAGCTAAACCCATACTAATGTGGATTAACTAATCATAACAACTGGATTGTGGGTGGGAGAAAGTCACTAAACTGTTTTTTCTTCATTGTGTTCAGAGCTACAGTACAGTATGTGGAGAAACAGGACGGGTGGCACTCTAGCAAATGTTTTAACTTGTTAAATGTTGAACACGTGAACACTGAGACACAGCTGAAACCTGAAGCTGCTGATTCACTAAATAAAACTGATATTCCAGTAAAAACTCTAAAGCCTTGTTGATGCTCCAGCTGTTTTTATCTTTAAAGCTGATATTCAGGATTCCATAAAGATCAGATGTAAATATTAAACTACTATTAGACACTGAGTCCTGAGGACACGCCCTAACCCCTACAGGGTTTCTCAGCACGGCTCAGATCACACATTAATCTGTTTGTACACACAGTTGTGACGTGACGAGACAAACCAGCAGGAGGACAAGTTCAGACACGAGATCAAGTCTAAAATCTATTAACTATAAAACTAATAGTTATTATACAGAATCACATTTTAAATATTAATGGAAATGGTTTATGGTTAAATATACAGTGAACATTTAGGACCAATTATGTAGAAAATAAAAAGTATAATGTTTATAATATCAGTTAAAATGATCAGTGATGTGAGGAGTTATTAGGATCGCTTCACCTCTGAGTAAAACACTGAGCCGTTCTCTTCAACACACTCGAGTTTCCTTCCTGTAAGACACAACAGTATATTTCAGTATCTGAATCAGGGGGAGACTTTATCACTCCTGTGGAACAAATGTGAGTTTTACACCAAAACCTCTAATGCATTTCACATCCTGATCATTTACACAAGTTTTACATTTACATTCACATTTGGGCATTTGGCAGACACTCTTATCCAGAGCGACTTACATTTTTATCTCATTATACATCTGAGCAGTTGAGGGTTAAGGGCTTTGCTCAGGGGCCCAACAGTGGCAACTTGGTGGTTGTGGGGTTTGAACCTGGGATCTTCCGAACCGTAGTCCAAATGTTGAATTACATAAACTGAACAAAATATCGATATGCTTTTTTTTATTGAATATATAAAATATAATATAATATATATATATATATATATATATATATGAACTACCCCTGTCCTCAGTTTTATATAAACACTTACCGCTTTAACTCTCTCTGGACTGAGTTTCACATCAGAGTAAGTCACATCCTCAGATTGTACAGAAACTAAATCTACAAAAGCAAATATGATTACTTACTAAATATAAAGACACAGAGTTTACAAAACACAGATTTAGAAATATGTCTTTATTACCTTCGTCCTTTTCCTTTTTCCTCCAAACATACAGAAACACTAACAGTGATAATAACAGCACAAGAACTCCAGCAGGTATCAGGACAGGAAGCAGAATACGGGAAAGCTCAGGTTTATCTGTTGTAAATAATGATAGATTTATAAATGCATCATCATGTTGTTCATCTAAAAGAGATTCTCATATATAATAATAATGAAGCCTGTACTATGAGCCTGAACTGAACTAATCCTCCACTGTGGTGTGTTAAAGACTCTGCCGTACCTGAGTGATGATCACAGAGCTGTGTGATGCTGAGAGAAGTTGTTTTACTGCTGACAGGGTTTGCAGACACACAGGTGTAAGTGTTAGTGTTAATGTCCTGGTTGTGTATTTGCAGTGTGAGACTGAGGTTAACACTGAGATCTGTGTTATTGGTGATATTGAGTCTCTCAGTCCCTCTGTACCAGGATAACGTCACGTCTTCTCCATTCTCCACAGTGCACAGGGGGAAACACACATCTGTGGGGGAAACACTTCGCCTTTCTCTTTGATTTCTTATTACTGGAGTTGAAACTGGAGCTAAAAGACAGAAACAAATATAAAAATATAACAGATTAGAAACAGCAGCTTTAAAGGAGAGATGAAGCCACAAAATAGTTAAAAATAACAGAGTTACTGTTAGAATATCTTCATGTTTATTCCTCTTACACCACAGCAATAAATATAAAAAGTCATTAAAATATTTATAGTTGTATTATATATTTAACATCCACAAAACAGATATAAACAGATGTTCTGTCATGAATTCCTCTCAGTGATTTGTAGTTACACTACTGTCAAAGCTGCTGTTATAGAGAATTAATCAACACCTTCTGACCAAATACACATTCAGGTGTTTACAGCACTGTGGTTTAAAGTTTAATAATAAACCTCTAATAATACCTTTTTGATTAAAGTTAAATAGAGACAAACAAATCTCATTCACACTTTTACTCACCATAAACACTGACACTGAAAGTCCTAGATGAGAGACGTCCAGTGATGACATGTAGTAAATAAACTCCAGAATGATTCCTGCTGATGTTCCTGATGGTTAAAGCTCCACTGATTCTGTCCAGCTGTAGTCGCTCTTTAAATCTCTCACTGATTTCTGTAACAGTTTCTCCTTTAAACACCAGACTGATCAATATCCTCTCCTCTGCTTTCTCAGGTCCATAAAACCACAGAATCTGAGCATCACTCTGGATCCCAGTTATCCCAGTATGGAGAGTTATAGTGGTTCCTTCCACTTCCTGCAGTGTGACCGTCTCGTCTCCAGCTGCACACAGTAAACCTGCACCACAGATTGAGCCTAGTGTTAATGACTTCAGACACATACAATGACTTTAAGTAACAAAAAAACTAAGGCACACATTAAAATAAATTTTAATAGAATTTACTGCTCCCTGTCACATTCTGCCATGGTGTTGGACTGTGGGCTGGGTGTTGAGGCATAGATGCAGAGGGGATGCAGTGAAACGCAAAGAGTCTTTAATAATCAAACAAACAAAAAGCAAACATGAACATGAACCACGGAGGTTGGCTAAAAACATGGAGCATGCTAACAAACAAGAACTCAAAATACAAACAGACTCGGGATGACATGATCTAATACAGTACAGACATGGGGATACTAACTGGACGAGACAAGACATACTAAACAGCCTAGAGGACTAAACACAAGGGACTATGCATGCAAGGGATAAACAAACACAAGACAGGCTTGGCTAGGTCTATTGGCTGAGCTGCACATTAGCTGCTAAGCTAGCTCATAGCTAATCAGACTAATGGCTACACCAGCCAGTAGCCTGAGACACAAGGGAATGAACAGACAAGGTACACAGCAGACTAGGTATGAAACAGACTAAGAACTCTAAAGGTTAGTGGCTAAAGATGTTAGTACCTAAACAGACTAAGAGCTAAGCAGACAATGAGACTAGACAGACACGAAGACTAGACAGACTAAGATCTAGACATGTTAGTATCACCCTCATTAGTATTGAAACAGACTACTAGCTAAACATGCAATGGGGGTTACTTACACAAAAGGGTAAACACAAAAGGCTAATTCTCCTAGAGGCTAATCCTGCTAGGAGACACAGAGACAAAGAGACATAAACTAAATCAAAGCAAATACAAACTTAACTTAAAATGCTCCTGAAACAAAAAGGCCAACCATACTGTTTAAACTAAAACAGAAAAGAACAAAACAAAACCCACATAACAGAAATCAATGCTCGACCCAGTTTCCCAGAACAAACAGGTATTTATAAAAGTGCTAATGAGCCTCCTCAGTTCAGGTGAGTATCCATGTCACCTGACCGAGGAGGCTTCTGGGAAACTGAGTCTAGGAACCAAAACTACAAAGTAAAAACACTGCCCTCTAGTGGGCAACCCTCACAGTACCCCCCCCCTTAAAAACGCTCCTCCGGAGCGCTAACGGAGGTCCTGGGTACCCTTCCCCCATGTCCCGGGTCATTCCACCCGACTGCGACGCCGACGAGCAGGCTCCCCAAGGTGGGTGGGAGGGTGGGCGAGCTTGAATTGCCGCCGAAGCCAGGCACCGGGTGCAGCAGCGGCCTGCACCCGAGGCTGGGTGGCGGAGGCAGCAATGGCTCGTCCTCGGGGCTGAGCGGCGGTGAGCTCATGACGTCGTCGGGTGGCGGAGGCAGCACTGGGCCGATGCCGCAGGCCGGGCGGCGGAGGCAGTGCCGGATCGCTGGTGTAGGCCGGGCGTTGGAGGCAGTGCTGTGTCGCTCTTGCCGGTGGAGCGCTGCCTGCAGCACTGAGTCGCCCTCCAAGTCGGGCGGCCGATGCAGCACTGTGTTGTCCTCACGCCGGGCGGCCTCTGCAGTACTGTGGCCTCCTTTGACACCGGGTGGCGATGGAAGCACGCTCTCGAAGTCTGGCGGTGGCGGGTCGCTGTCACCGCTGTGAACGAAGCTAGAGAGCGTGGTGAGGGTTTTCCCTGGCGAGGTCCTGGCTGGGCTCTGGGGACATGGAGCCTCCCACTGAGGCCCGCTGGCGAAACTGGAGCCTCCCACTGAGGCCCGCTGGCGAAACTGGAGCCTCCCACTGAGGCCCGCTGGCGAAACTGGAGCCTCCCACTGAGGCCCGCTGGCGAAACTGGAGCCTCCCCCTGAGGCCCGCTGGCGAAACTGGAGCCTCCCCCTGAGGCCCGCTGGCGAAACTGGAGCCTCCCTCTGAGGCCCGCTGGCGAAACTGGAGCCTCCCACTGAGGCCCCCTCACCTCCAGTTCAGTCCCCTGTTTTGACGTGGGGCAAGCTGATTATTCCTGGTCAGCTTGCCCAGGTGTTATAGTCCCAGCCCCCCCCCAAAATTTTCTCCCGGGGGGGCCCCTCTGCTATGCCTCTTGTTGGGTCGAGCATTCTGTCACATTCTGCCATGGTGTTGGACTGTGGGCTGGGTGTTGAGGCATAGATGCAGAGGGGATGCAGTGAAACGCAAAGAGTCTTTAATAATCAAACAAACAAAAAGCAAACATGAACATGAACCACGGAGGTTGGCTAAAAACATGGAGCATGCTAACAAACAAGAACTCAAAATACAAACAGACTCGGGATGACATGATCTAATACAGTACAGACATGGGGATACTAACTGGACGAGACAAGACATACTAAACAGCCTAGAGGACTAAACACAAGGGACTATGCATGCAAGGGATAAACAAACACAAGACAGGCTTGGCTAGGTCTATTGGCTGAGCTGCACATTAGCTGCTAAGCTAGCTCATAGCTAATCAGACTAATGGCTACACCAGCCAGTAGCCTGAGACACAAGGGAATGAACAGACAAGGTACACAGCAGACTAGGTATGAAACAGACTAAGAACTCTAAAGGTTAGTGGCTAAAGATGTTAGTACCTAAACAGACTAAGAGCTAAGCAGACAATGAGACTAGACAGACACGAAGACTAGACAGACTAAGATCTAGACATGTTAGTATCACCCTCATTAGTATTGAAACAGACTACTAGCTAAACATGCAATGGGGGTTACTTACACAAAAGGGTAAACACAAAAGGCTAATTCTCCTAGAGGCTAATCCTGCTAGGAGACACAGAGACAAAGAGACATAAACTAAATCAAAGCAAATACAAACTTAACTTAAAATGCTCCTGAAACAAAAAGGCCAACCATACTGTTTAAACTAAAACAGAAAAGAACAAAACAAAACCCACATAACAGAAATCAATGCTCGACCCAGTTTCCCAGAACAAACAGGTATTTATAAAAGTGCTAATGAGCCTCCTCAGTTCAGGTGAGTATCCATGTCACCTGACCGAGGAGGCTTCTGGGAAACTGAGTCTAGGAACCAAAACTACAAAGTAAAAACACTGCCCTCTAGTGGGCAACCCTCACACTCCCTTCAATTTTGCAGCCTGCAACAGAATGCTTCCTCAAATCAATACACAGCTAAATGTTTGTGTCTCCTTCCGCATTGTGGGTGACATAAGCGCTTCTTCTTCGTCTGTGTTTACCGGCGACTTGCATCAAACAAATAATTGCGAAAAAACATAACGCAAGCTTTTAAAATTAATTAAAAGAAGCTTCGAGGCAAATATTGCCTTGATCATTTTTTGTAATCGAATTACTCAAGGAATCGTTTCAGCCCTAATTATAGCTATATTTTTCTATTAAGCCTTGTGACAGTCATGATATTTAATAACCCATTTATTATTTAAATTCCACTAACAGCTTAACCTGATGATCCAGTACACTAAATTTTCAGCTTGATCAGTCTGAGTTCTGAAAACATATTTAACTTTCAACCTGTCGTATGTTACAGCTATTTAAGTAAACGACATCCGGTCTCTCCAGAATTGATTGGAATGTGTCAGCCATTTTGTTACAAATCTCAGTTAATGGTGAACATTGATTGCTCTTGGTTTTCAGCCTGAGAGTGATCAGTCCAAGCTAAATATTACCAATATCAGTCAAATGGGGAAAAAAGAAAAAACCAGCATAGTACTTTCAGCCACACAGACTTTTAGCTCTCGGACAAAAAAATCCTCAACTTCATTTGGCAGCACTTTCGTTTAAGACCTAGTAACTTCCTTGTCCGCTATATTGAGCTGTAAACTATTAACTCTGCTGGTCGACATTTGGCTGAATAATTACCGCATGACTTCAGTGCAATACTAAGGATTGTATTGAACCAGTCAAATCTGGACGATATTCAGTTTAACACTGAGGAAAATAATTTCCGTCCATCACACCAAGTACTAAACCTGGGTTTTACACACATACATTTGTTAAAGAAGGAGATGTTAAATATCCTCTGTACTTTTCCTTCCCAAATAATTTTGTAAGACTCTTAATATTTGCAGTGTGATGGTTGTGAAGGAAATGTGTAAACTTACCGAACGATATGGAGAGAAAAGTCCAGATAATCCTGTTTCCTGGTAAAATATTCAACTCCATTATCTACATCCACAGTCAGCGTCTCTCAGCCAAACATTTTCCTGTTGTTGTGAAAATCAGTGTCACTGAATAAGTTTATAAACAACGAAGGCAAGTGACATGATGTTGCTTCTCAAAACAAAGTCCTAAAGATACTGTATAAGCTTAGCATGAGTCACACACTGACACTGGAGCTCCTCCTGCATGGGCGTGTCTGTGTTTGTGTTTTCAGTCTGTACATGTTCCTCATACTATAAACACCTTCCGGTCTATAAACACCTTTTCGTGTTTAGTAGGGGCTTTAAATCTTATCATAAATTAAATAATGTATAATAAAAAAGGATAAATATAACTGTGGGTCTTCGTTTTTTAAATGGACCAAAATGAGATAATAACACTTACACTTAGTAACTGTGCTCATAGCTATTAGGTTTTATTATTCCAAAATCATTATACCATCTATGTAAATCCAGAAGCACATGATCAAGGCAATGAGAACAACATTTAGTGAATGTTAGAACTAGTTAGCTAATTAGCAAAAATCAGGTTAGTTGCAGGTGCTGAGTGTTAAATGTTGTAAACATTGTTAAATGTTGTCGTGGCAAATTTGTGGTGAACTATGCAATTTTTTCAAACAAAAAGTCAATAACTACTGGAATATTGAAAGAGCAAAAAAGTTTATTGCCACCAAAAGTAAATGGACAGCTCTGGACCGGCCAGACTAAAGACAAACAGGGCCCCACAAATTCTGCAAGATCTCCCCACTTCCCCAACTTTACATGGTTTATATACCCTTACTTAGCAATTACATCATTGTTTGCTTACATCAAATTTCACTCCAGACTGAGTGGTAGTAGTAGTCTTAATGTGGCAGCCCCCATGTGACGGGGAAGCACTGGATACCACTAAATTAGGGAGAAAATCGGGTGAAATCAAAAAAAGCCACAGGTCAGGGTGTGTATCCGACATGCTATACAGACTTGAGTGCGTTGACATTTACATTTAGGCATTTGGCAGACGCTCTTATCCAGAGCGACTTACACTTTTTTATTTATTTTTTATCGCGTTGAGTGTTCATCCTGTACGCACTGTACATGCAATGTCTGTACTTGTAATGATGTTCTTCAGATTTTGTATCATTGACATGACTAACATTTGTAATGAAGGTGATTCTTGAGTGCACTATGAAACATAATCCATGTAGCGCCCTGAACAGCACTGACAACAGACTGAATGTGTCCGCATGCAAAAGACACATTGTGCTTCTCGCATCAATCGAGTGTTTCCCACAGCTCTGAAATAGACTTGCGGTGGTGGCCAGTGGTGCAAATTACAGTGGAACCTCGGATTACGAGTAACGCGGTTTGCGAGTGTTGGTTTATGAGCACCGAGTATCATGTATCACGTATGCGCTTCTTGTTTTGACGCCGAGCATCATGCGATCACAACTGAGCCAACAGTTTTTCTCTCTCTTGTGCTGCGGAATTGTGGGTGCTCGTCTCTTACTGGTATAATCAACATCTGTTCACGCGTGTACTGTTGGAATACGAGCGCGCTTCTGAAACGAATTATGCTCGTAATCTGAAACAACCTGTAACTGTAAACTGAAACAAACTAAAATTGCGATTTTCAATTAATTTGTGCTCGCTATGTTTTGAGACTGGTGTGTGTGTGTGTGTGTGTGTGTGTGTGAAGAGTGGGTTTGAGACTAATTCGTACATTCAACTGCAGGCAGGTGTTTGATTACTTCGAAAAAGACTGCAGAAGGAGTGCGTCAGTTTTGTTTAGAAGGCCCCCATTCTCAGTCAGGAGAGCCGGCTAGCCACTACTGCAAAGCGCAGTGCTAAGGAGTATGTGAGAGCGCGTCTGTAACTCTGTCACGCCGACATCATCACTCACCTGCAGCAAGGAGAGTGGGAAATGAAAGGGGCCACGTCACGTACCCCAGGGGCTCTAAAGGTGTGTGGAATTATCTCAGTGTTTAAGAAATTAAGAAATTTCCCCACTGCGGGACAAATAAAGGTTTATCTTCTTCTATCTTATTTATGTCAAGAAACAAGCGTTAAAGAACCGTATGCCCCAGCACTTACAGTCTCGCCGAGAGCCAGCCATTGCAATACAGCTGCTGAAAGGGCAAAGTCCACTGCTTTGATGCAAGTTCCCAGTCAGGAAAGTTGCCAAGACATCGGACTATCAGCTTGACTCATGTGTGAGAATGCACCGAAAGATGGCTGGCCTGACTGGTGGAGGTGCTGTTACAGAATCAGCAACCACCACTGCCTCTGTGAGACCCTTTTTGCCACTCTGCCGCTATTTTTGCTCGCCAGCTGAGTGCCGACCTACCAACTGGGCACTTCCACCGGACCTGCACATGCACATCCTCATTCCTTACCTCCACTTCTTTCCTCTCTCCCTCCTCAACCCTCCTTCCATATTTTTTATTTTAATTACTCTTTTTCCATAAGACCTTGCCTCATGTCTGTGGTGCAGCCCAAACGTAAGATCATACAGTACACATGTTAATAAAACAATAAAAATAAATAAGATGTATGTATTTCTATTTATAATTGTTCACACACAGTAAGCTAACAATTAACATTCTACTGGTTTGACTTGTCTACAGATCCAGAGGGGAAAGAGAGAGTAAGAGAGAGAGACATTAATAAAATAAGAAGGTGATCATGGGAGTGTTAAGAGCTTTAAGAAACAATTCACCAAACAATTGAAACTCTAACACAGTGGTACTGTACGTTATCATGTCTACCATTCAGCTCGTTCAGTGTGTATAGCGCAGGATGTCCAGACATTGTTCCTCCGATGGAGAAGATATTAGGGTTAGAGAATGCGGGAGCAGCATTATTCCCGTAGCAGAAAGTCTGAGTGCCTCAGGCAGAGATAACCAGTCCTGAACTCCGGCATTAGAGCCCTCACAGTGGGGCAAGTGGGTGACGACTTGGCTGCACGCTCATTTAGCCAAAGCTAATGCTAAGGCTAGCCTACCGGAGCACAACATGTTTGATCTCCTCAGTGCTGCACCCGCTGAGAAACCTAAAAGAGTTCTGGTTATAGGAGACTCTATACTGAGGCACGTGACATTAGCTAGACCTTTAGGGGCGCCAGCGGCAGTGGTTAGGTGTATCCCGGGAGCCAGAGCACCGGACATAGCAGGTAATCTTAGGGCTCTAGGACAGCACAGGTTCTCTAAGATAGTTGTACATGCTGGAGCTAACGATATACACCTTCGTCAGTCAGAGGTTAGTAAGAATAACTTTACAGAGGTGTTTAAATTAGCGAAGGCGATGTCAGATGAAGTAGTATGCTCTGGTCCCATCCCAATGAGACGTGGCGACATAGCTTACAGCAGGTTATGGTCGCTGAACCGCTGGATGTCCAGGTGGTGCTCCGAAAATAATGTGGACTTTATAGATAATTGGAAGACCTTTGAGGGCAAAGCTGGCCTGTTAGGGCGGGACGGTGTCCATCCCACTCGGGAAGGTGCTGCTCTCATTTCCTGCAGTATAGCTCATAGTCTCAGTAGAGGCCTAGTTAATCGGTGACAATCCAGAGCCCAGGCCAGGGAGCAGACAGACAGGCTAAACCAACCGTCTGCTAGCTGCATAGAGTCGTCACTCAGGGTTCACCATATTGAGACTGTGTCTGTTCCCCGATCTAAGCAAAAATGTAGAAAGACTCAGAAAGTCTGTTTCAATAATCTAACATAAAGACCACAAACTCCGATCATACTGAATGCGCAGCCGGCACCTCTGATCTGAAGATAGGATTGTTAAATATTAGATCTCTCGCATCAAAAGCGGTTATTGTTAATGAAATTATCACAGATCAGGTGTTTGATATACTCTGTTTAACTGAAACATGGGTTAAACAGGACGAGTATGTAGCTCTAAATGAAGCTAGTCCTCCTGGATACAGCTACATACACCAGCCTCGGTTAACTGGTAGAGGAGGAGGCGTCGCAGTTATTCATAATGATAATCTGTCTATCGTACAAAAACACGGACACAAATTTAACTCATTTTAAATTCTTTATAGTAACATAAGTGTACTTAAGTATATTAAATCAGCTCAGTCGATTCCACTAATTATAATTTACAGACCTCCAGGGCCGTATTCTGAATTTCTTAGTGAATTTGCAGATTTCATCTCAGACCTGGTCATTTCTGTAGACAAAGTGTTAATTGCCGGAGATTTTAACATTCATTTTGAGAATCCAGAAGACCCTCTGAGAACAGCATTTATATCCATACTGGACTCCGTAGGCGTAAATCAGTGTGTAGTAAGACCCACTCATAAAGCAGGTCACACTTTAGACTTAATGATATTCTTCGGATTAAGTATAATAAATGCATTCACAATTCCACTGTCTGAAATTATCTCAGATCACTATCTTGTCTCCATTCAAGTGTCACAGTGATAATGTACGCACAGCACCGCGCTACCGTATTAAACGTACTTTCACATCAACTACCACACACAGTTTTATCAGTAATCTCCCAGAGTTACCAACTTCGATTAGGTCACCGTCTGACCCCACAGAACTTTAAAACCATGTTTTAAAGAATCAGGTCGGAAGAATTTTTTTTACTAAGACACAATATACTGTATAGGTCTGTGTACATGTTTTTAAAATTAAATAAATTAAGTTTCTACATAAAGGCCAATTTACACTAAACAATAATAAAGTAAATCAGTGCTTGTTGTGAGTTTCCTCCGGGTACTTCGGTTTCCTCTCACAGTCCAAAGACATGCAAGTTAGGCTAATTGTGTGAATGAGTGTATGTGTGTGTGCCCTGCGATGGATACCCAGCCTTGTGCCCCAAGTCTCCTGGATTAGGCTCCAGGTCCCCGAGACCCTGAATTCAGGATAAAGCGGTATAGAAGATGAGTGAGTGAGAGTGAATGTTTATTGTAACTCTGAGTTTAATCCTAAACTTCTCTCAGGTTCACTGTTGTACAGTTTTATACAGAAACCAGCTGTAAGGTTTTTTCTCTATCTTGGAGAATCTAACACAGATCCTCTGGACACTTTAATTCTTACTTTAATCCTGTTTATTAAACCTGACCAGCCTCCATTATGGATTTATCTGGAAACTGCTCCATTACTGGCAGTGGTGTCAAAAGTATTCACATTCATTACTTGAGTAGAAGTATAGATACTAGGGTTTAAAAAGACTTCTTTAGAAGTTGAAGTATCAACTCAAGCTTTTTACTCAAGTAAAAGTGTAAAAGTACTGGTTTCAAAACTACTTAAAGTATAAAAGTAAAAGTGACATGAGGGGAAAAAGCATTAAGGATAAAAGCTTAGGCTGTGCCACGGGCCTACAGTATATACTACTGTACAATAACAACTCATAAAAAAAAAAAGAAAAATGTGTTGTTTTTTTGTTGTATTTTTAACGGCCATAGTGATTTGGGATTCTGTATATGGCAATTGAAAAAGAATGCATTTTAGTACAATGCAAATACATTAAAGAACCATATATGTGAACTGCTGAGCATTAACATGTTTTATGGAGAAGAAGATATGATAACTAGTTGCCTATAAGTATTTTAATGGTGCAAAAAGTCAAACTTCAGAGGCAACCAGTAACCTTTATTGGAATGTAAATGTACATCCAAGCTTAGCTGCAGGAATCTGTGAGGACAACATACAAGAAAATTAGTGACCCAGGGCAGGCTTAGTAACAATTACCCTTGTGTGGTTGTCTACAATAATCATTAGTGTTGTCAGAATGAAGGATTCATCCAAGTGGTTAATCAAAAATAAATAAATAAATAATAATAATCATTCCTGTTACCCTACTGGTGCTGTTACCTTCCTCGCTGGTGCTTAGTTGTGACATTTCACTCGAATCTTGAGTCTCTATTACGGACAGCTTCGTCTACTTATCACAACCTTATCAACCGAAAATGCTAATTTATTCAAACTTCCTTGCTGAATCGAGTACCAACCAATAGGGTGTCGGACTGGTATGTTTATACTTCTCATCCAACCACAATCAAATTCGCTCCATCCGGATGGTGCGATTTTTTATTATTTTTTTTAAATGACATGCTGAAATAAAATAGGAGTAACGAGGCTATATTTAATATGTAAGGAGTAGAAAGTACAGATAATTGTGTGAAAATGTAAGGAGTAGAAGTAAAAAGTCGGCTGAAAAATAATTACTCCAGTAAAGTATAGATACCCAAAATTTCTACTTAAGTAAAGGAACGAAGTATTTGTACATTTAAACCATCTAACATTTAAAGATGAACGTTTTGAAATCTGGGTAATTCGTCTTTTTTCATGACATTTTAAACCCAAAAACAGCAGATAATATTCTAAGACTAAGTGTGTGTATAAAGAGAAATAATGTTGGTTTTACACAGTACTACACAATATACAGTACTACTACAGTACTACTGTATATTGTGTGTTATAGACATTATTGTTTAGTTCAAAGATGATGAGCTTGCTGTTTTTATCATTAGAGTTTTTTCTAACTTTAAAGCTGATGGCAGGGATTAAAGTGAAAAAAAATCTTCTGACTGAACTTTTTTCAGGCCGAGCCATATTCCTTTAACAAACACTTTATTTAAATAGTCGAGACCAATAGCGTTAGGGGAGATTAAACCGCTTTAATATTGCCAGTTTGCATATTTTAAAAGCTATTTGTAATCTTTGAAAAAAAAATATATACCTTGACAAATAATCAACCATCTACCACATATCTTTTCAGTGCATGTTTTTATTTATCTTATAACACCAAACAATGTTTTGTGAAACTCTTAATAATTAACAGAAAAAAGTAATAGCACCACCATTAAATTCCAAAAAGTGCTTTTTCAGTGCATGTTTTATGTATCTTAAAGAAAACATCTTCGTTTTCAGCTTAGATGACAAATCGGATTTCCTGTAAGCAGCAATGCCATGTGTGCAAGTAGTAGGCATGTGCATTAGACATAGACAATCTTGAAAGTGCACTCTTGTCTTTGACAACTGATTGCATTAAATTAACTAGTGGTTGTGAGACTGTGACCAGTAGCGGTTCTACACTGAAGTGCGCCCTGGGTGAGACTCCCTCCCGGCGTTGGGTTTACCGTCTATAAAGGGCTAACGGCTAATCGCGGCTAACGGCATCATCCGGGCTTAGTTCGCGACAGAATGAAGTATAAAGATATAAATAATATATATATATATATATATAAAAGATATAAGCGGGTATAAACATAGTAAGGGCCCATCTGATTGGTCAAATTTGGACACACAAATGCTTGGCAAATAAAGTATTTATCGCAACTCCTTGCGATATGGTTATCGCGCATGCCATTATCGCGATAATATTTTTTCGATATATCGTGCAGCCCTAAATGACATCATATGAGATCTGCTCCCCTATTGCATGATTTCTGCTTATGACAGCGAGGCCAGTGAGACGTTCCTGAGACATGGTTGACCTCAGGTATGTCTTGATTAACCTGAGTTTGGAAAAGCTCGTCTCTGCTTGAGCTACAGTCACTGGCAATGTAAGTGCAATCCTGAGAGCAGTCCAAAAGTTGGGGTAGATCTCAGATAGATCCTTATCGTGCAGAAAAGTGATAAGCTCAAAGAGGCTCGTGGTTTTTGATGGCAGTCATTAGACACTTTATTAATCTAATCTAAGGGAGGAACAATTAGCTCCTTGGTTAATTTACTGCCTCAAATTATATGCTTTGTCACGTAACAGAGTTATAGCAAATGGAAAATGTCTTTTAAACTATCTACACATATGTAAATTAAACTGGCTATTTACAGTATACTGTAAATATATAGTAAATATATCGGCTATAGCCAACATTAACATAATAAACAATGGAAATAAATAACTGTACTTGCTGCAGTCTTGCTGCAAAGCATCATTTTGTGGTTACATTTTGTGGTATTTAATAGAAACCATTAGAATTTCTGTGATGGTTTGTAAATTAGGCTTTTATTGTGTGTGTGTGTGTGTGTGTGTGTGTGTGTGTGTGTGTGTGTGTGTGTGTTTTTAACAAGGTAAGCATAGCAAGCATCATAAGCAAGAAGGCTAACAAACCTAAGAGTTAATGTTATACCACTAATTAACATGATGACATGAATAACTTAATCATACAGAGAGAACATTGTTATATATCTTTATCTTTTATCCGTTTCTCTTCATCTTCTTTTTTTCTAAATTGGGCCCCTGACAGCTTTGGCCTTTTTCTCTCCATCGCTGTGTTTATACTTTATAATCGACGATTCAACAATCAGCAGATTTCCCCCAACGCTGTCACTCACGACCAGAAGTCAAGACTAAACCAATTCACCTCCACATCATCATCGCTTTTATTATCTATTGTTATTTGCCATTTCACACAATTAAATACATGAAAAAAGTGCAAATTACTGGTGTGTGTTTATAATATTTTGAATTAAATGTGCGTCATTTGTAAGAAAGTCAGGTAGACATCATTTAGCCCCCTTCTTGTCCGCTTCATTTGGGAGAGGTGAACTGCACTCTGCGTCTCTCCCCCCCCCCCCCGCCATCCGCTCTCCTCTCTGCTCAAACACCGCCCCCTCCCGCCTCTCATGCTTCTGTGCGGCTCATTCAGTGGCGGCGCGAGCGCAGGCAGCACAGATAATAGAAAACCGCTTAGCGGCACAGATTATTTTTTTTACTCCAGGTTCGTGTGCAGCCCCCCACGTGACATAAAAAAATGCCCCCTTGGGCGGCTGCCCACTTCGCCCTACCCTAAAACCGCCACTGACTGTGAGCGACAGGTCATGCTCCGATATGAAAGAACATACGCGCACTTTTACATCGCGCACACGGTCGGCCACAGATGTGTGAATCTCCGTTGTGGTTCTTGTCGCAGCAGACAGTGAGCATGTGTACTGTTAGAGCACGAACCGCAGCATTGTGACGAGCTGCTGACTGATGGCGAACTCGCACTTTGTTTTGCCATTATTGCCATATTGAAGTTTCCTGTGGCATACTGTGCAGAGACACCTACCTGGATGTTTGATTTTTTTTTAGTCCACGAACTAAAAGGCTTGCCATTCTCCCCAATTTCGCTAAGCCAAGCCCATCTCCATTTATTTATTTACACTTTTATCAATCTCCGAAACATCGGAGCCTTCCTGCATTAAGTGTGTCCATGCTATCTTAAATATAGTTATATCTCAGCCTGACATGTAGTTCTTCAAAACTAAACCAAAACCCGGAGTGGATCCATACCGGAGTGATAACAAAACGCTTAGAGTGGAGAGAGGAACGTGCAGTCGCTCCACTCCAGGCTTTGATCACATCCTCCTCAGCAGGCTGAATACACTGTCTTTCCTTAATTTAACACCCATGTAAGCCTATATATACACAGCATTAACATTATGAAAAGTGAATTTTAAACATTAAGGACAGGCGGAACAGTGTGATTGACGGAAATCCGTCGTAACGACGGAGAACTTTAATCCCTGTGATGGTCAAAATTATATAGTAAGCAGTTACAAACAGGAAACACTAATACCCGAGGCCACGCCCTAACCCCTAGTGATCCACTGACACATGGCAGGGTGAACTGTGAGCTGTAGGAGTTTTGCAAAATGAAGCCAACAAGTAAAATCGTTGATACTTTATGTCCCTATTGATGGAGGATGTAGTGCAGACCATTCTGACTACATTATCCACGGACCTGCTTGCTTGGTATAGGCAAACTAAAGGGATCTAATCGTTTTCACGTGATGTTCTTTGAGTGGACCAATACAAGACCACAGATATTAGAGCAATAAGACTGTTTCAGTCCTGGAGGTTTTAGGGACCAGGATGATGGTGGACTGTTTGAAACAGGAAGGGACACAGCTGGAGTGATATGTTGTAGATATATGTGAAGACCGGAGCCAGTTGGTCAGCACAGGAGGGAGGAGACACCATCTTTTCCCAGGTGCTTTTCTGATCGTCTGTTTCTGGAAGAGTCTTCAGAGATGGTCAGTGCAGCTTGGGTGTTGAGGACGGGTGACCGTGGGGTTACCAAAGGTGTGATGTCACAGTCAGTGGGCATGGGGTGGGTGAGAGGTGTAAAGGTGTTCTTGTCAAACCTGCATTAGAAGGTGTTGAGTTCATCAGCCAAGCTTTTGTTTGCCTCATTGGGGAGGGGTGGTCTCCTGTAGTTTGTGATGTCTTGCACGCCTCTTTACACTGATGCAGGATCACTAGATGAAGTTTAGCATCTTTTAGTGACTGTGATCTCCTGCGTTAGTGAGTTCCGGGTCTGTTAATACAGGATTCTGTCTCGACTTCTGTAGGCTTCCTCGTTGGCTTGATCGTGTTTCAGTCTTGCTGTCAATCGTGGCTTGTTATAAGAGTACAGTTTAAATGATCAGTGATGTGTGGAGTTATTAGGATTTGTTCACCTCTGAGTAAACCACTGAGCCGTTCTCTTCAACACACGTTACACTCGAGTTTCCTTCCTGTAAGACACAACAGTATATTTCAGTATCTGAATCAGGGGGAGACTTTATCACTCCTGTGG
This sequence comes from Channallabes apus, assembly GCA_030522415.1. NCBI lineage: Eukaryota > Metazoa > Chordata > Actinopteri > Siluriformes > Clariidae > Channallabes > Channallabes apus. The sequence continues at coordinate 4,504,487 of CM060110.1, forward strand.
AACAAATGTGAGTTTTACACCAAAACCTCTAATGCATTTCACATCCTGATCATTTACACTAGTTTTATTTAAACACTTACAGCTTTAACTCTCTCTGGACTGAGTTTCACATCAGAGTAAGTCACATCCTCGGTTTCTACAGAAACTAAAGATACATGAAACATCTGATTAATTCTAATAAACATGGAAGACAAAGTGTTTACAAAACACAAAAGACATCTCATTCTTACCTTGTTGTTTTTCTTTTATTCTCTGAATAATCAGAGGTGATAATATTACTAATAACAGGATGACACCTCCAACAGATATCAGGACAGAAAGCAGAATACGGGAACGTTCTCTTTCTTTCCCTGAAAATGACAAAATATTTATAAATGTAATGAAATGTAGAACTTTTTAGTATTTCATGATACACACAATGTCTACAGAAATAAATGATTAAGTCCTACAAAGTCATGATTAAATTAAAAAATTTTATACTTTCACAGAATCAGTACATAATTCTGTAAGTTTTTTATTGTTGTTTAAATACATCACAATATTTCAGAAAAAATAATATTCTGGTATAAATTATAATAATATCAGTATAAACTCATATTGTCCAGCTTTACATAAAACATACACTGAAACCCATCAGAGATTCTCATATATAATAATAATGAAGGCTGTACTATGAGCCTGAACTGAACTAATCCTCCACTGTGGTGTGTTAAAGACTCTGCCGTACCTGGGAGATGATCACAGAGCTGTGTGATGCTGAGAGAAGTTGTTTTATTGCTGACAGGGTTTGCAGACACACAGGTGTAAGTGTTAGTGTTAATGTCCTGGTTGTGTATTTGCAGTGTGAGACTGAGGTTAACACTGAGATCTGTGTTATTGGTGATATTGAGTCTCTCAGTCCCTCTGTACCAGGATAACGTCACGTCTTCTCCATTCTCCACAGTGCACAGGGGGAAACACACTTCTGTGGGGGAAACACTTCGTCTTTCTCTTTGATTTCTTATTACTGGAGTTGAAACTGGAGCTAAAAGACAGAAACAAATATAAAAATATAACAGATTAGAAACAACAGCTTTAAAGGAGAGATGAAGCCACAAAATAGTTAAAAATAACAGTTACTGTTAGAATATCTTCATGTTTATTCCTCTTACACCACAGCAATAAATATAAAAAGTCATTAAAATATTTATAGTTGTATTGTATATTTAACATCCACAAAACCGACATAAACAGATGTTCTGTCATGAATCCCTCTCAGTGTTACACAACACCAGCAGTGCATTAATATAAACCTGTGATTTGTAGTTACACTACTGTCAAAGCTGCTGTTATAGAGAATTAATCAACACCTTGATTACCAAATGACCAAACACACATTCAGGTGTTTACAGCACTGTGGTTTAAAATTTAATAATAAACCTTCAATAATACCTTATTGATTAAAGTTAAATAGAGACACCGGAACACATTTCACTCACACTTTTACTCACCATAAACACTGACACTGAAAGTTCTAGATGAGAGATGTCCAGTGATGACATGTAATAAATAAACTCCAGAATGATTCCTGCTGATGTTCCTGATGGTTAAAGCTCCACTGATTCTGTCCAGCTGCAGTCGCTCTTTAAATCTCTCACTGATTTCTGTAACAGTTTCTCCTTTAAACACCAGACTGATCAATATCCTCTCCTCTACTTTCTCAGGTCCATAAAACCACTGAATCTGAGCATCACTCTGGATCCCAGTTATCCCAGTATGGAGAGTTATAGTGGTTCCTTCCACTTCCTGCAGTCTGACCGTCTCGTCTCCAGCTGCACACAGTAAACCTGCACCACAGATTCATTATTTCACCAACAAACATCATCACATACAAACTATACCGTGATAAATATTAATGCTTTTAACTAAATGGCCAAAAGTATGTGTACCCCTGACCTCTACACCCATATGTGGTTCTTCCCCAAATTGTTACCACAAAATTTAAACACACAATAGTGTAGAATGTCTCTGTGTGCTGTAGCTTTACAGTTTCCCTTCACTGAGAGCCAAACCTGCTCTAGCATGACAACGTCCCTGTGCACAAAGCCTAACCCTAACCCAGGAGGATATGACTCCCAGAAGAGTGTAGTGTAGTATAGTATAATATAGTGTAGTGTAGTGTAGTATAATATAGACATTGAACATTTAAAAGTATTTTATATAATTTTTTTTCATATTAAATTTTTAAATATTCTACACTTACAGTTTATTATAATGTCAGAAGTGCATGCATTTCCAGATGTTACAGTAAAGCTAACAATATACTGTACACTATATTCCTCTTTATTAGGAACACCTGTACATCTGCTGATTTACTGTATACAAAAATCCAACGTCATGCAGATACAGGTCAGGAGTTCCATTAAATATTTACATTCAACATCAGTGTGAAGAAAAAGTGTGATCTCTGAAGCTTTGTTCATGAAAAGTAAAGTTTTAAGTCTTCTTTTATGTTCAGACATAAAACTCACTCACAGAAGAGCAGAAGAGATATAAACTAGAGGAATAAGTGATGTTCTGTAGAGAGGAAACAGTGACAGGAAACCTAGAGTTTAGTGTTTATTTCTGTGTGTGTGTTTATGGAGGAATAGAGTGTGTGAAGCGTGATCTTTAGAGGATCATTAACACACAGCTCTAAACTGCTGTATCACTGTTCAGCTCAACACTGAGCAAAACTCACTCCATCCAACACACCAAGTATTAAACCTGAGTCTCACACGTGTGTAACGTACATGTACATCCACTTTCACCTTCCTCAGGACGAACTTCTTCTATAAACTCTTTATATTTACACTTCCAGTTTCTTCTGTTGTGAAGGAAAGGTGTAAACTTACAGCACAGCAGGAGAAGAAAAGTCCAGAGGATCCTGTTTCCTGGTAAAATCTTCATCATGTCCTAATCCATAGTCAGCGTTTCTCAGCCAGACATTTCCCCTTTGTCCTGAACATGAGTGTGGGTGAGGAATTCAGAGCACAAAGCAGTTAAAGTCCATGCTGTATGGAGCTGCAGTACACAGCCTTCCTCACACTGTTAGCTTAGAGAACTGAAGCCTCCTGTAGAAACCCTCCTGTCTCAGCGTGTTCAGTCTGTACATGCTCAGTGCCGCTTCCCTTCAGCTCTGGGGACGACAGGATTCATTTATAAAATGTCTCTCACATGGCTTTAGTGGGAGCACGAACACTCCACATGCAGTACATTTGTGGGATTTATGATAGAAAAAGTATTAAATTAAAATAAGTGTTTATAAATGGATATATGGAGGTGTATAGAAGAGGAGGAGGATCTTATAGAAGAGGATTAAAAACACCGTCATGAGTCACTCTGTAAATATTACCTGATCACATGACACCAGCTCCAACAAATCCTAAAGAGAGGACGAGTTAATTCAGACGTCACTGTCAGAGTGGAACATTATTCCATTTACAACATCCTAAACATTTCCTTATAAACACTGAGTAACAGTGTTACTGTCCATAAACAACACTGTTCCAACCATCACCATGGAACAGTAACAATCTGAGCAGATAATTCCCTCTAAAGGCTCAACACTATGGAAGTATAATAGTGCCAAAATTCCTGAAAGCAAAATAGCAGGTTGAATTACATGAACTGAAAAAAACGTGTTGAAATAAAAATGTTTGAATTTTTCTGCATTGCAATTTGATCTGAATTGAAAAAAAATCCTTAGAGCATTTACAATGTTTGAAATTTTTGCCACTGCAATTTATTGTGGTTGTATATTTCAAGTGAAAATGTAATTCAAGCATTTAAAATTCAATGCAAAAATATTCAAGTTAATAAATTGCTGTTCAAAAATATTTTCAGGTGTTAAAAATACAATTTTTATTATTTTTCAATCTTACAAATTCAAGTAACAAAATTCAGGTAGTAAAAATTAAAGTAACAAAATTCAGGTAGTAAAATTCAGGTCGCTAAAATGCTGGTCTTCACATCCGGGATATCACAGGAAGAGCAGTGGAGTGCCGCGTGCTGCTGAACGTGCCGCAATGAACTTTAAAGTGTGCTTCCTGATCCCCCTGCAGTCTACTTTCCAGAAAGGCTGGGTTGCCAGATGCACAATAAACGTTTAAATTACCCCCATTCCGTAAACGCCATATTCAAAGCAAAGCCGGCGCTCTTTCATTCACACGCGAGAGCAACGGGGTTTCCCGCCCCTGCGCTCGGTAATGTAGAGTCACATTCAGTAACAAGATGGGATTAATTTCCTCAGCAGCAGCAACAACATACATGCTCTTTATACTTTGTTAAATTTATATTGCTTATAAATAAAGGTAACCATAAATATTTTGTAATTAAGAAAAACGTAAAGTGTGGATAGTACGGTTTAATGTCAGTCTGATTAAAATAAATAAATAAACACATTTTTGTCACTAATTATTTTATGCAACGCAATTACAACATTTCAGTTTAATATTTAGTATGAAGTCATAAGTCTTGGATAAATTAATACCTGTCGCATTGTGACTTTGTCGCATATAAAATTGTACATCAATGGCGTCACTGCAATTAACCCCATTTCTCACTTTTATTGTAATTTATATTTTATTTATATCCTTTTTATATATCTTGTATGTTTTTGTACATCATTGCACTAGTACCTCAGGTCAGTTCCCACATGACCCTGTGTCTACTGACTGTAAAATATACAGTGTGCAGTCTATAACCTGTCTTACTGTTACTGTCTCTATTGCTGCTGGATATCTGGAATTTCCTTCGGAATCAATAAAGTATCTGTCTGTCTGTCTGTCTGTCTTTATTCTTTGTCTTGAATTGTCCCTATCAGTTTCTTTTCGTCTGCAGTTACTCTGATGTCACTCGCTGAACTGTTTGCCTGCTTCCTAAATTAGTTTCTTCTGCTGTACAGAATTTTTCCACAGACTGTAACATTACCGAGCGCAGGGGCGGGAAACCCATCGCTCTCGCGGGTTAAAATGGGGGGTAATTTAAACGTTTATTGTGCAACTGGCAACCCAGCCTTTCTAGAAAGTAGACTGCAGGGGGATCAGGAAGCACACTTTAAAGTGCATTGCGGCACGTTCAGCAGCACGCGGCACTCCACTGCTCTTCCTGTGATATCCCGGATGTGAAGACCAGCATTTTAGCGACCTGAATTTTTACTACCTGAATTTTGTTACTTGAATTTGTAAGATTGAAAAATAATAAAGATTGTATTTTTAACACCTGAAAATATTTTTGAACAGCAATTTATTAACTTGAATATTTTTGCATTGAACTTTAAATGCTTGAATTACATTTTCACTTGAAATATACAACCACAATAAATTGCAGTGGCAAAAATTTCAAACATTGTAAATGCTCAATTCAGATCAAATTGCAATGCAGAAAAATTCAAACATTTTTATTTCAACACATTTTTTTCAGTTCATGTAATTCAACCTGCTATTTTGCTTTCAGGAATTCTGGCACTAATATACTTCCATACAACACTAACAGACCTGAAATACATTTAACTTAGATAGTGAGTGCAGTGGCTGAGAATAACTGGTTCTTGGTGTGAATGTGGGTGGAGTCCTGGTGTATGGAATAAAATCACTGTCAAAAATATTCGTGCGTAAAAAAAAGATTTGTGTGTAATCTACGGCCACGACAGCGTACAGATACGAGATTTTGTGTGTTTGTTACAATACAACTCTGAAATATACGACTCTGACCGCTTACAGATACGAATCTCGTTGTTACAACTCCTCTGTTTCACGGACGAATTGTGAAATTACGGGTACGAATGCTGTGCGTGAAACCACTGTCAAAAATACGTCATCAAGATCACAGGCATTACTATCAGAGGGAAGATTAATCGATTCCACGATATGCGCATGAGCCCTTTAGCGGTTTAAACCACAGGCACCAAAATGGCGGATCAGCAGCCAATAGCTCACTCATCGTCTCAGGTAAGTGCACAATTCCACCCAAATTTCTAAGGGTTAGTTATCACTAATTACAGAAAGGATTAATATTAAGAAGATAGTTTAACTATAGTAAGTAAGCACTCAGAATCATGCGCATATCGTGGAATCGATTAATCTTCCCTCTGATAGTAATGCCTGTGATCTTGATGACGTATTTTTGACAGTGGTTTCACGCACAGCATTCGTACCCGTAATTTCACAATTCGTCCGTGAAACAGAGGAGTTGTAACAACGAGATTCGTATCTGTAAGCGGTCAGAGTCGTATATTTCAGAGTTGTATTGTAACAAACACACAAAATCTCGTATCTGTACGCTGTCGTGGCCGTAGATTACACACACATCTTTTTTTTACGCACGAATATTTTTGACAGTGATTTTATTCCATACTGGTGACTCATCCAGAGTGGATTCATGCCCAGTGTTCTAGCACTGTCTAGCAAAATGCATCAGGCAGAATTTTAACTGGAATATAGAAAAGACAAAACTGTCTTGGGTCAGTAGAATTTGTTGTTTGTTTTAAAGCAGTAAAATAAGCACTCAGATCTTATTTTAAGCGACTTCTTTTACACCCTCATTCTCAGCATTAAAGTTGTCTTGTGGGATTTAGTTTTGTTCTTTTTTGTTTATGTTCATCTGGCTCTGTAGGCATGTTGTTTTTGGTTAAATGTGTGAGTGTATGTTTAAATGTACCTGTGTTTTAATTATTGTGAAGAGTGTGTGGTGTCTTATTGTTTTGGGGTTATTTCTATTGGTTTCTCCCTCATGTTTTACAAAGTCTCTCCCCATTTGTATATGCCCTAGGGCTGTGTACTTTCTACGGGTGAGTGTGAGAAATGCTGGACTGTGAGGATGTGTGCATGGATGGTTATAGGTATGTGGGTATTTATAGGTAGGTATGTGTGCCAAGAGTGGAGAGTGTAGGCTGTACCTAGGTGGGTGAGGGTATGATGTCTCTAGGTGTGTGAGGGTAAGTTGTGCCTAGAAGTAAGTGTGTGTACAATGTGCCCAGAGGTGTGTGCGTGTGGGTGTACAATGTGCCCAGAGGTGTGTGCGTGTGGGTGTAAAATGTGCCCAGAGGTGGGTGTGTGCTCGTGTAGGTTAGTGAGAGTCGAAGGTGTTCTTAGCTGAGTAAGAGTATGTTAGTGTGAGTCTAGCTCCCTGGAGCGTGTGTGCGTGTCGCCCGTAGAAACACAGAGCCCTGTTCTATGTCCCAGGTATTAGAGCCTGACTGTGTGTAGCCTGTGTTGTGACCTCGAGTTTGAGTACAGGTTTATAGGTCCCGGTTTCATGTTCCTTAAGTTGGTATCCCGTGTGTTCTATTTACAAAGTTTGTGTGTATGTTGAGCTGAAAGAGCCAGAGTTTTGTTTATTTGGTTTGTGTTTTGGTTTGTTTATGTTAAATAAAAGACATTATTATTTACACCTGAACCCTCTGCATTTCTGCCTGCCTTTTGTGAGCCCACGGCGTTAACATCAGCCCGGACCCACTACAATTCGTGACAAGTACAGAAGAATTGAAACAATGCTGAAGGTCAGTTGTAGAAACCTGAGAGATTTTTTTTACTTCAGAACAATCAGTACAGACGTCATTTAATGGTTATGACTGAAACCTTTCACATTGTTTCAGTTAATAGTAGTATGGGACAGAATAGATGGTTTAACATTTTTTTTTTTTTAATGAAATTTGAAATCTAATCATTCTAATTCTGCATTTAAATTTACAATCATTTAACATAAACATGCAAATCTGTTCACTGAGATTCTAACTGTAGAATTTATTAGATTTTTGATAACATGACCAGCATATAAGGAGGAGGAGATCAAGCACCTGGCCACTTGGTGCACGGACAATAATCTGCTCCTTAACACCAAGAAGACCAAGGAGCTCATCGTAGATTTGAGAAAAGGAGGAAGAGCTTCACATGAACCCGTTCACATCAACGGAATGGTTGTTGAACCTGTCCCATCCTTCAAGTTCCTGGGGACCCACATTTCAGAGAACCTATCCTGGTCCACCAACACCTCTAGCCTGGTCAAGAAGGCTCACCAGCGCCTATTCTTCTTAAGAACACTTAAGAAGAACCAGCTGTCATCATCTACTCTGGTGAACTTCTATCGCTGCACAATAGAAAGCATCCTAACCAACTGTGTCACAGTTTGGTATGGAAGCTGCTCTGTTGCTGAGCGCAAGGCACTGCAGCGGGTGGTGAAAACTGCCCAGCGTATTATAGGGACTCCACTTCCAGTCATCGAGGACATTCAAAGGAAGCACTGTGTGCGTCGAGCACGCAGTATTCTTAAGGATTACTCCCACCCCGCCCACATACTGTTTTCTCTTATGCCTTCTGGTCGGCGCTTCAGGTGTCCCAGGTCAAGAACTAGCAGACTGAGGAATAGCTTCTTTCCCAGAGCTATCTCCTTATTGAACTCTGCCCCCCACTGACACCTGCTCACCCCTCACACACCCCTATACACTTCCCATTACTCTATTTACACTTTACACTATTTAATATGGACTGCACTACAATGTACACACCTATTTTGAAAACACAAATATCCATGCACAACATATTTGTAAACTTCTGGTTGAATATACATTCACACATGTATATTGATAAATTCCTGTACATTATGTTCATATGTACATTATGTTCATATCATATGTAAATTCCTGTCTATAGAAAATAGCAACTTGTACATTATGCCCATATCTATTTGAAAATTCCCAGTAACAGTAACTTGTATATATTGTTCATACACTGTAAATTTATAATTTTAGTCACTTGCAATCTGTATACTATGATCATATAGTATCCTGTTCATTATGTTAATATCTATTTGCAAATTCCTGCCTACAGTTAATAGCAACTGTACATACGGTTCATCCATTGTAAATTTATAACTATAGTTACTAGTAATCTGTATATTATACTCACATAATATCTTTCTTTAATAGTTACCCATAGCTTCTCCCTGCACATATCCCCTTGTTTTCTAAATGTATACCTTTATCCTGCACTTTCTGCTAATTGCACTTCTGGTTAGACCTAAACTGCATTTCGTTGCCTTGTACTTGTACATGTGTAATGACAATAAAGTTGAATCTAATCTAATCTAATCTAATCTAATATAAGCATAATTTTACCATAAATAATCAACAAATAATAAGACAGGAGACTTCTGTTCTGATGGTGAAACATCTTCCTGGTTTTACACTCAGGCTTTGAGAGAGAGCTCGACTCTGAGAGGTCGAGAGGTACGACTCTGTGCTTCACCATGGCTAAGACTGTGTGTGAATAAAGAGAAATAATGTTGGTTTTACACAGTAATCTATATGAACAGCAGGGGGCAGTGTAGTGTGTTATAGACATTTCTTTTTAGTTTAAAGACTCATTAAAAACTCAAACACGGATCTCTAAGGTCATAAATAAGAAACTAACTAATGGTGAGTGGATCAGATCTGCTGTGTGTGAAATACACAATAATGTAATTACTGTTATGTTATTGAGAAGAACTTTACAGCCTGACTGGTTTAGTGTTAACTCACTCACTCACTCACTCACTGACTGAAAGTTTCATTTGATTATTATTCCACAAACTGGAGCTCAGCATTTTAATAAACCTTAATGTTGGTGAGACTTAGAAGGACTGTATTCTAGTTCTAAAGCTGGGTCATCATTTTGTGGTAATCAGCCTTGGGTGTCGGCCAGGACACAGGAACCAGACCAATTGTTGAATTGACAATGTTTAATAAACAGTTCAAGTGGGCATGGGCAAACAGTCTTATAGTTGGTTGTATGTTATGTACTTAGTGTGTGTGTGTGTGTGTGTGTGTGTGTGTGGTTCTGAAATAGGAAATGACAGTTATGCATTATTAACTATATCATTATGGAATTAGTGCCCACATACATTCATTCAATAACTAAACAGTACCTAACTAGACTGTAATATATATGGTAATTCCTAAGATAATCAAACAATAATAACTATCACAAGCACAGGTGGTATAATATAGTCCAATATAAAACAAAGTGAGTCACAGGCTGTAACTAACATTACTGGTTAAACTACTCAGGTATGCAACTATATAATAAGCAATATAGCCGAGAATATCTTCAACAGGCAACATAAAACACACCATGTGCATAACAGTTAACTAGGAGAATTTGTATGAATATAACATTGACATAAATCTCAATAACACACAGACGTGGTAACCTTATTCCCATGGGCTCACCACCTGTAGGAGGGGCCAAAGAGGTCAGGTGCAGTGTGAGCTGGGCGGTGGCCGAGGACAGGAGCCTTGGCTGTCTGATCCTCGGCTGCAGAAGCTGGCTCTAGGGACGTGGAATGTCACCTCTCTGGCGGGGAAGGAGCCTGAGCTTGAGATTGCGTGAGGTTGAGAAGTTCCGGATAGATATAGTTGGACTCACCTCGATGCACAGCTTGGACTCTGGAACCAGTCTCCTTGAGAGGGGCAGGACTCTCTCCTACTGCGGTGTTTTGTTATTGGACTTCTGTGCTCGTCACGGATTGTCCATAACGAACACCATGTTCAGGCATAAGGGTGTCCATATGTGCACCTGGCACCAGGACACCCTAGGCCGCAGTTCGATGATGGACTTTGTGGTCATGTCGTCGGACTTGCGGCCACATGTCTTGGACACTCGGGTGAAGAGAGGGGTGGAGCTGTCAACTGATCACCACCTGGTGGTGAGTTGGCTTCGTTGGTGGGGTAGGATGCTGGTCAGGCCTGGTAGACCCAAGTATATTGTCAGGGTCTGCTGGGAACGTCTGGACGAACTTCAACTCCCACCTCTGGCAACGCTTCAACCACGTCCTGGGGGAGGTGGGGGACATTGAGTCCGAAATGGACTATGTTCCGCGCCTCCATTGTCGAGGCGGCCGACCGGAGCTGTGGCCGTAAGGTGGTCGGTGCCTGTCGCTGTGGCAACCCCAGAACCCGTTGGTGGACACCGGCGGTGAGAAATCACAAGCACAGCACTCCGGAAGGCAGCAGATAGGTACCGGCAGGCAAAGCGGAATGCAGCTTCGGTGGTTGCTGAGGCAAAAACCCGGGCGTGGGAGGAGTTTGGGGAGGCCATGGAGAATGACTTCCAGACGGCTTCGAAGAGATTCTGGTCCACCATCCGGTGTCTCAGGAGGGGAAAGCAGTGCACGGTCAACACAGTGTATAGTGGGGATGGTGCGATGCTGACCTCGACTCGGGACGTTGTGGGTCGGTGGGGGGAGTACTGCGAAGACCTCCTTAATTCCACCAACATACCTTCCAATGAGGAAGCAGGGTCTGGGGACATAGAGGTGGACTCTTCCATCTCTGGGGCCGAGGTCGCCGAGGTGATCAAAAAGCTCCGTGGTGGCGGGGCCCCGGGGGTGGATGAGATCCGCCCGGAGTTCCTCAAGGCTCTGGATGTTGTAGGGCTGTCATGGTTGACACGTCTCTGCAACATTGCATGGACATCGGGGACAGTGCTTCTGGACTGGCAAACCGGGGTGGTGGTCCCCCTCTTCAAGAAGGGGGACCGGAGAGTGTGTTCCAACTACAGAGGGATCACACTCCTCAGCCTCCCCGGGAAAGTCTATTCAGGGGTCCTGGAAAGGAGGGTCCGTCGGATAGTCGAACCTCGGATTCAGGAGGAGCAGTGTGGTTTTCGTCCAGGTCGCGGAACAGTGGACCAGCTCTACACCCGTAGCAGGGTCCTGGAGGGGGCATGGGAGTTTGACCAACCAGTCTACATGTGCTTTGTGGACTTGGAGAAGGCATTCGACCGTGTCCCTCGGGGAGTCTTGTGGGGGTACTCCGGGAGTATGGGATATTGGATTCCCTGTTAAGGGCTGTCCGGTCCCTGTCTAACTGGTGTCGGAGCTTGGTACGCATTGCCGGTAGTAAGTCGGACCTGTTTCCGGTGAGAGTAGGACTCCGACAGGGCTGCCCTTTGTCACCGATCCTGTTCATAATTTTTACGGACAGAATTTCTAGGCGCATCCAGGGCGTTGAGGGGGTACAGTTTGGTGGGCTCAGGATTGGGTCACTGGTTTTTGCATATGACGTTGTTCTGTTGGCCTCATCATCCTGCGACCTACAGCTCTCACTGGATCGGTTCACAGCCAAGTGTGAAGCGGCTGGAATGAGAATCAGCACCTCCAAATCTGAGGCCATGGTCCTCAGCCGGAAACGGGTGGAGTGCCCTCTCAGGGTTGGGAGTGAGATCCTGCCCCAAGTGGAGGAGTTTAAGTATCTCGGGGTCTTGTTCACGAGTGAGGGTAAAATGGAGCGGGAGATCGACAGGCGGATCGGGGCCTCGTCTGCAGTGATGCGGACTCTGTATCAGTCCGTCGTGGTGAAGAAGGAGCTGAGCCAAAAGGCAAGGCTCTCAATTTACCGGTCGATCTAAATTCCTACCCTCACCTATGGTCATGAGCTGTGGGTAGTGACCGAAAGAACAAGATCGCGAATACAAGCGGCCGAAATGAGTTTCCTCCACAGGGTGTCTGGGCTCTCCCTTAGAGATAGGGTGAGAAGTTCAGTCATCCGGGAGTAGAGCCGCTGCTCCTCCGCATCGAGAGGAGCCAGATGAGGTGGCTTGGGCATCTATTTAGGATGCCCCCTGGACGCCTCCCTTGTGAGGTGTTCCGGACACGCCCCACTGGAAAAAGACCCCGGGGAAGACCCAGGACACGGTGGAGGGACTATGTCTCTCGGCTGGCCTGGGAACGCCTTGGGATCCCCCCGGAAGCGCTGGAAGAAGTGGCCAGGGAGAGGGAAGTCTGGGCATCCCTGCTGAAGCTGCTGCCCCCGTGACCCAACCTCGGATAAGCGGAAGAAAATGGATGGATGGATGGTGGTAACCTTAATTATAACTTACTATCTGGCATTAACGCACACAAACTGCTATATTACATCCATGGACAGTCGGAATACTCATAAACACAGTCTCACATACTGCAATCGCTAAACTTTCTCACATGGCGCATGCGCATAGCAGCGTGCGGCTCGTTACTTATCGCGTGTGCTTTGGTTGTGTTGGAGTGCGTCAGGCTGCGTCGCGGTTGCGCATATGAGGTCGCACAGCTATCGGCACAGACTTTCTTACACTTAAAGTAAATATAACAGTAGAGAATTTACACATTTACATTTTTATTAAAAACACTGCACTCTTTACATATAATACAATCTCTCTGAAGTTTCTCTCTGCTGTAGTTCTGTGTGTTCGAGCAACACTAAGCCAGAACAAGCCGTGTTCCAGGAAGAAGAGCATACTATCAGGTTTTTCAGGAACTGCAGTACACGTGTAAATTTAATAAACAAATGAACAGCAACAGTATCTTATCTTCACTGCATTGGCTCCCTGTGAAATTTCGCATTGATTTTAAAATACTACTCTTGACATATAAAGCATTAAATGGTCTCGCGCCGTAGTATCTGAGCGAACTGCTAGTGTCTTACGATCCGCCACGCCTACTTCGATCAAAGGATGCAGGCTGCTTGTCAGTACCGCGTATTATGAAAACTACAGCTGGGGTCTTCCAAATAGTGTTCGGGACTCAGACACAGTCTCAGTGTTTAAGTCTAGGCTAAAAACCTATTTATTTAGCCAAGCATTTTTATAAATAGATTGGCCTCAGGTAAAGGAGCAGATCTGGGGGACTCATGGACGTAGAGTATTATGGTGAACTGGTATGTTTAGATGCTGTCTTCCTCACTCTCATTTGATCACTCAGGTTTGTTGACGGTGAGGTGATTGTTTGTTTTACATCTCAGTTCCCCCTCATGTTTGTGTTTCCTTCTGGCTCTCCCTTTTAGTTACGATGTCATAGTTAGTCCTGCTGGAGTCCCTGCTTGCACTCTACAGTAAATATACATTCACATTATACATTATGTGACTGTGACCATACCTAACTGCCATCTCTCCTCTTCTTCTCTTTCTCCCCTTCTTTCTCTTTCCTCTCTCCCAGTCTCCCCCTTTCACTCTTTCTCTCTCTCTCTCTCTCTGTCGAGCTACACATGTCATCCCTGAGCTGCCAGTGATCCAGAGTCCTTCTGCCCTCCGGACCTGTCTGATCCATCTTGGTGCCCCGCTTCTGGTTGGAGGTCTCGTCGCATGGATGCCCTGTGTGTCTCTTTGGGATGCGTCTGGTGTCTGGGGATGATTCTCTCTACCTAGAAGATGGTTCTGGCCTCGACTGGTGTTAGCAGCTGTTTCTCTGGGGACTTGACAATTCGATAGTTCAGGACTGGAACTTCCTACACATCTATCTGAATCTCCAATAACTACCTGGACTCCATTTTAACATCAATTAACATCAACTATTATAGCTCAACTGGCTGCCACCTAACACACTGTATAAATGCAGATCATTTCCTGCTTGCGACAATGACAATTGTTAAAAGCACTATACAAATAAAATTGAATTGAATTGAATTGCATTAAATAAGAGCTTAAATACGATCTGTGTCTCTCTCTGTCAGGAGCTTTAACAGGCTGGAGTTTTGTTTTAAAGTAAAAATACAGCAGGAAGCTTTGATGTCTAATTCAATCCTGAGCTCAGATTACTGGATCTGATTATAAATAAATAAATAAAAACATCAACTACAATATAAATGTGAGGACAGAGAGAAACATACTAACTGTACACACACACACACACACACACACACACACTTCTCTAATGCCTCTTTTCCACTGCATAGAACGGCACGACACGGTTCAGTTTAACTCACTTCGGTTCGGCGCAGTTTGGCTCGGTTTGCACTTCCACTGCAGTGTAGTAACACTTTAGCGTGGGCGGGATTACTCATGCGCGCGGCGCCGCTACTGCCGTGACGTCATCGTAAACGCGCCACAAACAAACACACAACAATGGAGCATATCGACGGCATGGTGTTCTTCATTCTCGGCATGTGGATGTTTTTAACAGCGAGACGAAGGAGTTTGTTTCAAAAGAGGCCGACGGTTAATACAAAAAGGTGCGTGCGATCCTTCTCTGGCTGTTTCTAAATATAGCGGTTCCGTTGTGTCTCGTGTCGCAAGTTCGGTGACGCAGTAATGACGATTTTCTCCGGCTAATCAGTGACCAGCAGAGTTTACACGTCACGTTTTGGTAACGGTTCGGCGCACTTGGAACCTCGGCTGAGGTGGTACTGAAAAAAGGAACAGGTACTATGTACTGTTCCCAGTGGATAACCCCCCAAAAGTGAGTAGAACTGAACCGTGTCGTGTCGTACTATGCAGTGGAAAAGCGCCATAACAGCTCGCTCTGTATCCGATGTGAACAATACGGCTGTAATGTGAGACGCGTGAACACTGAGACACAGATGAAACCTGAAGCTGCTGATTCACTAAATAAACACTAAGTAAAAACTCTAAAGCGTTGTTGATGCGCCTGCTGTTTGTATAACTTGGTTTTTATCTAAATTTAAAGCTGATATTCAGGATTATATATTCTAGTGTATACTTGTTGTACATTGTTACAATGATTATTTTGAGCCTATTTTTTGTATATGCCAAAAAAAAGTTAAAGAACAAGGTTTAAATAAGTTTGCTTTGGAAATTACACTGACCTTTCACCAAGTATATTTTCCTATAATATATTTTTGGAAAGTGTACTATAATACAATTATTTTGAAGTATGTTTAAAGTTTAATTCTAAAAATTGGTAAAAGCATGATGTTTTCAGAAAGGAAAGTGACATAAACAACAATAACAACAGACTGTAGACTGATCAGAATCAGAGATTTTAGGAGGTGTGTAGAATATCATATATTTTTATTCTTTTACAATCAGATGTCAGTAATATAAGTCTTAAATATAAGTTTACAGGTGAAATCCAGAACTCAGACCTATATATAAAAGCATATCGATATTTTGTTCAGTTCATGTAATTCAACATTTACATGAGTTTTGTATTTTTATTGGCCTTGCTGTTCTGGGCCAAGGGTCGCTCACTGGTTAAGGCATTGGACTACGGTTCGGAATATCCCAGGTTCAAACCCCACAACCACCAAGTTGCCCTTGTTGGGCCCTTGAGCAAGGCCCTTAACCCTCAACAGCTCAGATGTGTAATGAGAGCACATCTGGATAAGAGCGTCTGCCAAATGCCTAAATGTAAATGTTCCAATACTTTTGGATAAGACTGTAAACCCTGTAGTGAATGTTAAATCACTGTTTCCTCTGTAGTCTTGATCAGATATAAACTCTGTCAGGGGCGTCACACCCGTGGGGGATGTGGGTGTTTTAACACCCACACTTTTCCCGGTGAGAGGGTTCAACACCCACACTTATTCTACAGTTTTCCCGCAGTTTTGAACAAACGTCTTGGCATTCGCTCCTCCGTTTCTCTGGCCAATCTGTGTCTACACTCGCTTCAGCTCTCCTCTCCCCTCCCTCTCAAACATGACACTGGCTGATGATTGGCTGTTCTGCCCATCAGTCTTGCCTCTCTTGGTAGTTAGATTTATTGGTCAGCTCGTGCAGAGGAGGCGGGAACTTATGGTTGTTATGATTATTTACATCTCCGTTTTCCAGGTACTTTGAATGTTTATGCTTTTGAGGTTTTTAAATAAGCTTGATATATGTTTGGGAAGATGTTCTGTTTATGTTTTGTTGACATGTCGAATGTTTTCTGTATTATATTTCGTTTTTTAGACTAATTGCAGTTGCTAATTGGGATCGTGTTCAGTAGCTAACTTAGCTAAATTCGGTTATGTGTGTGGCGATGCATAAAGTAACTGTGATGAAGAAGGCAGGAAATTGATGAGGAGGGACAAATTGACAAGGCTAAGCAATGTATTTATGGGTTTATTGCCAGTGCAGTTGATTTTGATATTTTGAGCATTGTTTGTTCATTAGCTGACTTGCCTTTTGTGTTTGATTGTATCTGTTGAGGAGAAAAAAGTGAGAAATAATGTCAGTTTGCATACCTCTTGACTATGGAAGAATATTATTTTAATGTGTATATTATTTTAATTTTTAAAAACAGTAAATTGTTAAATTATTTATACTATTATACTTTTGCTTATATTATTATTATTTAGAAATAGCTTTTTGTGAGGACTTTTTTTTGTTTTCTATCTTCAAAATGTAGCAGTCACAGTCCTGTCAGAATCATGCCACTGTCAGACCCATGCCACTGTCAGACCCATGCCACTGTCAGAATCATGCCACTATCAGACCCATGCCACTGTCAGACCCATGCCACTGTCAGAATCATGCCACTATCAGACCCATGCCACTGTCAGAATCATGCCAATGTCAGACCCATGCCACTGTCAGAATCATGCCACTATCAGACCCATGCCACTGTCGGACCCATGCCACTGTCAGAATCATGCCACTATCAGACCCATGCCACTGTCGGACCCATGCCACTGTCGGAATCATGCCACTATCAGACCCATGCCACTGTCGGACCCATGCCACTGTCGGAATCATGCCACTGTCGGAATCATGCCACTGTCAGACCCATGCCACTATCAAGCTTACCACTGTCCTTTTGTCACGCAGTATCATTAAGATGCAGAAAAGAAAGAGGCAGGAGCTCAGTAAGCTCAGTAACTTGGTCATCACACAAGTAATGTTTGATCTCTGTCTTTTTTTATTAGCGGGTTCAAATACTTATTTCACTCAATGAAATGCAAATCAATTTCTATCTTTTATTTAAAGTTACTTTTTCAATTTTCCTTTTGATGTGCTCTCTGTCACTGTTAAAATAAACCTACCATTAATTTTTTTTTTTTTTTTTATATAGCGCTTTTAACAATGGTCATTGTCTCAAAGCTACTTATACTGTTCTGAGACTTTTCATTTCTTTGTCATTGGACAAACTTGTAACACTCGGATTTGTTTTTAGAGCTAATTACACAAATTCGGGGTCTTAAATCTAAATAAGGGATAATGATATTTACTTCTGGTATTGCGCAACCTTCGCGGAGCAAGGAAAGACGGACACAATAACAATTACCAAAACCAAACCAAAGTGTATTATGTACAAATGAAAATATATACAAACCAACAAATAAAGTGCACCAAAAAAATCAATATATACAAAATATAAACAAATATGTACAATGTCAGTAGTGTATTCGTGTGAGTGGGTGTGTATGTATGAATGTCCAAGTCCATGTTATTGTCAGTGTGTAATGATGAACGGGAGAGAAGGCTCGATCTCACCAGGAAAAGATGGTAAATCCAGGAAACGGAATGAGAAGGGTACTGAATGAAAATCTGGAAAAGTAATCCACGAAACATCCAAACAGGCTCTCTCTCTCTCATCAAATATGCAACGGGCTGACTCATCTCTCCGTCCCGACTTCCGGTTCCGGCTTTATACCGGGACATGTGACCCGATAAGTCATCGGGGTTCCCTCGCGGCAAAACTGTGCGTGTTTGAAAATATATACAAAGCAACAAATAAAGTGCACCAAAAAATCAATATATACAAAATATAAACAAATATGTACAATGTCAGTAGTGTATTCATGTGAGTGGGTGTGTATGTATGAATGTCCAAGTCCATGTTATTGTCGGTGTGTAATGGTGAACGGGAGAGAAGGCTCGATCTCACCAGGAAAAGATGGTAAATCCAGGAAACGGAATGAGAAGGGTACTGAATGAAAATCTGGAAAAGTAATCCACGAAACATATAAAACAGGCTCTCTCTCTCTCATCAAATATGCAACGGGCTGACTCATCTCTCCGTCCCGACTTCCGGTTCCGGCTTTATACCGGGACATGTGACCCGATAGGTCATCGGGGTTCCCTCGCGGCAAAACTGTGCGTGCGCGCGAGAGCTTAACCCCGGAACCAAAACACCATCGTCATGGAGACAAAGATAAACCGTATAGGGGTTGTTAAAAAGGCCTGGTGGTTTTATTCTTTTACTTACCACTTTATTTTTAGCCCAAATAGCAAACCCCTTATGTGGCTGCGCTACATAGACCCCCCCCCCCCCCAGCCTCCAGCGTGTGAGGAGAGGACGACACTAGCGCGTTTAACCACGCACTCGGTCTTGTGGGTTGCCCCCAGACATGGTGTACTCCCTTGGTTCTTTGATCTCTCTTGCAGGACCCTCCCACTGGGCGCTAGCTTATCTGAAAAGTCTTTGATGGGCAGAGTAAAGAGGTGGTGTATGTCACCAAACCAGCTCGCCCGGTAGCTCTGGCGCCTAGTGCTGCCGGGAACTGTGGTAGCAGGCTTATTTGGCAGGCTGACCGGCTGGTGGTTGTGTCTCTTCCTCCGCTGTGATCCTGTGGTTGGTCGGCGATGGGTATTATTATTATTATTATTATTTATTTATTTGTATAGCGCTTTTAACAATTGACATTGTCTCAAAACAGCTTTACACAATCAAAATAATTATTTAAGTTTGTATGGAATGTGAATGTGTATGAATCAAAATGTTCAGATAGTCCCTGGTGAGCAAGCCCGAGGGCGACAGTGGCAAGGAAAAACTCCCTGAGATGGTAATAGGAAGAAACCTTGAGAGGAACCAGACTCAACAGGGAACCCATCCTCATCTGGGTGAAACAGATAGCAGGAAATTATCTGGTTTTATACAGTGTTAAGTGTTAGGTTCAGCTATAATAGTTGATGTTAATTGATGTTATAATAGTTGATGTAAAATGGAGTCCAGTAGTTATTGGAGACTCATGGCGCTTTTCCACTGCATAGTACGACACGACACGGTTCAGTTCTACACACTTTTGGGGGGTTTTCTACTGGGAACAGTACATAGTACCTGGTCCTTTTTTTAGTACCACCTCAGCCGAGGTTCCAAGCACCGAACCGTTACCAAAACGTGACGTGTAAACATGGCTGGTCACTGATTAGCCGGAGAAAATCGTCATTACTGCGTCACCGAACTTGCGACACGAGACACAACAGAACCGATATATTTAGAACAGCCAGAGAAGGATCGCACGCACATTTTTGTATTAACCGTCGGCCTCTTTTGAAACAAACTCCTTCGTCTCGCTGTTAAAAACATCCACATGTAACGCTTGGATTTTATTAACCGCTTGGTCACAAAAGAACGGATTCGGGAATCTAAACAGGGGCTTGTAAACAATACTTCCGGTATTGCGCAACCGCAGCTGGACAAAACACGACGCGACACAAAACAATTATAATAAAGTAAACCAAGTGTATTAGACGGAATAAAGAAATAAACAAACACGGTGCACCACAAACCAATATATACAAATATAATACAAATATAATACAAATAGAAAAGTGTGTGTGTGATGTATGCGGGTGTGTGTGTGTGTGTGTATGATAGTCCAGTGTCTGAAATAAGGCAAAAGTTATGAATGGGTGGAGTTGGAGAGATGGGTCGATCTCACCAGATGAAGATGGTAGGTCTGGGAGATCGAGAAACGGAATGAGCTGGGTACTGAATGAAATTATCAACGGGTAATCCACAAACAGGCTCTCAGCTTCCAAAATCATGCAGCGCGCTGTCTTCATCTCTCCGTGCCGGCCTCTATGCCGGTTCCGGCTTTATGCCGGATCATGTGACCCACGTCACTTCCGGGTTCCCTTGCGACGCGATCGCGCATTCGCGGGAACTTGCCCGGTGACCAAACCACTGTCAATGGGGAAAAAGAAACCGCTAGGGCACACCTTCGGCCACAGGTGAGCAGCATTAGCTCCAAGACCATTTTCCCGTTGTTGAAGGTGTCCCTGATGTGTGGCTGTGCTACATATACCCCCCCCCAAGCCTCCGGCGTCTGAGGAGAATGTCCGCACAAGCACTTTAACTTCGCCACACCGTACCGATCGGCTTTTTGTGGGTATCCCCAAGACCTTGTGTATTTTTTCGGTCTTCTTTGTACTTCTGCTGGACCCTCCCACTTGGGCACTCGCTTTGCAGAACATCTTGTTGTGGAGGAGGGAGGTTGAGTTTTGACCCAAACCAGGTCTCCCGGTTCGAAGTGCGCTGCTTCCCCCCGGGTATTGTGACATCTGGCTTGTCTGGATCTGCAGTGTTCTGCTCTTTGTTGGCCCTCCTCCATGATGAGTCTTTGTCGGGGTGATGATGTATGTTGTGTCTTGTGTCGTTGGCAAACGCTGCAAGCTTTGGTATAACGCCAGACGTCTTTCCGCACCATCGGCCACCACGCCACCTCTAATAGCCTCAGCAGGGTTTTCAGTTGTCCCCAGTGTCCTCCCAATGGATTGTCGTGATAGTAATGGAGAAAAACTCTTATTAGCGACTGGGGGACTACAAGCTGGATTTTCTCCCCGTGCCTTACTGGTACCCGGCGATACAGCATGCCCTGATGACATTCGAAGGTGACCCTCTGATCGTGTGTACCTCTTGGGTGATCTTTAGAGAGCAGCTTCGTGATAGTTGGATCATTCTGTTGGGCTTTGATGATCTCACTCAGGTCGCTCGGGAAGCTGGAGGCCTCTTTAGTGGACGTGGTGGGTAGACGTGGGGTGTCAGCTCCTTTCAGCGGCGGGGGTGCTCGGGGTATGGCATCTGGACCCGGAATAAAGCGGTCCACGCCGTCTTTCTCTCCCCTAGCGCCTCTCTCCACCTGTTGTTCCATGGTGCTTGCCGCTCCTCTTAACGCCACTCTCGCGTTGCTGTTCTCCCTGGTTCGCCTCACTGGTTCTTCCTCTGAGATATCAGGGTTCCCCATGAGACAGAGGGCGGGGTGATCATTGGTGGAGTCTCCCAGGCGTTGCCCCGGCAGCTGTACCGGAGACCTCGGGTTGTCTTCCTCTTCGTCGAGGTCGTCATCCAATATAAACGCCGCCGTGAACGCCTGCTTAAAAGACTGCCAGTCCTTCACCTTGCCCTTCTCCGCCTTCCACCAACTGAGAGCCGGCCCTCGGAGAACTGAGCCGAGGGTTCCCAGTAGCTCTGGTCGGGTCAGGGGTCTGATCTCCAGGTATTTCTCTGCTTGCTCGATGAAGTTCCTCATCTCAGCTGTCTCTGACGCGTCGCAGAAGGCTGGGAACTCCACACAGATGGATGGATGAGCATTAAGAGAAGAAGAAGAAGAAAGTGGGGAGGAGAGCAGAGCCGAGGAGTGTGCTGGAACACCAGGAGGAACGTCGTTGCCATTAGTAGTGCTTGGTGGGTTTACCTTGGCCGTGGATGTAGTGGTTGGAGTGCTGGGCAGATGTTGAGCAGGAGCTGGAGGGGATGCAGGGGTGCAGGCCTGTAACCTGTGTGTGGTGGGCGTACTAGTGAGACGCAGTCTCTTCATCCGGTTTTCCCAGATGACGTCACGGCGTAGAAAACAGTCAACGATGGCTCTCTCCATTTTTTCGAGAGCCTCCTGGCAGTAGCGCTGCAGCCCTTCCAAGCTCGCGTCCACTGCGTCACGAAGACTGCTTTCCCTGTTGAGACTGCTGTCTATGGATTGTCTATAATCCAGCTCCATGGAGCTCACTTTATCAGTAAGCGCCACCATGTCCATCTTGCATTGATTAAGTTCAGTCTGTAGTGTGTGTACTACCTCAATATCAGACCCATGAACAATAAACTCATCATCATCATCATCATTATTGTCATTATCATGGCTATCTGATATATATAAAGAACTAATCAATGAAGTTAATTCAGTTGTAGGATTACGGCGTGTATCCAAATCATTCTCTACATCTACCAGCATGTTAGTATCCACTACACAGTCGGCCTTAGCAGCACTACTAGCATTAGCCTTAGCTTTAGCACTAGCATTAGCGATGTTAACATTATCGTCCATTTTGTTCAGCCACATCACACAAAACCGGAAAATATCCCAAAATACAGATTCCCCGTGCGTACGGGCCACCACTATGTAACGCTTGGATTTTATTAACCGCTTGGTCACAAAAGAACGGATTCGGGAATCTAAACAGGGGCTTGTAAACAATACTTCCGGTATTGCGCAACCGCAGCTGGACAAAACACGACGCGACACAAAACAATTATAATAAAGTAAACCAAGTGTATTAGACAGACGGAATAAAGAAATAAACAAACACGGTGCACCACAAACCAATATATACAAATATAATACAAATATAATACAAATAGAAAAGTGTGTGTGTGATGTATGCGGGTGTGTGTGTGTGTGTGTGTGTGTGTGTGTGTGTGTATGATAGTCCAGTGTCTGAAATATGGCAAAAGTTATGAATGGGTGGAGTTGGAGAGATGGGTCGATCTCACCAGATGAAGATGGTAGGTCTGGGAGATCGAGAAACGGAATGAGCTGGGTACTGAATGAAATTATCAACGGGTAATCCACAAACATCTTCTTCAGTCTTCATCTCTCCGTGCCGGCCTCTATGCCGGTTCCGGCTTTATGCCGGATCATGTGACCCACGTCACTTCCGGGTTCCCTTGCGATGCGATCGCGCATGCGCGGGAACTTGCCCGGTGACCAAACCACTGTCAATGGGGAAAAAGAAACCGCTAGGGCACACCTTCGGCCACAGGTGAGCAGCATTAGCTCCAAGACCATTTTCCCGTTGTTGAAGGTGTCCCTGATGTGTGGCTGTGCTACACACATGCCGAGAATGAAGAACACCATGCCGTCGATATGCTCCATTGTTGTGTGTTTGTTTGTGGCGCGTTTACGATGACGCCACGGCAGTAGTGGCGCCGCGCGCATGAGTAATCCCGCCCACTCACGTTACTACACTGCAGTGGAAGCGCAAACTGAGCCAAACTGCGCCGAACCGAAGTGAGTTGAACTCAACCGTGTCGTGTCGGTCTATGCAGTGGAAAAGAGGCATCAGATAGACTTGTAGAAAGTTCCAGTCCTGAACTATCGAATTGTCAAGTCCTCAGAGAAACAGCTGACAACACCAGTCGAGGCCAGAACCATCTTCTAAGTAGATAGAATCATCCCCAGACACCAGACGCATCCCAAAGAGACACACGGGGCATCCAACCTCCAACCAGAAACGGGGCACCAGGATGGATCAGACAGGTCCGGAGGGCAGAGGGAGTCTGGATCACTGGCAGCTCTTGAACGACATGTGTAGCTCGACAGAGAGAGAGAGAGAAAGAGTGAAAGGGGGAGACAGGGGGAGAGAGGAAAGAGAAAGAGGGGAGAAAGAGAAGAGGAGGAGACATTGCAATTAGGTATGGTCACAGTCACAATGTATAATGTGAATGTATATTTACTGTAGAGTGCAAGCAGGGACTCCTGCACGACTAACTATGACAGCATAACTAAAAAGGAGAGCCAGAAGGAAACACAAACATGAGGGCTCCCTGAGATGTAAAGCAAACAATCACCTCACCGTCAACAAACCTGAGTGATCAAATGAGACTGAGGAAGACAGCATCTAAACATACCAGTTCACCATAATACTCTATGTCCATGAGTCCCCCAGATCTGCTCCTTTACCTTATGGCAAAACTATTTATAAAAATGCTTGGCTAAATAAATAGGTTTTTAGCCTAGACTTAAACACTGAGACTGTGTCTGAGTCCCGAACACTATTTGGAAGACTATTCAATAATTTTGGGGCTCTGCCCCCTGCTGTAGTTTTCATAATACGCGGTACTGATAAGCAGCCTGCATCCTTTGACCGAAGTAGGCGTGGCGGATCGTAAGACACTAGCAGTTCGCTCAGATACTTCGGCGCGAGACCATTTAATGCTTTATATGTCAAGAGTAGTATTTTAAAATCAATGCGAAATTTCACAGGGAGCCAATGCAGTGAAGATAGGATAGGGGTGATGTGCTCATATCTTCTGGTTCTAGTGAGGACTCTCGCTGCTGCATTCTGGACTAGCTGAAGCTTGTTTATGCACCTAACTGAACAACCAGACAGTAAGGCATTACAATAGTCCAACCTAGAAGTGATAAAAGCATGAACTAGTTTTTCTGCATCGTTTAGCGACAATATATTTCTTATCTTGCCAATATTTCTGAGGTGAAAGAATGCTATCCTGGTGATATTATCTACATGAGCTTCAAATGAAAGGCTGGAATCTATAATCACGCCGAGGTCTTTTACTGTTGCACTTGACGGAACAGAAAAGGCCATTTAAAGTTACGGTGTGATCTAAGATTTTACTTCTAGCTGTATGCGGTCCTATGACTAGAACTTCTGTCTTATCCGGATTAAGCAGAAGGAAGTTAATTAGCATCCAATTTCTTATGTCCTGCACACATTGCTCAACTTTAGTAAGATGGTTTTTCTCATTAGGTTTTGTTGAGACGTATAGCTGTGTGTCGTCAGCATAACAATGAAAACTAATACCATGCTTACGGATTATGTTGCCCAGAGGAAGCATGTAAAGGGAAAAAAGCAGTGGGCCTAAAACTGAACCCTGCGGAACGCCAAACTCCACTAGAGAACATTCAGAATAATCACCATTTAAGTCTACATACTGATAACGATCGGTCAAATAGGATCTGAGCCAGGAGAGGGCTGTACCCTTAATTCCTACTACATTTTCTAATCTGTGAAGAAGAATAGCATGATCAATAGTGTCAAAAGCTGCACTGAGGTCGAGTAATACAAGCATAGTTACACAACGCTGATCAGAGGCCAATAGGAGGTCATTTACTACTTTAACGAGTGCTGTTTCTGTGCTGTGATGAGGCCTAAATCCTGACTGATACAGTTCATGTATGCCATTTCTATGTAGATATGAGCATAGCTGCTCCGCTACTATCTTTTCCAGAATCTTAGAGATAAAGGGGAGGTTTGATATTGGCCTGTAATTGGACAGCTGACAGGGGTCGAGGTCAGGTTTCTTAATTATTGGTTTGATAACTGCTACTTTAAAAGATTTTGGAACATAACCAATGCTGAGTGAGGAATTAATTATTCTCAACAGCGGTTCTGTTATTACTGGTACTATCTGTTTAAGAAAACGTGTCGGTATAGGATCTAATATACAGGTTGATGAATTTGCAGAAGAGATGAGTGAAATTAGTTCATTCTCTTCAAGAGGAGTAAAGTATTCTAGGTTTGAATCTGACATGGCTAGGTTAACATCTGTATCAATTACATTGTTTGGTTTCAAAGCCTCAATTGTATGCCTGATATTTAAAATTTTATTATTAAAAAAGTTCATGAAGTCCTCACTATTGCATGATGTTGTTGTGGAGATTTCTGTAGTGGTCTTATTTCTGGTTAATTTGGCTACAGTATTAAATAAAAATCTAGGATTATTTTTATTTTCTTCTATAAGAGTGGAGAGATACGTTGATCTAGCTACACTAAGAGCTTTCCTATAGTTTAGGATGCTCTCTTTCCATGCTATTTGAAATACCAACAATTTAGTTTGACACCATTTACGCTCTAATTTCTGAGCAGTCTGTTTTAAAGTGCGCGTGTGATCATTATACCAGGGAGCGAGTTTCTTATCTCTAATAATGTTTCTTTTAGCTGGAGCTACATTATCTAAGGTACAACGAAATGACGACTCTAAATATTCAGTATGTGGCTGGCTCTGTGGTGTGTTGTTGGATGGTTGGCTGCTCCAGTCGTCCCTGGTGAGGTCTGGCAGGTGGTAGCTCCCGGATCTTCTCTTGGGTTTGCAGGGATGAGGGGCGATGGGTGTGGCCACTCTCTGCTGGCTACTGGTTCGCTTGGCCCCGCTCCGGGAGTTCTGGCAGACCCCGCATGCTTGTACAAACCGCCAGACGTCCTTTCAGATGGTGGGCCACCAGGCAATGTCCAGGAGGCTCAGTAGTGTTTCTATCCCCCCCCCCACCCTGTGGCCACCCAACGGCTTTTGGTGAAAGTCATGTAAGAACGTCTGGACCTTCGATGGTGGGACTACCAGCTGGAGTGCTCCCCCTTTCTTCCTCGGCACTATGATGTAGCGCCCCCTGGTGGTGTTCGAAGGAGACCCCCTGGTTCCGGGTCTCTCCGACGTCCACCACAGTGGCCAGTAGAGCCACATGGAGACCTTCCTGCTGTGGTTGTGGTGCCTCGACGAGGTCCCTGGGTTGAACGGCTGACCGCTCTGAGGTAGGTTGAGGAGGTTCCGCTTTCAGTGGTAAGGCATAGTAGAGCTGAGAGGGTGCAGAGAGAGGTTGGGCGTTGGAAGGTCCGGCCTGGGCCGGAGTAGAAGTGGGCAGTGGTGCTCCTTCCTTCTCTTTCTCCTGGCTGTCCTTCTCTGGAGTTGCGGTGTTTGGAAGTTGGGATGAATGTAGAGATGGAGGTGGTGAAGATGCAGAGGTGTGGGCTTGTGATCTGTGGACGGTGTGCGTGCTAAAGAGGCGCAGCTTCTTCATCTGCTTTTCCCAGATGACGTTACGGCGCAAAAAACAGTCCGTTATCACTTTCTCCAGTTTTTCTAGCGACTCGTGGCAGTAGCGCTCCAGCTCAGTTAATTTGGCGTCCACTGCCTGTCGGAAACTGAGTTCGCGGTTTAGACTGCTGGCCATGGATTCTCTGAAATCCCTCTCCAACATGCCCACCTTTTCAGATATAGCCTCTCCATCCCCTTTAGATTGCTTAAGTTCAGAACGCATTGTTTTTACACTATCAGAGATAGTAGACATATGACCCACAATGTTATCATCCTGTCTATCTGATACATATAATGAACTAAGCAATGCTGTGTGGTTACGTCGTGTCACAAATGCATCCCCAACATTATCTACATCATTCGGTATGTTCCTAGCAACAGCAAAGTTGGCCCTTCCGGCATTACTAGCATTAGCATGTTGGTTACCCTTAGTGCTAGCCATGTTAGCGTGTTCCTTACTCGGCAAAGTCACCCAACACCGGAAAAATGCCCTAATAAAGAGATTCCCCGTACGGGCCACCACTATGTAACGCTCGGATTTGTTTTTAGGGCTAATTACACAAATTCGGGGTCTAAGATCTAATTAAGGGCCGATAACGCTTACTTCCGGTATTGCGCAACCTTTGCGGAGCAAGAGAAGACACACGACAACAAACACAATTACCAAACCAAAGTGTATTGTAGCGTTTTTCGATGCTAGCAGGGATCCTGGAGGACGAGTGAGCTTTGTGGCTACCCAATGTAATGACTGGGAGTAGTTTATTGAATCAGCACAAACACACACACACGCACAGGTAAGCACACATACACATACTTAAACTTGGCCGAAGCTGCTAACCTAAAATAAACGTCCCAACCAGGGTGAACACAAACAGAACTCTGGCCCAAAACCGGCGGTCGCCAGCCCGGCCCATGCCACACTGCCCCCACCCGAGCTGTGACTGTCCCCGGTCACCCCTAATACTTCAGTCTCTGAGGCGTGCAGGCGGTCACCGCTGGCGTTGTGAACGTCGGAGTCCTGCTGTAGGAGAAACGTGAACATTATCCTGAGGCGGTTGATGTCTCACCGGCATGTGGCTGCTAGGGACCGAGACGGTCTCGATGAAGCACAATCACCTGTGCCCGCCCCGCCAGCCGCACCCGGTAGATGACATCCGAAAGCTGGGCGATCACCGTACAGGGTCCCACCCAGTGGGACATAAGTTTGAGTGATAGCCCTCTCTTCCTTCTAGGGGAATAAACCCATACCTGCTCTCCCGGCGCAAAGTCCTGCCCCCGGCTGTGAGTGTCATAAACCCGGCGCTGCTTAGCACCGGCGTCCGCCAAGTGTTTGCGCGCCAACTCATGAACACGAAACAATTTTTCCTTCAAAGAACAAAAATAATCCAACCCAGGTTCCGTGGGTAAATCCGGTTGTGGAGGTGGTCCACTGGAGTGCGCAGCTCGCGGCCAAACATTAGAACAGCTGGCGTTAGCTGCAATGACTCCTGCACTGCTGTGCGATATGCCCAAAGCACGAGAGGCAAATGTTCGTCCCAATCGCGTTGCCGATCGCCGGTAAGTAGGGCGAGTTGTGTGGTGAGCGTCCGATTAAAGCATTCCACGAGGCCGTCACTTTGCGGATGAAGGGGCGTGGTGCGGGTCTTTTTCACCCCGAGGTGCTCGCACACCGCCGCAAACACCTCCGCCTCGAAGTTGCGCCCCTGATCGCTGTGTAACTGCTCCGGAGCGCCGAATCGGCTGAACACCTCATCCACTAGCACTCAGGCTGTGGTGGAGGTGCTCTGATCAGGCACAGCGAAAGTCTCTGGCCACTTCATGAAATAATCCATGGCGACCAACACATAACGATTACCCCGATCGGAAACGGGGAACGGCCCAAGAATGTCCACGCCCATACGCTCCATGGGTGCCTCCACCTGAAAGTCCTGCAGCGGTGCCCTCGAGCGCTGGGTAGGGCCCTTCTGAAGTGTCCCGAACCCGTATGCCCATGAACAACCTCAGCACACATGCCCGCAAAGTCCTTGCTACCAGAAGCTGAAAACATTCGCCAGCGCCACACGGCCGCTCCCAGCAGCGGTAGAGTAAACCTTCCTGCAATGCTAGGCGGGTAAACTGCGAGTGGAGAGCCTTTACCTCTAGCCCCAGATGAGCGATCGTGGTATAATCCGGTCTCAGGCCCGCTTTAACCCAACCCAGTACTTGATGCAGAACCGGATCACTTTCCTGCTCGGCAGCGAGCTGATCACTGTCCAGCTGTGGCACAGGTGAAATGACTGTGGGAGGTGCCCTAGACGAGGCAGTGACTCGGCTGCATGCCGGAACGGTCGGCTGATCACCACCGGGTGATCCGGAGGATTGAACAGGAGGGATGTTGTGGATCAGTGGTTCCGGAGGTTGGCCTACGTCACAATTGCGCTCCTCGACCCCCTCGCAGTACCGACAACGCACTTCGCTGCATGGCCTGCGGGATAATGAGTCGTAGCTTCCCGGCTCGGTGTTGAATAGTGAAGCTATAATCCTGTAGGCGCTCAAGCCAACGCGCTAACTGCCCCTCGGGTTCTTTATAAATGAGCAGCCAAACTTGCGAAGCGTGATCAGTCCGCAGCAAAAAGGTTTGCCCGTATAAGTACGGCCGGAAATGTTTTAACGCCACGACGACCGCTAACAGCTCGCGCCGCGTAATGCAATAAT
This sequence comes from Channallabes apus, assembly GCA_030522415.1. Classification (NCBI taxonomy): domain Eukaryota; kingdom Metazoa; phylum Chordata; class Actinopteri; order Siluriformes; family Clariidae; genus Channallabes; species Channallabes apus. Next base: position 4,534,415 of record CM060110.1, read on the forward strand.
TCCACTTGGGTCCAGATAACGCGCGGCTGAAATACGCGAAAACCCGCTCTTGGTCACCGGAAACCTGAGACAGTACGGCCCCCAGCCCTACATCACTCACGTCTGTGTCAAGGATGAACGCGCGCGATGCATCCGGATAACCAAGAACGGGACACGTGACCAGGGCTTCACGCAACTGGGCGAACGCACGTGCATGTACAACCTCCCAGCGAAACGGCAGGTTCTTTCTTGTCAACCCGTGCAACGGACTTGCAACTGTGGCGAAGTCTTCCACAAACCGGCGGTAGTACGAGGCTAACCCGAGGAAAGTGCGCAGTTGTGACACATTTACCGGTTCTGGCCAATTCTGTACTGCAGCGATTTTGGTTGGGTCGGTAGCAATCCCGCAAGTTCGCCTGCCGGATAGCCAAAAATACCTCCCGGAGGTTAGCTAGCGCGACCTCAAACTCCTTGCCGTGCACCAGTAAATCATCTAGATAAACGACACAACGGTTACGAGGGATATCCACCAGCACTTTCTCCATCAACCGTTCAAACGTAGCCGGGGCGTTGCATAGACCGAAAGGCATACGCCGAAATTGCCATAGCCCTTGCCCAATCGAGAACGCGGTTTTAGGGCGGACTTCCGGAGCGAGCTCTACTTGCCAATATCCGCTACGCAATTCCAATGAGCTAAACCAAGCTGAGCCTGTGACATGTTCCAGCGCATCATCTATCCGCGGCAATGGGTACCAGTCCTTCCGCGTTACCTCGTTTAATCGCCGGTAATCAACAAGAATCGACAAGAATCGTCCCTTTTACACACAAGCGCAACCGGTGAAGACCACGGTCCGGACGCTGACTCAATGATGCCTAAGTCGACCATCTCACGCAGCTTCTGTTCGGCGACAGCCCGTTAAGCTAATGGAAGGCGTCTCGGGTGCAACCGAACAGGAGCTGCGTTCCCCGTATCAATCGTGTGCTGCACCAGATTGGTATGGGTGCAATCGCGCTCATCTACCGCGAAAACATCCGCGAATTCGTTAAGGAACGATCTCAAAGTGTCGGTCTGTGTCAAATTCAACCCCGCGCTGCTACGTTTCAAAAGCTCGTTTAGTACACTCGTTCGGTCATGTACCGGATGTTTGTATGGCGCGGCCTTCGGAAGTTCTGCCCCCCGGATGTGTGCTACTTTTTCATGCGGCTGTGGTTTAGGTGTTAGCAACCTAGTCCCCACACAGAGTCCCATCCGTTAGGCGGAGCACCGCACCCCACCTTTCCAAAATGTCCAATCCCAATATACAGCCATCCTCAATGTTCCCCAGCAAAAAATCATGAACATAACTGCGCTCACCTATGTTGATTCGCACCGAGCGACGAACCCGTATCTTCAGGTGGCTCCCAGACACGGTGCGGATGCTGAAGGCTGGGTTGGGCACTTTGCCAGCGCGTTCGCCTGGTCCCAACATTCCATTGCGCACCCGGAGTGCGTCGCCCTCCAGCGAGAGCGCTACACAGACCGCGATTTCCGCTGGGGAGCAGCCCGCGAGGTCGGCGGCGAGCTCTACCTGCGCAAAAAATGCGTAGGGTTCGATGGCGCCGTTGTAGAAGGGAAGGCGCAGCTGTAAGTCGCCTTGTCGGTTAACGGCGCATGGAGCAGGGGCTTGGTCTGGCGTTTGCGTAGTGTCGGCGTGAAGCTCCACCCCGAGATCCAGTGCCGGAACCCTCATCTCGCCGCTCTGCTTCTGCCGCGCCGCCTTTTTGGTGCTGGCTCCGTCCGGAAGGTGCTTCCTCTGCAGGAGTTCTGCTGCCACTCGGCGGCCCTCTTTGATCTTCTTCAGATCCTCCGCCGTTCGCTCCAACTCATCAAGACATCTCCATCCCACTTCTGACACCAAATGTAGCGTTTTTCAACGCTAGCAGGGATCTTGGAGGACGAGTGAGCTTTGTGGCTACCCAATGTAATGACTGGGAGTAGTTTATTGAATCAGCACAAACACATACACACGCACAGGTAAGCACACATACACATACTTAAACTTGGCCGAAGCTGCTAACCTAAAGCAAACGTCCCAACCAGGGTGAACACAAACAGAACTCTGCCCAAAACCGGCGGTCGCCAGCCCCGCCCACGCCACAGTATTAAAGTGAAGAAAAAGGATATATACAAAAAAATACAAACCGGATTCCAAAAAAGTTGGGACACTAAACAAATTGTGAATAAAAACTGAATGCAATGATGTGGAGATGGCAAATGTCAATATTTTATTCAGAATAGAACATAGATGACAGATCAAAAGTTTAATCCGAGAAAATGTATAATTTTAAAGAATCAGAATCAGAAAGAGTTTTATTGCCAAGTACGCTTGCACGTATAAGGAATTTGTTTTAGTGACGGAGCTTCCAGAACAAAAAATACAAATGACAAGACAAAAACAGCATGACGCAAAAAAAAAAAAAAAAAAAAATTTTTAAATGGTTGACATCAAATGGAGTACGATGTGCAATACTTTTAAATAAGTTACATAAATATCTGAAGTCTGTGGTATTATACAGTATATTGCACAGTGGTATTGTACACAATATTGCACATATATTTATTGACCGTTAGAATGATGTTTAACTGTTAAGGAGGTAGATTGCCTGGGGGAAAAAACTGTTCTTATGCCTGACTGTCCTGGTGTTCGGTGCTCTGTAGCGTCGACCCGATGGCAAAAGTTCAAAAAGAAGGTGGCTTGGGTGTGAGGGGTCCAAAGTGATATTCCGTGCCCTTTTCTTCACTCTGGATATAAAGGAAAAATATGTTGATTCCAAATTTCACGGTGTCAACAAATCCCAAAAAAGTTGGGACAAGTAGCAATAAGAGGCTGGAAAAAGTACATTTGAGCATAACGCAGAGCTGGAAGACCAATTAACATAAAATTAGGTAAATTGGCAACAAGAACTGGGTATAAAAAGAGCTTCTCAGAGTGGCAATGTCTCTCAGAAGCCAAGATGGGTAGGGGATCACCAATTCCCACAATGTTGCGCAGAAAGATAGTGGAGCAATATCAGAAAGGTGTTACCCAGCGAAAAATTGCAAAGACTTTGCAGTTATCATCATCAACTGTGCATAATATCATCCGAAGATTCAGAGAATCTGGAACAATCTCTGTGCGTAAGGGTCAAGGGCGTAAAACCATACTGGATGCCCGTGATCTCCGGGCCCTTAAACGACACTACACCACAAACGGGAATGCTACTGTAAAGGAAGTTCTTTTTGGAAATGTGGGACGCCATGTCATCCGGACCAAAGAGGACAAGGACAACCCAAGTTGTTATCAACGCTCAGTTCAGAAGCCTGCATCTCTGATGGTATGGGGTTGCATGAGTGTGTGTGGCATGGGCAGCTTGCATGTCTGGAAAGGCACCATCAATGCAGAAAAATATATTCAGGTTCTAGAACAACATATGCTCCCATCCAGACGTCATCTCTTTCAGGGAAGACCCTGCATTTTTCAACAAGATAATGCCAGACCACATTCTGCATCAATCACAACATCATGGCTGCGTAGGAGAAGGATCCGGGTACTGAAATGGCCTGTCTGCAGTCCAGATCTTTCCCCTATAGAGAACATTTGGCGCATCATAAAGAGGAAGGTGCGACAAAGAAGGCCCAAGACGATTGAACAGTTAGAGGCCTGTATTAGACAAGAATGGGAGAGCATTCCTATTTCTAAACTTGAGAAACTGGTCTCCTCGGTCCCCAGACGTCTGTTGAGTGTTGTAAGAAGAAGGGGAGATGCCACACAGTGGTGAAAATGGCCTTGTCCCAACTTTTTTGGGATTTGTTGACACCATGACATTTTGATTCACCATATTTTTCCCTTAAAACGATACATTTTCTCAGTTTAAACTTTTGTTCCGTGATTTATGTTCTATTCTGAATAAAATATTGACATTTGCCATCTCCACATCATTGCATTCAGTTTTTATTCACAATTTGTTTAGTGTCCCAACTTTTATGGAATCCGGTTTATAACTAAAGTGCACCAAAACCAAACAATATATACAAAATATACAATTATAAACAAAGGGTGTAATGTATGCTTGTGCATGGGTGAGTGTGTGTATGTATGAATGTCCAAGTCCGTGTTTTTGTAAGGGTGTAATTGTGTACGGGAGAGATGGCTCGATCTCACCAGGAAAAGATGGTAAATCCGGGAGAACAAGGAAACGGAATGAGAAGGGTACTGAATGAAAAGTAATCCACGAAACATCCAAACAGGCTCTCTCTCTCTCTCTCTCTCATCAAAAATGCAGCGCACTGACTCATCTCTCTGTCCAGACTTCTTCGCCAGTTCCAGCTTTATACCTTTATAACGTGACCCGATGGGGGTCCCCTCGCGTCGTCATGGAGACAAAGATAAACCATATAGGGGTTGTTAAAGAGGCCTGGTGGTTTTATTCTTTTACTTACCGCTTTATTTTTAGCCCAAATAGCAAACCCCTTATGTGGCTGTGCTACAAACTTACAAAATCAGCGAGGGGTCAAATAATTATTCCCTCCACTGTATATTTAAAAAAAAACCTATAAAACACTGTGAAACATTATCATTTTAACAAAATGCATTTTTCAGGGTGCTTCTGCAAACATGTTTCTTCTTTAATGATACAATATCTTTAGATAGAAAACCTCTATCTAAAATATCAATAGAAAACCTCTTGGCGGGCAGCGTAGCTGATTTGTGTGTGTGTGTGTGTGTGTGTGTGTGTGTTTATGTGTGTACGTGGCCTGCAATGGATTGGCATCCCTTCTAGTGTGTACCCGACCTCATGCCTCCTGGGATAGGCTCCAGGTGCCCCTGTATACAGAATAAGTTTTGAAGTATTGCAACTATCATCACATTAGAAAGTTAAAAGCATCTTGTTATTATCAGAGACCATCTCAAGACCTACTAGAAAATTTTGGTTTTAATGAAAAAAAAAATTGTTCAAAATATTTGTATCGGCCAAAAGTGGACTGCCAATGTTAAAGGGTAACTTTATTTAATTTAAAGTGTTGTTCAACACAGTTGTATTAAAGGGGCCAACTGGGAAACATTGAATTTAGATCTGCTTTAGATGGACATTTGTTATTTTGCTGTTATTTAACTGTTACATTATCTTAGGAAATGTGTATGGTTATAATAATGTATGCCAAAACAATTTTTTAATCTCAGAAATTTCACTGATATTAGAGGAATTGAAAACAAAATATGCTACTGATTTTGTACTGACTGGTGACTTTTAGTTTTTTTTTAAAGGCTTTGATATGTTAGAGCACATTTATTTTCAAATGTTTACAAAAGTATGTGTTTGGTGAGAATTTTCATACGGTAATTCAGTTATTTTACAATAGCTCAGGTGCCCTACCCACAGGTAATTCACCGAGATATGACATTAAAAGAGGAGTTACACACGGCTGCTGAATCTCACCTTCATTATTTATTTTGGCTGTAGAGATGTCGGATCTATAGATTAGATCCAAGCAAATTACACGTCTGCTTACACTAATAAACAATACAGTACATGTGTGTTAAAGTGCACACTGTCACTTCTCTCCCACACACACAGTCTGAGCTCCATGTTGGTGTTCAGGTGAAACCCAGGACTCAGACCTCAGACACCCAGAACTCTAAACTGTTCAAACACTCACCCGAACAGAAACACTGTCGGTTATGTGTCCAATGTTTATTATCACTTTTGGTTCAGACAAAGGGTGTTATGTGTTGTTATTTAAAACATCTAGATATAAATATCAAGGAATCAAAGCAGACAATCTGATCTGATCTAATTTTTGTATCTTAAACCCAAATGTGTGACAGGAATGGACTTACTGTTCGAATACTACAGTAAATCCTGTAGTGACGTAGTGAATGTTGAATTATCTTCTAGTCTTGCGCATGCGTCATAAATATGACATCTTGTAACTAGGTGTGTGTGTGTTTGTGTGTGTGTGTACTGTACATGTTTGGTCAACTCATTGTTTATTGACAAAAATACCAAAATGCTTTTGCTGTGTGATAAATAAAATAAAATGAAATAAAAAAAGACTATTTTAATTCATCTGCTTGTGACTTAGTGCTTATCTACGATGTAAATGTCTTCCAAGAATATCAATAAATTTTAGAACTTAATTGTACAATATAGGCCTTAATTGCCTTTTTGGTAAATATTTACATTTTCTCTTTTTCTAATTGCTATCATGTAAGTCATTAAGGTCATTAACATAATGTAACACTTCCATAATATATCTACATACATTCAAAACACAATTTTAAATGCTTTTTAAACAAAGGTGAGGTCATAGTGCTAACTGCTACACCACTGTGACACCCATATATTATTTTATACTTTCCTGGGTGACAAGAAACGTCACTCACATATTTATAAACACATTTAAAACATGATTGAGGTCAAACAAAAAAAATGCATGTTTTATATGATTTAAAACATCTAGATATAGATAACAGGAAATAAAAGATGAAATTATTATACAGTGGAACCTTGGATTGCGAGTAACATGGTCTGTGAGCGGTTCGCTGTAAAACAGCATCTTAACCATACAGTACAGTGGTGTGAAAAACTATTTGCCCCCTCCTGATTTCTTATTCTTTTGCATGTTTGTCACACAAAATGTTTCTGATCATCAAACACATTTAACTATTAGTCAAAGATAACACAAGTAAACACAAAATGCAGTTTTTAAATGAGGGGTTTTATTATTTAGGGAGAAAAAAAAATCCAAACCTACATGGCCCTGTGTGAAAAAGTAATTGCCCCCTGAACCTAATAACTGGTTGGGCCACCCTTAGCAGCAATAACTGCAATCAAGCGTTTGTGATAACTTGCAACAAGTCTTTTACAGCGCTCTGGAGGAATTTTGGCCCACTCATCTTTGCAGAATTGTTGTAATTCAGCTTTATTTGAGAGGTTTCTAGCATGAACCGCCTTTTTAAGGTCATGCCACAACATCTCAATAGGATTCAGGTCAGGACTTTGACTAGGCCACTCCAAAGTCTTCATTTTGTTTTTCTTCAGCCATTCAGAGGTGGATTTGCTGGTGTGTTTTGGGTCATTGTCCTGCTGCAGCACCCAAGATCGCTTCAGCTTGAGTTGACGAACAGATGGCCGGACATTCTCCTTCAGGATTTTTGGTAGACAGTAGAATTCATGGTTCCATCTATCACAGCAAGCCTTCCAGGTCCTGAAGCAGCAAAACAACCCCAGACCATCACACTACCACCACCATATTTTACTGTTGGTATGATGTTCTTTTTCTGAAATGCTGTGTTACTTTTACGCCAGATGTAACGGGACACGCACCTTCCAAAAAGTTCAAATTTTTTCTCGTTGGTCCACAAGGTATTTTCCCAAAAGTCTTGGCAATCATTGAGATGTTTTTTAGCTAAATTGAGACGAGCCTTCATGTTCTTTTTGCTTAAAAGTGGTTTGCGCCTTGGAAATCTGCCATGCAGGCCGTTTTTGCCCAGTCTCTTTCTTATGGTGGAGTCGTGAACACTGACCTTAATTGAGGCAAGTGAGGCCTGCAGTTCTTTAGATGTTGTCCTGGGGTCTTTTGTGGCCTCTCGGATGAGTTGTCTCTGCGCTCTTGGGGTAATTTTGGTCGGCCGGCCACTCCTGGGAAGGTTCACCACTGTTCCATGTTTTTGCCATTTGTGGATAATGGCTCTCACTGTGGTTCGCTGGAGTCCCAAAGCTTTAGAAATGGCTTTATAACCTTTACCAGACTGATAGATCTCAATTACTTTTGTTCTCATTTGTTCCTGAATTTCTTTGGATCTTGGCATGATGTCTAGCTTTTGAGGTGCTTTTGGTCTACTTCTCTGTGTCAGGTAGCTCCTATTTAAGTGATTTCTTGATTGAAACAGGTGTGGCAGTAATCAGGCCTGGGGGTGACTACAGAAATTGAACTCAGGTGTGATAAACCACAGTTAAGTTATTTTTTAACAAGGGGGCAATCACTTTTTCACACAGGGCCATATAGATTTGGAGTTTTTTTTTCTCCCTTAATAACGTAAACCTTCATTTTAAAACTGCATTTTGTGTTCAATTATGTTATCTTTGACTAATAGTTAACGTTTTTTGATGAGCAGAAACATTTAAGTGTGACAAACATGCAAAAGAATAAGAAATCAGGAAGGGGGCAAAAAAGTTTTTCACACCACTGTATACAGTATATAAAACACATTGTAAGCAACTGCTTGTGTGTGTGTGTGTGTGTGTGTGTGTGCAGTATGTGTGTTCCCAGCTCATTGTTAAGAATGCCAAAGTTCTTTTTCTGTGTTAAATAAATTTAAATAAGAAAAAAGAGGAATTAATTTTAGAACTTCAGAATAATGCTATAATAAAGGTGTTAACTCGCTGTTTTCGTCTGCGGGGATCACAAATTATGGAAACTTAATAATTTTTAAATATAATGTGATGAACATAATGTAACATAAAAGAATGGTTAAAAGTGGTTTTCATAAATATTTTATTAAATAGTAAAACCCATGGTGGCACGTTGTTGTAGTGGTTAGCAGTGTCACCTTGCATCTCCAGGGTCCGGGTTCGATTCCTGGCCAGGCTCGATTCCCGTCTCTGTGTGAACTCCTTGTGCTTGGTGGGTTTCCTCCGGTTTTCTCCCACAATCCAAAGACAGCAGATTAAGCTAATTGGCGTTCCTAAATTGCCCGTAGTGTGTAAGTGTATGTGTGTGTGCCCCGCGATGTTCCCTAAGTCTCCTGTCCCCTGTGACCCTGAATACAGGATAAAGTGGTATAGAAGGTGAGTGTAGCGGGTACTACATGTTACTGCAGGCTTTATTTACTCTCATGATTAACATGCATACAGGGATTATTCTGTTTAATTAAATATATTTTACACACAAAAAATCTAGCTTTCAATTCATTCAATAGTATTATGTTGTATCACATTATACATTATGTTTTACAAGCTTGTCAACTTTTGTGTTACAAAAATGTTTATTTGTTCTTATATACAAGCAGTAAAGCTTACGCTGATATATAAAACTATGTCTCTTTTAATTTATTATTTTTAAAAGGTACAACAAATATGACATTCATAACTATGTCTTTATTGTAAACAAACAAACAACTGTTAGTTCAGAGTTTCTTCTTGAGCAAAATATGAACTCTGTAAAAAATGTGTGGGTCACAAATATAATGTCTTGTAAGTAAACGTGTGTGTGCTTGCGTATTGTCTGTGTTTATATAAACTTAATTTACTAAGTACTAAATTTACTAAATTAATATATTAAAAGTAAAACGTATAACATGAAAAATAATAATCATAATATTTATTATAGTACCCCGCCTCGTGCCCTGAGTCTCCTGGGATAGGCTCCTGGCCCCCGCGACACTAATACAGGATAAAGCCGTATAGAAGATGAATGAATGAATGAATGAATGAATTAATATTTATTATAACTAAAATAATGTAACAATTACATAATGTTTTTAAATAAATTTAATAAATGATGTTAAGTGTTTTAAAACAACTATTTAAACTATTTTAAATGTAAAAGATACGTAAATACTGATATACTGCACAAGTTAGAGTAAATTAAGCTTGCAGTAACAGGTAGTGTCCGCTAGACGGCAGTAAGTGGGAGGATTTTACCTGTAAACTAGACGAGCCGGACTCGCTGCACTTCTGTCAGATCCCGACGCCATATTGAAGAGATCTACAGCTGTAACAAATTAATTCACCGGGCTAAATATATAAAAGGCTAAATATACAGTGGATAGGCTTAAGGAATGCAGGAGGATAAAAGAGAAAAAAAGTCACGGATTGCTTTTAACTTGACTGTTCCATAAAGAATTTCTGTAAAATAATATTGACGCGTTGCGGCTTTAGATCTCTTCAATATGGCGTCTGGATCTGACAGAAGTGCAGCGAATCCGGCCCGTCTAGTTTACAGGTAAAATCCTCCCACTTACTGCCGTCTAGCGGACACAACTTGTTACTGCAAGCTTAATTTACTCTGTTAACATGTACAGTATATCAGTTAATACGTATTTTCTCATTTTTCCCCACATTTAAAATAGTTGAGATAGTTGTTTAATAACACTTAAAATTACTTCAATTTATTGGTAAGGTAAAATCCTACCAATTATACTGCCGTCTAGCGGAGATTACCCGTTACTGCAAACTTCACTTACTCTCACTGTTTTTATATTTGGTATTTGTTCATAAGGCACTTAAAATCTAGTTGTCAAATCATTATACTATTATTAAAGTTTTGCATTATGTTCATTAAACAAAAAAAAATTCATTCAATTATAATTCCTGTTACAAAAATGTTCCAAATTTAGTTTCTTGATTCTTAAATTTAGTTAATTTTGTAGATAAGATAGGGTCATTAATGTGCTTTAAAACAAGATTAAGGATTAAAACCTTCTCAAAGCTGTTGAATTATCAGAGAGATAAAGTATCTATCAACCCATTTGTTGACAAATTAAAAATACGATAAATGTCACTTCCTGCATTCTTCCGGCCACAGCACAAAACTAACGTGTGACGTAAAACCTGATTCGATACGAAACTTCACATATTCACTTTTTGTCTGATTTATACCTGAGAAAGAAAAAAAAACAGATGTGCATCACATGACATAACCACAGCCAAGGACAGAGCAAGTTGAAAATCAGACAGCGTGAGCGTCCATTCAGTGTCACGTTAATCTGAACCATGGATGTGATGGAGAACGATGGAGATCCTGAGAGCATTTACATGAACGTGGAGGATGCGGAGAAGATTTCTAATCAGAGTGAATTCTATAACAACATCCTGCTGAGCCCAACCAATGAGAATCCAGGTAAAAAAAAGACATTATATAATATTCTAATTCTTAATTTATATATACACACTTATAAATATGTAGATACAAATGTAGAAATGTTGATTTAAAAAAAATTAAACTAATATGATTTAAATAAAGGAGGGCAGAAGTCAATACATATACTGTATAAAAAATTATATTTTATTAAAAAATGTAAAGGTGAATTGATAGTTCTTCATAAGTGCTTAATAAATGTATTCAATGGTCTAATTGTTTATTTTAAATAAATAGTAATAAGATAGGCAATGCTTATAATGTAAAAAGTAAACATATTATTTTTTTATATAATATAATATAATATAATATAATATAATATAATATAATATAATATAATATAATATAATATATAAATATTTTTACACATACGATTCATTATTTTTAAGAAAAAAACATTTTGCTAAGTTCATTCTTTCCTCTTTCATGTGGTTTATCAGCTGCAGAGGTGTAATGATACACACTAGTAGACTTTCTAGTGAGGTGCAGTAGTCCAGTTTCAAAATCAAAAGAATCTGAATAAGCACCTGAGTGGCCTGTGTAGAGAGAAGTGCATAAATCTTTCTGATGTTGTAAAGCAGAAATCATGTCAGGTTAGTAATGTGAGGGGAGAAGAACAGCTGAGCGTCCATGGTTACACCAAGGTTGTGTGCAGTGACAGAAAGGGAGATCATATAGTTGTTTGAAATGGACAGTAGTTCAGCTTTTGCCAGGATTTAGTTTCAGCTAATGAGATGTGATCCATGATGAGATGTCTTCCAGACATCTGAGCATCATCTGAGGAAGGGAAGGCGATGAGTAGTGTGTCATCTGCATATGAGCGGTCTGAAAACCCATGTAAGGATATGAATGACTTTAATGACAACAATATGGATATGACCTCATCCCCTTCACATCACTTCATATGACAGACCTTTAGATAGGAAGTAAACCACTGCCATGCTGTGCCACAGATTCCAAGACACTTGAAAATAAACTAGAGAGATGTGAGGTGGCTGAGCTCCAGAAACTCTATCCCATGATAGAGTTCCTTACAGATGGCTGTATGAAGAAGAAAACTTGAAGACGATTCAAACACATTCGAGACGTGCTGTTATCGGTCAGTAATCATACTAGATGCCCATGAACTTCATGAGCAGAACATAGAAACATATTTCTACTGCACATGTAAATTGTCACAACAAAAGGTATGAACTCATATTTTGGGTGATTTAAATTCTGCATATTTTTATATTTTTGGTTAAAAAAAACTTCACTGTAATACCAAGTTTATTACTGTATCAGGTCCAGTTGCTGAGATACAGCCAGTTCAAGTTTGTTCCCTTTCAAGGCTACACTAGATGCTGCATGAAAACGCTTTGGGAAACATGTCGGCGGCTGTGAAACATGTGTGTACAAACACGCCAAATTTTGGCTTATTTAACCTCGGTCAGGTGACGTCATCTGATTAGACTCAGCTGCAGGTTATAAATACCGGTGAGCTGGCGACAACCTCAGATTAATTTGTCTTCACGACATTGTGAACGCAACGTGTGCAAGCACAAAACACATTTAAAACAAAGATATCTTAAAAAATAAATAAATTATCACTGAGATAATGGCTGAGTTTAGCGCTGTATGTCCATGTGAGAACTATCTCTCTGAAGGCGACACGCACACTCTTTGTTTTGAATGCTTGGGTAAGAGCCACGCTCTAGATGGATTTAAAGGAGAGTGTGAGCATTGTGACAATCTCCCGGTAAAAATGCTCCGCGCGCGCCTCGCGTTCTACAGGGAACCACGCGCCGCGCTGCACTCCTGGGGATCACAGGTTGATCTGGCCGAGGCACGAGAGATGGAGCCTCTCCTTTCTCTCGCCTCCTCCCCTGATCACGTAGTCTCTCCCTCCACTTCACGAGCGCACACCAGTGCTTCTCGTGAGTCGATGGAAGAGACCCTTTCCCTTGCTTCTGTAGAAATGGCAGCAGCCACCTCAGAACGACCCTCTAGAGATGACAGAGAGTATGAAAGGTTGCTGGAAGTCATAACGCGTGCAGTCAAACGGCTTCACATTGACTGGCCACAGGAGCAAGCTCCCACCACACACTCAAAATTAGACGACAGATTTCTGTCCGGTGGCCAGGAGAGGGCGCCAAAACGCCGCTCTCTCCCATTTTTCGATGATCTCCATAGTGAACTATCCCGTTCATGGGATAAACCTTTTTCATCCCGTATTTTTGTACCACCAACCTCGTTCTTTTCCAACATCGTTGATGCTAAGACACGAGGCTATGTGGTGATGCCCCAGGTTGAGGAGACGCTAGCTAGCTATCTCGCTCCTGGAACATCATCATCATTGAAGAAGCCAACCCTCCCCTCCAAGCCATGTAGAATTTCTTCTAACCTGGTAGGGAAGGCGTTTCAAGCAGCATTTGAGCACGAGCGGCACTGTGGATCAAGAAGCATTCACAGAGTTACGCCGGCCTACTGATCTGTCCCTGCGTGCGACTAAACAAACAGCCCATGCTATCGGCCGTTCTATGGCATCCCTGGTGTGTGCAGAAAGACATTTATGGCTTAATCTGACAGGCATCAAGGATAAGGATCGATCATTCCTCCTTGATGTCCCTGTCTCACCATCAAGCCTATTTGGCGACGCCATTAATTCCATCGCCACCAAGTTTCGAGATGCCAATGTCCGTAAGGACTGGGGTACGACTCGCCGCCCCTCACAGATCGCCTCTAAAACTCAGACCGCCGCGCCGTCTTCTTCTCTAAGAAGAGGCCCTGAATGGTTGTGGGGTCTCCCCCGGGGGAGAGCATGAAATTTTCTTCTTTAAGAACATGCACCCCCCCCCCCTCGGGCAAACCACGGGACCGATGTTTAGTTCCGCCGCCTTTGGTGTTTCGGACGACGCCGGTCCTCAACGACATGTTAGCTCTTCGGTTAAATTTCTGCTGTATTCCAGGATGCCGAACAGCTAACATGATCCCCCCCCCCCCCCCCCGCATCACATCACTCTCCGTGTTTCAGAATGGCGTGGTCTCCACTTCCATGAAACCAGAAAGTGTGCATCTCCTGACAGAGGCTGCTGGAGGAACGTGGCCATAGAACATGTTCCCCTACCAGATAGTGAGTCAGGTATTGCTTAGTTCCTATACTGTAGGAACAGTGGGGCTGCGTCCAATTTTGTGGTTTTTACCACCATCTAAATAAATAAATACAGTTTAAAAATTTACTGTCAAAGTGATTGCTCTCAAATCCTACCAAGCGATTGATTTGTGACAATCGATTGAAGGACACTTCCTTTCATATTGCCACAACACAAGGAAGGACCTGAGGTTCACTTCGGGGGCGAAGCTTACCAGTATCAGATCCTTCCATTTTTGCCTAGCTCTCTACATGAATGTATTGAATTACATATATGACTGGCTGGCCCAGTCTCAGTAGCTAGCGCTTCGACATCAGCATGTCGTCCTAGCTCATCTTTGGTTCTAAGATTGAGACAAGGAAATCAATCTAGACTAGCAAAGGTTCTCATGACAGCTGTATCCACAGTGACACCTTTGGGGCGTCTGCACATCGGAGCACTCCAGATGTGGCTAAGATAGGGGATTTCAACCTAGGGCCAATCCCCAATAAGGGTTACGCGCCAGGTGCTTCGTACCCTCCCTATGTGGCTCAGACCCTGGTTTCTACTTTGGGTCCCACTCTAAGTTCGTCTTGTCATCACAGATGCTAACGACAGACGTTTCCCTCACGGGCTAAGATGCAGTTTTGGATGACCATCCAGCCCCATGGAGCTGGAAAGGCTTTCATCTCGCGCGGCACATCAATTGCGTCGGAATGATGGCCCTATTTCTGGCCCTAAAGCACTTCCTCCAGCAATTGTGAGGCTACCATGCCCTAGTGTGGATGTGCAACACTATTGCAGTCACATATTATCACCAGGGCGGGCTGTGCTCGCGCTACTAAACAGCTAGCACACCAGATTCCTCTCCCTAAGGGCGATTTACATTTCAAGGCATATAAATAAGGAGCATCTGTACTGTCCAGTCAAGCTCTGACACACGGGGATTGGAAACCCCACCCCGAAGTAGTCAGTCAATCTGGGAGAGATTTCAGCTAGCAGAGGTGGACCTCTTTGCCTCGTATGACCAGCAAATGTCCCCTTTGCTGCTCTCTGACTCTTCCAGCCCCACCCCTGGGTGTGGACACCTTGGCCCTTATGCAGCCCAGGTTACGTCTCTATTAATTTTTCCTGATAACTCTGCTTCCGGGAGTCTAAGTCAAGCTGGTCTTCCAGCCAGCGTAATTAAGACTATTCTAGGGCTCCCTCTCCTAGAAGTCTCTCCTATGCCCTCAGAAATGAATGTATGTGAAAGATTCGTACGTACGAAGTGTTTCAGCCCATATAGCTTGAAGCCTCTGTCCTCCGCCTGTTACAACTTCGGAGCAGGAAAGACTTCACTTACAGTGTCCAGTATGTGCCCTTTGGGTGAGAGATGCTATTGCCCTCTCCTATGAGCCTCACAGTACCACATCACCTCTAGGAAGCGGGGCTCATTCAACCAGGAGATCGCTTCATCTATTGCACTAGCAAGAGGTATTCCCCTGCAGCAAGTGTGTGCTAAGCAGGTAGACTCAGTTCACTGCCGAAGTGTTCAGTGCTGGAACTGCTGCTGCTGCTGCTGCAAAAAAAAAAAAAAAAAAAAAGTTTGTCCTCGAGCTTATTCAGTTTTTTTTTATTTTTATTTGTATAGCGCTTTTAACAATTGACATTGTCTCAAAACAGCTTTACACAATCAAAAGAATTATTTAAGTTTGTATGGAATGTGAATGTGTATGAATCAAAATGTTCAGATATTCCCTGGCGAGCAAGCCCGAGGGCGACAGTGGCAAGGAAAAACTCCCTGAGACGGTAATAGGAAGAAACCTTGAGAGGAACCAGACTCGACAGGGAACCCATCCTCATCTGGGTGAAACAGATAGCAGGAAATGATCTGCATTTATACAGTGTTAAGTGTTAGGTTCAGCTATAATAGTTGATGTTAATTGATGTTATAATACTTGATGTAAAATGGAGTCCAGTAGTTATTCGAGACTCAGATAGACTTGTAGAAAGTTCCAGTCCTGAACTATCGAATTGTCAAGTCCTCAGAGAAACAGCTGACCACATCCCCAATCATCCCCAGACACCAGACGCATCCTAAAGAGACACACGGGGCATCCATGCGACAAGACCTCCAACCAGAAACCGGGCACCAGGATGGATCAGACAGGTCCGGAGGGCAGAGGGAGTCTGGATCACTGGCAGCTCAGGAACCACATGTGTAGCTCGACAGAGAGAGAGAGAGAAAGAGTGAAAGGGGGAGACAGGGGGAGAGAGGAAAGAGAAAGAGGGGGAGGAAGAGAAGAGGAGGAGAGATTGCAATTAGGTATGGTCACAGTCACAATGTCTAATGTGAATGTATATTTACTGTAGAGTGCAAGCAGGGACTCTGGCAGGACTAACTATGACAGCATAACTAAAAGGGAGAGCCAGAAGGAAACACAAACATGAGGGCTCCCTGAGATGTAAAGCAAACAATCACCTCACCGTCAACAAACCTGAGTGATCAAATGAGACTGAGGAAGACAGCATCTAAACATACCAGTTCACCATAATACTCTACGTCCATGAGTCCCCCAGATCTGCTCCTTTACCTTATGGCAAATCTATTTATAAAATGCTTGGTTAAATAAATAGGTTTTTAGCCTAGACTTAAACACTGAGACTGTGTCTGAGTCCCGAACACTATTTGGAAGACTATTCCATAATTTTGGGGCTTTGTAAGAAAAAGCTCTGCCCCCAGCTGTAGTTTTCATAATACGCGGTACTGATAAGCAGCCTGCATCCTTTGACCGAAGTAGGCGTGGCGGATCGTAAGACACTAGCAGTTCGCTCAGATACTGCGGCGCGAGACCATTTAATGCCTTATATGTCAAGAGTAGTATTTTAAAATCAATGCGAAATTTCACAGGGAGCCAATGCAGTGAAAATAGGATAGGGGTGATGTGCTCATATCTTCTGGTTCTAGTGAGGACTCTCGCTGCTGCATTTTGGACTAGCTGAAGCTTGTTTATGCACCTAACTGAACAACCAGACAGTAAGGCATTACAATAGTCCAACCTAGAAGTGATAAAAGCATGAACTAGTTTTTCTGCATCATTTAGCGACAATATATTTCTTATTTTGGCGATATTTCTAAGGTGAAAGAAGGCTATCCTGGTGATATTATCTACATGAGCTTCAAATGAAAGGCTGGAATCTATAATCACGCCGAGGTCTTTTACTGTTGCACTTGACGGAACAGAAAGGCCATCTAAAGTTACGGTGAGATCTAAGATTTTACTTCTAGCTGTATGCGGTCCTATGACTAGAACTTCTGTCTTATCCGGATTAAGCAGAAGGAAGTTAATTAGCATCCAATTTCTTATGTCCTGAACACATTGCTCAACTTTAGTAAGATGGTTTTTCTCATCAGGTTTTGTTGAGACGTATAGCTGTGTGTCGTCAGCATAACAATGAAAACTAATACCATGCTTACGGATTATGTTGCCCAGAGGAAGCATGTAAAGGGAAAAAAGCAGTGGGCCTAAAACTGAACCCTGCGGAACGCCAAACTCCACTAGAGAACATGCAGAATAATCACCATTTAAGTCTACATACTGATAACGATCGGTCAAATAGGATCTGAGCCAGGAGAGGGTTGTACCCTTAATTCCTACTAAATTTTCTAATCTGTGAAGAAGAATAGCATGATCAATAGTGTCAAAAGCTGCACTGAGGTCGAGTAATACAAGCATAGTTACACAACCCTGATCAGAGGCCAATAGGAGGTCATTTACTACTTTAACGAGTGCTGTTTCTGTGCTGTGATGAGGCCTAAATCCTGACTGATACAGTTCATGTATGCCATTTCGATGTAGATATGAGCATAGCTGCTCCGCTACTATCTTTTCCAGAATCTTAGAGATAAAGGGGAGGTTTGATATTGGCCTGTAATTGGACAGCTGACAGGGGTCGAGGTCAGGTTTCTTAATTATTGGTTTAATAACTGCTACTTTAAAAGATTTTGGAACATAACCAATGCTAAGTGAGGAATTAATTATTCTCAACAACGGTTCTGTTATTACTGGTACTATCTGTTTAAGAAAATGTGTCGGTATAGGATCTAATATACAGGTTGATGAATTTGCAGAAGAGATGAGTGAAATTAGTTCATTCTCTTCAAGAGGAGTAAAGTATTCTAGGTTTGAATCTGACATGGCTAGGTTAACATCAGTATCAATTACATTGTTTGGTTTCAAAGCCTCAATTTTATGCCTGATATTTACAATTTTATTATTAAAAAAGTTCATGAAGTCCTCACTATTGCATGATGTTGTTGTGGAGATTTCTGTAGTGGTCTTATTTCTGGTTAATTTGGCTACGGTATTAAATAAAAATCTAGGATTATTTTTATTTTCTTCTATAAGAGTGGAGAGATACGTTGATCTAGCTACACTAAGAGCTTTCCTATAGTTCAGGATGCTCTCTTTCCATGCTATTTGAAATACCAACAATTTAGTTTGACGCCATTTACGCTCTAATTTCCGAGCAGTCTGTTTTAAAGTGCGCGTGTGATCGTTATACCAGGGAGCGAGTTTCTTATCTCTAATAATTTTTCTTTTAGCTGGAGCTACATTATCTAAGGTACAACGAAGTGTCGACTCTAAATATTCAGTCGCCTGATCAAGTTCTGTGGGGTCAGACGGTGGCCTAATCGAAGTTGGTAACTCTGGGAGATTACTGATAAAACTCTGTGTGGTAGTTGATGTGAATGTACGTTTAATACGATAGCGCGGTGCTGTGCGTACATTATCACTGTGACACACTTGAATGGAGACAAGATAGTGATCTGAGATAATTTCTGACAGTGGAATTGTGAATACATTTCTTATAATTAATCCAAAGAATATTACTAAATCTAAAGTGTGACCTGCTTTATGAGTGGGTCCTACTACACACTGATTTACACCTACGGAGTCCAGTATGGATATAAATGCTGTTCTCAGAGGGTCTTCTGGATTCTCAAAATGAATGTTAAAATCTCCAGCAATTAACACTTTGTCTACAGAAATGACCAGGTCTGAGATGAAATCTGCAAATTCACTAAGAAATTCAGAATACGGCCCTGGAGGTCTGTAAATTATAATTAGTGGAATCGACTGAGCTGATAAAATACACTTATGTTACTATAGAGAATTTCAAATGAGTTAAATTTGTGTCGGTGTTTTTGTACGATAGACAGATTATCATTATGAATAACTGCGACGCCTCCTCCTCTACCAGTTAACCGAGGCTGGTGTATGTAGCTGTATCCAGGAGGACTAGCTTCATTTAGAGCTACATACTCATCCTGTTTAACCCATGTTTCAGTTAAACAGAGTATATCAAACGCCTGATCTGTGATAATTTCATTAACAATAACTGCTTTTGATGTGAGAGATCTAATATTTAACAATCCTAGCTTCAGATCAGAGGTGCCGGCTGCGCATTCAGTATGATCGGAGTTTGTGGACTTTATGTTAATTAGATTATTAAAACAGACTTTCTGGGTCTTTCTACATTTTTGCTTAGATCGGGGAACAGACACAGTCTCAATATGGTGAACCCTGAGTGACGACTCTATGCAGCTAGCAGACGGTTGGTTTAGCCTGTCTGTCTGCTCCCAGGCCTGGGCTCTGGATTGTCACCGATTAACTAGACCTCTACTGAGACTATGAGATATACTACAGGAAATGAGAGCAGCACCTTCCCGAGTGGGATGGACACCGTCCCGCCCTAACAGGCCAGCTTTGCCCTCAAAGGTCTTCCAATTATCTATGTAGCCCACATTATTTTCGGAGCACCACCTGGACATCCAGCGGTTCAGCGACCATAACCTGCTGTAAGCTATGTCGCCACGTCTCATTGGGATGGGACCAGAGCATACTACTTCATCGGACATCGCCTTCGCTAATTTAAACACCTCTGTAAAGTTACTCTTACTAACCTCTGACTGACGAAGGCGTATATCATTAGCTCCAGCATGTACCACTATCTTAGAGAACCTGTGCTGTCCTAGAGCCCTAAGATTACCTGCTATGTCCGGTGCTCTGGCTCCCGGGATACACCTAACCACTGCCGCTGGCGCCCCTAAAGGTCTAGCTAATGTCACGTGTCTCAGTATAGAGTCTCCTATAACCAGAGCTCTTTCAGGTTTCTCAGCGGGTGCAGCACTGAGGAGAGCAAACCTGTTGGACACGTGACGCGCAGAGGAGGTGTGCTCCGGTGGGCTAGCCTTAGCGTTAGCTTTGGCTGAACGAGTATGCCGCCGAGTCGTCACCCACTCGCCCCGCTGTGAGGACTCTAATGCCGGAGTCGGGGGCTGTTTATCTCCGCCTGTGGCACCCAGACTGTCCGCTACAGGAATAACGCTGCTCTCACACTGTCTAACCCTCTCTAAAGTCTGGATGCGCTCCTCTAATGCTGATATCTTCTCCGTCAGAGTGCTCACTAACACACACCTATCACAAATAAAATTATCACTAATGACGGAGGAAGAATGTCTAAACATCCTGCACTCTACACACTGAACAAGCTGAACGGTAGACATTATAACGTACTCTCTGTGTCGGAGTTTTAGTTGTTTAGTTGAGGAAACTCGCGCGTTGCGAAACTTTCGCGGCAACCCTCAAAGCTTGTGCATCAGGATGTACTTAATTGCATTCTCACTCAACTATCTTCTGATATTGTTTTTGAAACATCCTGTCCTCCGCCTTTACAGCTTCGGAACAGAAGAGATTTCACTGACTATGTCCAGTACACGCTCAGATTTACAGTACGTCCACCACATCAGCCGGTAGCGTAAACCAGAGCAGCTTTTACATGTTTGGGACCGCAACCTGCGGTGCCTCCGCCACTATACTGGATGAGAGTGCTATTGCCCCCTCCTATGAGACACATGAGCTCACTTTGCCTCTAGGAGTCAGGGCCCATTCAACCAGAGGGGTCACCTCATCTATTGCTCCTGCAAGAGGTATACTCCCTGCAGCAAGTGTGTGATGCGGCAGGTTTTTCCTCCCCGCACACATTTGTAAAATTTATAATCTGGATGTCCACGTAGCTCCCAGACATAGTTCTGAGACTCCGTGGCCTTGTGCACACAAGCTACACAACCTTGGGGTCCAGACACCTGCAGTGCGGCAGCGTTGGTATTCTTGTTCCCATAGCGTTTTCACGCAGCATCGAGTGTAGCCTTGAAAGGGAACGTCTCGGGTTACTTTGCTGTAACCCTGTTCCCTGAAAGGCGGGAACGAGATGCTGCGTCCCGATGCCGCACTGCCACGTGACCGGACGTCCGTTCAGACAAATGAATCTGAGGTTGTCGCCGGCTCACCGATATTTATAACCTGCAGCTGAGTCTAATCAGATGACGTCACCTGACCGAGGTTATATAAGCCAAAATTTGGCGTGTTTGTACACACATGCTTCACAACCGCCGACATGTTTCCCATAGCGTTTCACGCAGCATCTCATTCCCACCTTTCAGGGAACAGGGTTACAGCAAAGTAACCCGAGACGTTTTCAGGGATAAAATATTCAGTTTTTTTAGAATATGAAACTGAGGATTCAGTGAGATAAAAGGAAAGAGGAAAACTTCAGTTCCATTCTGACACAGGGATTTCCCTGCTACCCATAAAAATAACTGCCAGCAGTGAGGATTTATAATGAAAAAAAGTATGTTTCCCTATCGTGCATACATTGTGCATCACATGACATAACCACAGCCAAGCACAGAGTAAGTTGAAAGTCAGACAGCGTGAGCGTCCATTCAGTGTCAGTGTCTGAAACATGGACGTGATGGAGAGCGACGGAGATTCTGAGAGCATTTACATGAACGTGAAGGATGCTAAGAAGATTTCTAATCAGAGTGAAATCTACAACAACATCCTGCTGAGCACAATGAATGAGAGTCCAGGTAAAAAAAAAGAGAGAGAAAACATTATATACAGGCATTTAAAATACACAACAAAGGTCCAGCTTTTGTGTAAATGTAAACCTACAGTATAGGAATAATTAGAATTCTTATTAAAACTAAATTGGTTTAAATAATGAAGTGCTGAAGTCAATATATTCCTTTATGAAATGATATTTTATCAGAAAAATTGATAAAACTGAATTGCTAGTTCTTTATAGGTGCTTAATCGATTTATTTAATGTTCTAAATGTTTATGTAGAATAAATCGCACGGCGAAAGGCAATGCTTCATACTTTCAAAAGAAAAAATATCTTTAACTAGATAATACTTTTCTATTAAATACTTTTACACATACAATTTATCATGCCCCGCGACCCTAATACAGGATAAAGCGGTATAGAAGATGAATGAATGAATGAATTTATCATGCCTTATTTTTAAGAAACGAAAGTGCTGAAAAGTTTATTCTTCCTTCCATCCTCTTTCATGTGGTTTATCTCTTGTCTGACTATCAGTCTGTCATGATCATTAGAATATCACAGAGCTCTAGAGAAGCAGTAGTGAAAGTGTCACCATGTTCCTTTTGTAGGTTCTGCAGGTGCTGGTGAGAGGAGAAAGGTGAACCTCAGTCACATGGCTGCAGTGGGTCTGGGGGTCCTGTGTGTTCTCCTGCTGGCTGTAATCACTGTGCTGTGTATAAAACACAACAACGAGATGCTTCTAATGCAGAGCAGCAATGACAACATGACTGTAGAGAGAGACAGGTTATTAAACAGTAATTATAACATGACTGTAGAGAGAGACAGGTTATTAAACAGTAATTATAACATGACCGTAGAGAGAGACAGGTTATTAAACAGTAATTATAACATGACTGTAGAGAGAGACAGGTTACAGAGCAGCTATAATATTATAAGCAATGAAAAAGAGCAGTTACTGAATCAAAACAATAAACTGACATCAGAGAGAAACCAGTTACAGAGCAGTTACAATGCTCTGAGGTCTGAGAGGGATGCATTACAGAATAAACGTACTACCCAAGGTGAGTTATACAGGCTAAAGAAATAAAATTATCCAAAACAATGCAGAATAGATTGATTAATATGGTTGATTGAATTCCTGCTGAAGTTCGTTGTCCAGTTGGATGGACATGGTTCTCGTCCAGCTGTTACCTCCTCTCCTCCATTATAACCACCTGGGACCTGAGCAGACAGAATTGCAGAATTGCAGGAGCAGATCTGGTGATCATCAACAGCAGAGAAGAACAGGTAAAGTGAGTTCTGATATCAATGAGTATCTGCTTACCGATAACGTAACATCACTTTTATTTTCCCCCCAGGAATTTGTTTCCAGACTTGGAAAAAATGTATGGATTGGACTGACAGATCATCCTGTAGAAGGACAGTGGAAGTGGGTGGATAGCACACCCGTGGGAACTGGGTATGAAACAATCACTGCTAGTGAAATGAGATGTGATGTTAATATCTAATATCTACTGGATCGATACCTCAATTATGAAACTGAGAAATGTTTTACATCTTTAAAGTATGTGATGCAAAACATATACAAAACATAATCATTAGAAACATTGTCATGATTAAATTTTTTTCATTAAAAAAGGAAGTTATAATCCACTTTGTTCACATTCATTAAACCAGTTTAATGCTCTGCGCTTTCTCCATCACTACCGATGATGTGCTACAATGAATAATTAAATTTAATTTAATTAAATTTTATGTGTTTACCCCTTTAATAATTGTCATTGTCGCAAAACAGTTTTACACAATAAAAAGAATTATTGATGTATGTATGAAATGTGAATGTGTATGAATCAATGTGTAATGTATTGAATAATTCAGTCTGAATAGAGATCTAGGGGTGTGTCACTGTGTGTAATTATATGATGTGATTGTCACTGATCAGTAGAATGAATCTGCAGTAGATAAACACCAGCTCTTGATGGTGCTGCTGAATTACATTCTACAGAATAGTCCACCTTACCCTGCATGTGGATAGAATCTGGTGTTGTAAAGGTTTTTCTTGCAATTCCATAACATTTACTGTCTCCTTGTGTGGTTTAGATACTGGGCTATTGGTGAGCCGAATAACGCCGGCCATCGCCGATCTAATGAGGACTGCGCTCAGGTTATTGTCACCAATCCAGCAACATCCAACTGGAATGATATTCCGTGCAACAATCATATCCATTATTTATGTGAAAAAAAGATTCAGTGCAGCACTTAATAACATCTCGTATACATTAATTTCACTAATGTTTTTATTTCCCCCCATGCTGCTGCATGTTTCTGTGCAGGACTCTTATACGTAATCTTCATATGTATAGAAGAATAAGACAAGTGATATTGTTTGTATTTTATTTCTAAACCGCTACAACGATGTGTAAAATGTTAAATGCATATCTGTGAAGAATATATGTGTTTGTATTACATTTCAAACACAATATAATACAGTATTTTTTTTAACCAGACTTTATTCCCTGTGTATATTATATACACATTTGTTTAAAGTTCCTATTTGTCAGAAAGATGAAACCAAAACAAGGTTACACTCTACATTTATGATTTTTTGATAATCACAGAATAAATCCAATTACGTAAGTCGAGGTTGGAACTAATTGTTAGAGTAGCGAACTGAAATAGTTTGAGGCAGGTGTTTGCCTTTGATCACTTTAAAGAGAGATACATAATTTGCACAGAAGGATCGAAATCTTGCACAAAAACAGAGAAAATTAATACTTAGCTGTCACTTTCATTCTTTCTGGTGTAAATGTAGGGCTAAAAAACAATTTAAAGTATTCCAAAACAACAACTTTTAATGAAGTAATAAAAACAAATGGATTCTGTATTTTTTCTAATTTTCTTTATTAATTTCTTCTTTAAATGACCAATAAAAGTTAACTTTTCTGTTCTGATAATAATCTGCAGTATTCAGTTCATTGAGTCTTTTATTTCCTGCTGCTGCTGCACTCACTGCATACAAACCTGATGATTACTGTAACTGTTATAGTACAGACAGAACCTTGTATACGTTCCTGTTTCAAAAGAGAGAGAGAGAGAGAGAGAGTGATATAAGTGCATTTATGTAAAAGTACGAGTTGTCATTAGCCATCAGACGCCACTACAGTACAGTGTAGGTGTTTATAAAGCTGTGAGAGTCAGACATGGCGTGCATGAGGTAAGTAAATCTACTCAGACCACAGCATTCACAAGAACTTTAACCACACTGACGTTCACATTGTTGTGAAATCCAAGTGCTTCATGAGAAAAGCTGCTGAACATCACACTGTATTGTAGAGTTTTATTAAAATTTTTATTTTAAAGATCATATGTTTGTCTGTTGGTTGATCAGTTACTGACTTGAGTGAGGTTTTTATAATCTATCACAGAAATATACAAGATCAGGAAAATCTACCAGAATGCAATAATTACAGTATCAGAATTAGGTTAGAATGAGGAATAAAACTAAATAAAGTCACTTCTACAGCGAGGGACAAAAGTACTGAAACGAAAGTGAAATTAAATGTTTTAATGACATTCTTTATTATCAAGATAGTAAGATTAATTTCTTATTTAACAATCAATATTTAGTTTGAAGTCCTTTATTCTTCAGAATTGTACTCTGCTGTCACTTGTTTAATTTATGACTGCTTGATCGCTTCCTGAAGATCATGTAAAGAAATTTGACACAGAAATGCACAATTCACTGCAGAATTTGCTTGTGAAGAGATTTGGACTTGATTTAGACACTCAGAGCTGTGAACTGTTTAAACACTCACTCGAACAGAACTCATCTGGGCAACAAGAAACACTTGTCAGTTATGTGTTCCAATATTTGTGATCACCCTTTCCCCAGACAAAGGGTGTTATGTTTTGTTATTTAAAACATCTGGATGTAAATATCAGGAAATGAAAGCAGAAAATCTCATCTGTTATCTCATATTAATTTTTGTATCTTAAACCCAAAAAACCATCAATAACTACAGCAATGTCCTTAATGTTCCAATACTTTTGGAGGAGAGCATAACTTAAATCAAGTTCTCTGCTTCATTCTTAAGTAAAATATAAACTCTGTGTAAAATAACATTTACGAATGTGTGTTTACAAATCACTGGAAACATAATAATTTTAAAAGGAAAATGTAATGTAATTAACATAATGTAATATTAATAAATGCTCATAAGTATGTAATTAAATAATAGAATTCATGTATAAATATAAACAGTGAGATGGTACTGTAACCGTTAGGAGTCGGGATCTGACAGAAGTGTAGCGGGTCTACATTATGTAGATTATTTTCATTCAATTAAATATTTTAATTACCATGATTCCTGTGTTGAAGTGTATTCCTCGTTACATTTAAACCTTGGATTGTGAGCATAATTTGTTCCAGAAACATGCTTTTAATACAAAGCACTCATATATTAAAGTGAATTTCCACCATAAGAAATGATGGAAACTCATGTTGTTACTGTACATGTAACTTATTTATATATATATATATATTATATATATATACTTTCATAGGGTCATTAACATAACTTAAAACAATGTTTTTAGGATTGAAACCTTCTCAATGCTGTTGAATTATCAGGGAGTTTGGGTATTTATCAACCCATTTAAACATGTTTGACCTAATACCTGATTCGATATGACACTTCACATATTCTCTTTTTGCCTCATTTATTCCTGAGAAAGAAGAAAACAGATGTGCATCACATGACATAACCACAGCCAAGGACAGAGCAAGTTGAAAGTCAGACAGCGTGAGCGTCCATTCAGTGTCACGTTAATCTGAACCATGGACGTGATGGAGAACGATGGAGATCCTGAGAGCATTTACATGAACGTGGAGGATGCGGAGAAGATTTCTAATCAGAGTGAATTCTATAACAACATCCTGCTGAGCACAACCAATGAGAATTCAGGTAAAAAAAAAAAGACAGAAAAATAAAAATGTATATTCTGTACATACACTTAAAATACACAACACAGGTCCAGCTGTTACGTGAATCTAAATATTGAAATAATTTTATTTCTTATTAAAACTAAATTGGTTTAAATAATAAAGGACTGAGAATTCAATAAATTCCTTTAGAAAAAACATTGATAAAAGTGAATTAAAAGTTCTTTATAAGTGTTTAATAGATTCATTGAATGTTCTAAATGTTTATTTACAAAGGCAAGTGATAAAATAAATTCATTCTTTCTTCCATCCTCTTTCATGTGGTTTATCTCTTGTCTGACTATCAGTCTGTCATGATCATTAGAATATCACAGAGCTCTAGAGAAGCAGTAGTGAAAGTGTCACCATGTTCCTTTTGTAGGTTCTGCAGGTGCTGGTGAGAGGAGAAAGGTGAACCTCAGTCACATGGCTGCAGTGGGTCTGGGGGTCCTGTGTGTTCTCCTGCTGGCTGTAATCACTGTGCTGTGTATAAAACACAACAACGAGATGCTTCTAATGCAGAGCAGCAATGACAACATGACCGTAGAGAGAGACAGGTTATTAAACAGTAATTATAACATGACTATAGAGAGAGACAGGTTATTAAACAGTAATGATAACATGACTATAGAGAGAGACAGGTTATTAAACAGTAATGATAACATGACTGTAGAGAGAGACAGGTTATTAAACACTAATTATAACATGACTGTAGAGAGAGACAGGTTATTAAACAGTAATTATAACATGACTGTAGAGAGAGACAGGTTACAGAGCAGCTATAATATTAAAAGAGATGAAAAAGAGCAGTTACTGAATCAAAACATCAAACTGACATCAGAGAGAAACCAGTTACAGAGCAGTTACAATGCTCTGAGGTCTGAGAGGGATGCATTACAGAATAAACTTACTACCCAAGATGAGTTATACAGGCTAAAGATATAAAATTATCCAAAACAATGCAGAATAGATTGATTAATATGGTTGATTGTATTCCTGCTGAAGTTCGTTGTCCAGTTGGATCGAGGAGGTTCTCGTCCAGCTGTTACCTCGTCTCCTCCAGAGGATAACACACCTGTGCGAACTGGGTATGAACAACTTAAAGGTCACTGCTAATGAAATGAGAAAATCTAATATCTATAAATAGCTCAACCATGAAACTGAGACGTGTTTTACAGCTTTATGGTATGATTACAACAAATACTAAACTTGAACATCATAAAAATTGTAATGCCTTAATCCAAATGAAACGAGGGTATAATATACGTACAGTAGATTAATTTAGTGTTTAGTTTCTCCTCCAAACACACTTGCATGTTTTAGAAAATGATGCTAAAGTAAACAATTTATCTTGTTTACATTCATTCCACCAGGGACTGTATTTGCTGTGTGCTTTATCAGTCACTCCTGACCAGAGGTGTTATAAAGAATATTTAGTGGTGTCACTGTGTGTAAATTTACAGCGTGATTTGCAGCATGAATCTACAGTAGATCAACACCAACACTTGATGGCGCTGTTGTATGGGCAGTGGTAGTCCAGAGGGTTAAGCCACTGCAGTTCGAGCCCCAGCTCCACCTGGTTATCATTGTTGGTCCAGCTACCTAACTGGGATATGCAATGAAACAATTTCACTTTGCAGTAACGTATATGTTACAAATAAAGGCTTAACTTAACTTAAATAAAATTTAATTCTACAAAATAGTCCAGATGCTCTTATCCAGCACCTCAACTTGCGTTTATGTAGAATCTGGTGCTGTAAAGGTTTTTCTGTAATTTCATAAAGTTTCCTGTCTCCTTGTGTGGTTTAGATACTGGGGGATCAACGAGCCAAATAACGGCGGACATCACCTATCTGATGAGGACTGTGCTCAGGTTATTATCACCAAT